>BGNK01000552.1:110506-172454 GCA_003297005.1 Symbiodinium sp. clade A Y106 | reverse complement strand
GCCAGTCCTCCTACGGGCGTGTGCCCTAGTAGTTGTTGTTGTCGTCGTCGTGGTAGTGAACGTTGTTGTTGTCGTCGTAGTAGTCGCAGTAGCAGTAGCAGTAGCAGCAGCAGCAGCAGCAGCAGGAGTAGTAGTAGTAGTAGCAGTAGTAGTAGCAGCAAGAATAGTAGTAGCTGTAGTAGTAGTAGTAGTAGTTAGTAGTAGGGCATGCAGAAAACCAAATCGAACTGGGGAAGCAAAGGCAGAAGCTGAAGATGGAGAGGAAAATGCTCAAGGGCACGGAGGATGGCATTGGCTAGGGTGTGGCTCAAGGCTTGGAGCGTTTAGTTGACTCAGTTGACATCTTTGACTCTCGCAGTCGGACTGGGGGGGGGGGGGGCNGTGGAGAGGGGGGTGGCATTGGGTGGGGGGGTGGTGAGGGCGTGGGGCGTTTGTTTGGCTCAGTTGACATCTTTGCCGCTCGCGGGCGGGGTGGGGGGGGGGGGTGCAGGGGGCGGGACAAACGTGAGACGGTGCGATGGATGCAGAACACTTCGTCGAGAAAGGCAATCAAGTCTTTTGGGTGTTCTGACTCTGGTCATGACTTGAACCTCAAGACTTGGACTGGGTGTATGGCTGAAATGGACTCAGGTTTAAGGCAACAAACCAAGTCGCAGGATTGATGATATACCACGGCTTCTCGATTTCAAACTGTTTCGTCTTCTGGGCTCGCAGGATCATGAAGTCAATCCGTGGATTGGCGAGCTTCCTGAATGCAGTGTTTCTTACTGTCTTTAGGCTTGGGATCTTCTCGGCCACAGCGGTGGCATATGCCTTATGGAAGTCGAAGTGGGCCCATGGCGTTGCTGAATTTGGGTCCTACGGGCCTTCAGGGCCCGGGAAGGGATGTTGCGGAGAGCTTCGCTGACCCAGACTGATCCAGCTTTAGACTTTGCGCAAAAGATCCCACAACACAATGATCAGCACGAGCGAGATCATTTAAATCCCTTGTCGCTGGACCACCACCTGTCACCACCAGAACAACTACAAGCAGCAGCAGCAGCAGCTTCACCGCCACTACGACTGCCACCGCCAGAACCAGCACCATCACTACTCGACACTACCACACCAACAGCAGCAACAACAAGAACAGCAAGAACAGCCACCAGAACCACCAGCACCACCAGCCGCAGCACTAGCACCAGCAGCACCAGCACCAGCCGCACGAGCACTGCCACCAGCAGCAGCACCAGCATCAGCACCATCCCCACCACCAAAGCGAGCACGGCTGCGACTACCGCCACGACTGCTACTGCAAGGACTTCTGTTGCCACTATTGCTACTGCTACTACTACTACTACTACTACTACTACTACTACTACTAACACTGCAACTGCCACTCCTACTAGTACGATGACTACCACCACTACTACCACTGCTGCTACTGCTGCACCTGCCCACTGCCACTATCACTATCACCACCACCACGACTACTACTAGTAAGTACTACTACTTCTCCTCCTCCTCATCCTGCTGCTGCTGCTACGAGTGCTAGTACGGGACCCATGGAATAATGCTACAGCTTGCTGAGGGTCAGCCGGTCCATGCATTCCTCAACCCGAAGCCCCTTATTCCGAAACTTAAACTCCTGGGTGTCAGTTTTCGACTGGTCTGACGTGGTTTTGGCTCCCGCTGTCATTTGACGGCAAAGGGATCCTAATTTTCTTCGACATGATTTGCAATGCTCTGGATTTGTAAAGAGGGTTTCTAGCATTTTGCATTCGTTTTTGCAAGTGAGCCCTACTGTTCGCTGAAAGGGGGCCGTAGTCGTTCAGTATGCTCGCACGTCGGGTCCCTGCACGAAGCTGCTCTAATCCATTCGGTCGGCTACATATGTTGCTACCTAGGCCAATCCTCGGGCAAAGCGAGCACTACTAAAATTCAGAGCTCCGAGGTCAGGGGCTCTGCTTTGGGGAGAGAGTTAACGGGCTTCGTATCAGCAGGAGTGTTGGCCACGTCGGCATGTAAGGAACTTGGGCGCCCTGGATCAATGTGGGCAGCATGTAAGGCAACAAAGGAAAACCAGGCTAGAGGCTAGAGGATTAGGGGTTCAGGGTTTAGGAGATTTAGGATTTAGGGTTGGTGGCATTTCCCGGCAGGTTTCTTGCTCAAGCCAATCAGTTCGGTGAACCGGGACTTGGATCCAGTTGTCTTCTCGGAGGCGACTCGATTCACCAACTTCCTCGGCCATCGAAGCTCGGACGAGGTGACTGGGGACACCAAACAACTCCGGTATAAAGTCAGAAACTTGTAAGGTAGGAACCTGATTAAGAAACCCTGGCCCTATAATCCCAAAATAGTAGGATTCATATACGGAACCCTAATAGAGGCCCAAGTTTTCTCAGTCAGGTTCCTTCACGACGATCTTATGATCCCCTTTCGTCCTTGTGATCTCGGAGTCCCAACATCTGACTGATCTGCAGCTGCTCAGGTTCCCAAAAAGCAGACGCCCAAGGTTTAGGAGCTTAGGGTCTACCTGAACCCCCAAACTCGTACCGTTCATAAGGGCTTATGTGGAAGTTTCCGAAAATAGGGGACCCTAGTGTAGTACCCTAAATACTAACTAGGATCCTGATTATAAGGACCCCAAAATAAGGTACCCCCTAATTTTCGGAAACTCCCATGTAAGTCACTAGGTTTGCAAGGAACCCCTGGGATTCTAGGGTCTGTCTAGCAAGACACTCGGACAGAAGAGATGCCTCCAGGCCCATAACGATGGCGCTAGTCTTGCGAGACATTTATGACTTATTCAGGGCCCTAAACCCCACACTAGAGTTTTTCCCACCCGCCCAGCTGACAGCCTTTAGGGATGTTCGCGCCTACGATGCAGGGTTTACGGTGCAGGGTTCAGGATTTTTGAAAGCTTGTTGGTCATTTAGCACCGGTTTAGCTACGCTTCAAACAGAGTCCTGGGACAGGCTAGAAATTCAGTGGCAGCAACCAAGGATTTGGATTTAAGTTAACGACTGCAGGGACCCAACATTGACAGAAGGGCATCCAACGTTCCCAAAACATAAGACACTACACAGTATTTCACAGGCTGATGGATGGGAGGATGCAGTTGTGATTGGCCCCCTCTCACTGCCCGAAGCAAATACTGTGTACTGCCAGGAATTAATCCAACTCCGCAACTAACAAAAGAGCCTGGCTTCTCAAAAGTTGGTATGGCTCGGTTGGATGAGTCCTCCGACACGTAGTTCGGATGAAGCTCCTCTGCGCGGGCTGCTGTTGCGGCGGCTGCCGGATGTTTGGTTGGGTATTCCCGTCAGAAAATCGGCTCCGACGTATTTAGGATGACATCCGATTTCGTGCTTCTGGGTGCTTCTATGGCCCCAACAACCCCTTGAACCTTAGGGTGACTTTACACTATAGTAGATGCTTCACACTCTCATACTAACAACAACAATCTTAAGTCACCACAATGAGTAACGGACCAATTCCTAAACAAGAGCCCAAGCCAGGCAGAGCTCTGAGACCAAGGGCCTGGCATCCAAGGGAATCCGATCTGAGGGTTTGGGGGTTTCGGGAAATCTCTCGTGTGCTCTAGACTCTAGGGCTTCTAAGAGTCCGGGCTTATGGCGAAAATGGTGACTCTAGGGCTTCTAGGAGTCCGGGCTTAGGGGAAGATGCTGAAGGGTTTAGGGCCTGGGTTCAGGGTTTGGGGCAAAGCTCGAACGGCGCCCTGTAAGGATGGCCTCGGGTTTTAGTGATCAGGACTCACGGTCGTTTCCTTGCAACGCCTATCAACAGAAGGAGACCGAGAACGAGCGGAAACTTTGAGGCGGCACAAAGAAGAGCAAGGGCTGCTCAGAGTTAGACCGCGACAAAAGGGCTTTGCAATAAAGGCAGAGATGTCGCAGTGGAATGTGTGGAACCACGTGATTCCCCCCCTGTAGGCCAATGTTCATCTCGTCTTTCCGGGCAACTTGAAATCCAAACCTCTACGCCCTACAGACCCTGGGCGAGCCCCCAAATCGTCGACCTGGGAATAACTCCGAACTTGATGGTTCCCATACCCCTCCTCCACCATGTCACTGTCGTCTCCACTTATCCATAGGCGACCTTCTGAAGTCGACAACGTGGTCGACAACGTGTGGCCTTTCGCTTCTGTCATGACAGAGCGACCTGTGCCACAGTGGGTAATATAGGAGCCTTAATAATTAGAATGGGGTTTCGGGGCCCATTATACTATACCGGTAACAAGGAACCTCCAAAACAGTATAGGTAATTATTAAGGCCACCATATTACTGAGGAGAGTTCCAGCTTCCCAGAAGATGAGAACCCCCCGGATGGAGACTTCTGAAAAAGACCCTCAGTACTAACCCAGGTCTGAACAACTCAACCCAGTAATGTAGGGGCCTAACAGTTTTTTTTTTTTTGGGGGGGGGGGGGGGGNGGGGGGGGGGGGGGTCCTTATTATAATTTTAGTGCCCTTTTACCCCCAAACCCTGTCTAATTATTGGGGCCCCTATACGACTATCCTAGCTTCAGGATTCAGAATCTAGGATTCATTTTGCGCCTCGGGTGCCGAACTTGCAGCCTAAGCCATTCGAGTGAAACCTGTGGCCAATGGGATTTCGGACTTCGGCAACCCTTCAATAGTGAGGGTTTAGGTTTCGGGTTGACCCCCCTAAAAGCCCTGCACATCCGTGGATTAAGAGCAACTCGGGCATCAAGTTGGGATTCCTGACTCCGGCCGCGAAACCCCAAGCTCTAAACCGACAGAGTGATGTGTGTCTGGTCCGGGTTTAGTGTTTGGCAATGGGGCTTTGCAGTTTGAGGCGCTGAAAGGTAACCATGGCTTGACAACGCCCCACCCTCCCCAACACTGAACCCCACAATGATCGCGTCTGTGGCCAGTCCTGTAATGACAACTGCAACGAACACCGTTCAACCACTTAACAAACTAAAAGCTGTACAGGCCCAGGTTTAGCCGCAATAGCCAAACATCTCCAATCCCGTTCTAACCATTACGGTCCTTATGTTATGTAGGTCCCAGTTGGAAGCTGAGGCAAGCGCGCACCGAAGCGGACATGGGCCTTCGCTTTGATGCGAGGCTTTCCCTAGTCACACTTGTCTCTGCTAATTAGGCTTTTCACGACCCCCCAAAACCGCAATGAAAAGGAATGCCGCATTCAAGTCTTAGCATCTCTTTCTTCGGCGCGATGGAGGGCGGCGCTGGCGGCTCCACAATCGTCGGAGGAAGTGCTGGCTTCACAGGTCTTGCACTGTCACTGTGCAGCACGCACAGGTCCTTACTCGCAGAGAACCCGAAACAAAAGCAGTCTCAAAGCGACTGCTAGTCACGTCTAGTTCTTGCGCTTGCTCATTACTCGCATGCTATGCAAGTACCATGTTGAAAGAATATAACTAAAAAGAGGAGACTGCAGACAGTTCAGTGGTACAGTATCTCGCTTCTCCTGATTCTATCTCTGGGCAAGTCCATGCCGCAAAGCAGCCCGTAGCCAGTCATTCTCCTGCAAGGCAGCAGTTCGTTTCGCTGCACTCTTCGATTGAATCTTCACCGCACCAACTATTCCGCGTCGCATGCGTGCTCTTGATCAAGCCTTTCAGAAATCACACGCACGAGCGAAGAGCGAGCCGGAGAAGACACGCTGTTGTGGAACGAGGCTCAAACACATGTGAGACAAAATCAAAAGTTTCACCTGAAAAGCTATCAGCGACTTTCAACTCGAATTGTTTTGCTAAAACATACTGGCACAGGAAATTGGGACATATATGCCGGGTGACTCAGCGAAATCGAAACCCTAAACTCCTAAACCTTTCCCAATCCCGGACTCCTGCTTCATGTCTCGTAGTTTGTCCGACATTTGTTCCAGCTCTTCCGTCAGGGAAGCAAGAACCCGACGCCATGGCTCCGCCATGGATGAAACAGCGTGGGCCGAGGGTTTGTTTCGTCAGAGGTGTCGGAAAGGGGACAAGCTCTGGAACACTTGTGTGGTCTATGATTCATGGGTGGGGACTGTCGACGGGTCTCAGGGTATCTTGCATGTCTTGCCAGCCCTGGCCTGCATCGCAAAATGGTGGTGGCAAGGAGACAGTCGACAAGAGGTGCAATCCATGAAGCAGCGGAACTCTCCTCTCCTAGCAAGATGGAGTGCTTATCAAGACGCTCAACCCGAAACCCCCAAAGTCTTCAGCCCTGAACTCTGAACCCCTTGACCACAAACTTGGCAATTCTCTGCCTAGAAAGGCCAGCACGGCAATGGCCATGCATCTCCCCTGGGCTCGAGGCATCCGAGGGTTTATGGTGGGCACTGGCTCCGGGCTTAGGGTTTCCTGCTCATAAACTGCTATCTCAGAAGGGCCCCTGTCCTTTCGTCCCGGCCTTGAGGTTTTACCTGCCAGCGATGATAGGAAGAATGACATTAAACTAGCATTCGATGAACTGTGGTATGCATCTACCCATGCATGCATGGATGTTCAGAAATGCATAGATATACAGATAGACAGACCGTTAGGTAGATTAGATAGGTAGATAAATGGACAGATATGTCTTGATACAGCAACTACACACACAGACAGGTTTGTGGTCTTGCTCCAACGTGCATTTATGATGTTCGAAACACACTGGTACACGGTGTGCAGCAGTGAAAAACTGCTTTGCTGGTCTACGTTTAGGATCAAGGCACTGAACACAGCTAAGGCTCGCCCCCCGGGGATATATGGAGGCCTGACATCTCATCTGCAGAATCCTCGGTCGGCATGTGCCAGTCGACAGGCTTCGCATTTCGGGTTTGGGCCTCATACCTAAACTGGAAAGCTTGCGGGTTTTCAGAGCAATTTAAGATTTTGGGTTGTGGAGTTGGTAAGGCTCTTTGGTTTAGTGCAGGCTTGGGGGCGTTATATATATTAATATAGGCATGGATGCGGAAAGGTAGCCGAGGATCTTTAGGTTGTGGCCCAGTGGCCTCATGGATATCCACACGAAGAGGCTTTCGTCTTCGCTTTCAAGGTCCCCCGAGACGAAGTGTAGCAATTGAAGCTAGGCTCGCCAGGCAGCTCTAATTTGTATAAAGTCCATCTTGCAGCAAACGCAGCTTCCCGACTGCTTCAAAGACAACCTGCCTCAACCGCCTCGTGCGCTATCCTCTCGCAAGGAGTGCAGCGAGTAAATAGGGGTGTTGCGCGCATGACTGTTCAACCCGATCGATGTCAGCATCGAGGAACCAGAGGTTCCATGACAAGTTGCCGAGAACTGCGGAGGTGGTTCCTTTAGGAGTCACGTACTCGTGCGGGGACCCGGTTTACAGAAATACCCACACTGAGCTTGGCAGAAAACTGGGAACGGCCGAGATGCTGCAGGCTTGGCAAGGACCGCGGGCGTTGAGCCAAATGGCAGGACCAGGAAAGCTTAACCATCACATGAGGTGCAATATGAAAATAATGTAAATATGCCCATATCCTCATATCCCTCCTAATCTATACTAGTGCAACATACGATGACAATTCCTCTATGGTCGCTCTACGGGGACGATGTGAACAAAAGCGACCCTAAGCTGAAGAGGATAGCCCGCACCAAAATGCTGCAAAGGAACACGGAAACGAAGCGGCAAATGCCAACTTACCAAACGATTTCGGTGTGCATGTATCTACCACTCTAGTGTACGTTTCAAGGCCTGAGCGATGTGAGCGTTTCTGCTAGCAGGAAGGTAGTGAGCATATTCAAGCCATCGCCTCGTGCGGCTACACTGCTGCGAGCTTCGAATGAAGGGACAGCGGTTTGGAGCTTCAGTGGGAGTTCAATGTTCTTGTGGAGGACCTGGGAACTGAGGTTCTTACTTCTTAACATGAAGACTGATTGACACAGCTGAAGCCGAACCAACACCCTGAGATTCTCTATGCTCTAAGCCTTTGATCTTGAAGTCGCACCGAGGGCGCAGTACACTGTAAACTCCTCCTAACAAAGTCCTTTCACCATGAGGCAAAGCTGAAGAGGTGCAAGTTTCAGAAAGTAGGGGACACAAATTCCTGCACGAAGGAATCCTGACTGCAAGTACCCGTAAACTGATTAAAAATCCGCGGGTTGTTCGATGATCGCTTTACATGAAAATGCTTCAGTGAGCCGGGGCACACTCGCGCCGGGTAGTTCCTCCAGGGACCAACTAAATGCCCACTCAACTGGGGGGGCCTTGATTGGAATGGGGTTCGGGGAACTGTAGTGTACTATACTATAGTTCATAGGGACGACCAGGGAAGCGAACACTGTGACTAATTATCCCAACCTCTAAATTACCAACATAGCAGCCACCCACAACACAGTCAGCTGCTATGTAACGTAGCTGGGATTCAAGGGAAAGCTGAACAGCATGCACTATAGCATGTCACCCGCATGCGCAAGTCGCATGACACCATAATGAAAAGACAACTAACAGGTAGAAGAAGGCAACAGTACCAACTCTCAACCGTGCAGGGCGATGACGGATGTGCGTCATGTTGGACCCCGCCCGAGCAACGCTTTCAAGGCTGATGCTAAACAGGTCACAGCAACCGGGGCGGTGGGGGTCTCCTCCCGCCGTGTGCTTTTTGCGGCTTCGAAATCCAACTCGATATCGTTAGAATCGCTGCAATGACCCTTCCGCTTTTTTTCTTTCGAGCAGGTAGGGAAAACTGTGATGGCAGCACGAAGCAGGGGAGAAGCCAGCATTGCTTGTAATCTATCAGATAATGGCAAAGCACTTGGGCGGCCCGACCGTCAAGGAAAACAACTTGAAATCCACGTGGGTTAGGGTGCCCCAAACTCGCAGATGCTTTCTTAATGGGCACCCCTCGATGCGACTTTTGTATGCACAGCGCTTGATGGCTTCCTCCAAAGTGAAGAAGGTTGACAGGAGGTTGACAGCTGAATGAAACGGGATCCTGAATCTTAACACTAGACCCATGATCATCCGCAGCATCCATCACCCCCAAACAGAACGACGGCGGCAGGAGCAGCAGCAGCAGCATTTATGCTACGTATCACAAAAACGTATCTGAGAGCTTGAACATTAGCTTCATCATCCACGTCACCCGTGCTGTCTGCACCACCACCTTCGTCATAGGTGCGAGCAGCACAGAGCCTGGTATCGACCGGCACTGCAGTCGCTGCAGCCTTGTCTGAGGCGCTGAGCCCCGGCGTCAAGCAGATGAGACTTACTTATAGATGATGTCCATTCTCCATAGTCTTGCCCTCACGGTCTTTCAGGACAACACTACCCTTACCTTACTGCATAAAGCCCGGAAACTAGAGCCGCAAGAGTCAAGCCATGGCCAGCGAAAAGACATGATGCTTTGGATGACATGGGGCTCATGCGCAATCTGAGAGCGGAGTCTCTGAAGGCTCATTGGTTGCCAAGGGCTGCTTGCACCGTTGGATCTGAAATAAACTCCCTAATACATAGACACACACACACATATATATATATATATACATACAGCATATATGCTTCGCAACTTGCACACATGCGCAGATCACCATCTCCAAATTCGAGCACGGTTCCTCTTGGAGTAGTATTGCGAGGCATGGGAGCTCCTGCTTTTATCACAAATTTCGGGCTGTCGGGTCGGGCTCACAGGCTCCCAGGCATGGAAAGCCCCACACAGGGGGAGCCACGAAGCCCAGCACTTTTTTTTCGGACACGGACATACCAACAGAGAGATCAGGACAGTGAGGTAAGCAAAATTAAGCAAACACACGAAATGGGAAAGCTTCCTCACAGAACAACTGAGACGTAATACCTGAATATTCGTGCACCGGTATGCATGTCTTCATGCTCATAAGTACACATAAGCACATACTTGGAAGAGCAAATGTCCATGTATCTATGTATGGATACAGGAACGAATGTATGTATGCATGCATGTGTGTAAGTATGTGTCTGTATGAGTCTGTGTGTAGGTAGGTATGTAAGCACGTGAAGAAACACAGAAACAAATATGTATGTCTGCACATGCACCTATCATTTATGGGAACATTAATGCCGAAGTGAGGTACATAACCAGATGCCCCCCCTGAACCACACTGCGCTCCCTTCTTTCGAATGGCATGTTCTTGTAGTAGTAGCAGTGGCAGTGGGAGTAGCAGTAGCAATAGCAGTAGGATTTTAGTAGTAGTAGTAGAAGTAGAAGTAGCAGTAGTGGTACTACTACTGCTACAACTACTACAACTACTACTACGACTACTACTACGACCACTACCACGACCACTACCCCTACCCCTACCACTACCCCTACGACCACTACGACTGCTGCGACTACAACTACTACTGTTACTACGGTTACTACTACTACTACTAGTACTACTACTACTACTACTACCACTACTGCTACTACTGCTACTACTGCTGCTACTACTACTACTACGACCACTACCACTACTTCCACTACTACTACTACTGCCTACTGCTACCACTACTACTACGACCACTACCACTACCACTACCACTACTACTACTACTACTACTAATTACTACTACTACTACTACCTACCACCTACTACCTACTACCCAATACCTACTTACTACTACCTACGACTACCTACTACTACCTACTACAACCTCCTCCTCCTCCTCCTACTACTACTACTACTAAGTAGTAGTAGAGCAAAACAAATTAGTAGCAGCAGCAGATGGCAGCAGTAGCAGCAGTAGTTGTGTGTGTATATATATATATATATATATATATATTCATATACAGATACAATGCGGCGAGCAGTTTATGATGCATAGTAACTTAGTCCACCACGTAGCCACACTGAAACATGCCGAAACTGCCAAACTGCATGAACATCAAGACCTTGAACCTTGAATTTAAGCCGAAGCTTTGAAAACCCCAAACCCTAAAGCTCCCCCAAAATATGTCCGCGTAGCTTTATCTTTACAGGAACCCCGTGACTCTTTCAGAAATCCTGGAGCCCAAAATCACGGCCACGAGGCCGGCGGCGCCAGCTTCCGCGAAGGTACCAGGGCCACAGTCTCCGCATCCAGAGACGCTCGTGAGGCCTCGCGGTACTATATAGGTGATTGGGGGTTTAGGACAGAGCCATTTAGATTTTATAGGGTTTATAGGTCTCAGGTTTAGGGCTTTAGAGCTGGGTCTATGGGCTCTCGCTCTTGCTCGCCATGTGTAACTTTCAATACCGTCCTCTTCGGCTTCTAGGAACCAGGGGTCTGACAACGTAAGTGAATCGCACGACATGGACTTACCGGCCTCCACACAACGTTTTGACCATCAGTTGCCCGCCGCCCCGTCTTACTAGACTGTTGGAGCTCCTGCTAAGCGAAACTGACTTGCTGAATGGATCTGAGCTGTAAGGGTGCGCGGTTTGGGGGCTCTTGGTTTCGGGTCGAGGGGCTTAAGGCTCGGCGTTGACTGACAAGGAGCCTCTGCGTGCAGACCCACAGCTGCACCAAATGTTAGCATAAGTGATGGGCGACTGCACGGGGGGTGGTGCCTTCCAGCCACGGTCATTACCTTAATGGACTGCAGGATTTTCTGGGAAAGTCCTCTGTAAAGGTACTAGTACACAAGACTGTGTAGAACTTGCCGGGAACGAACTGTCAATGGCGGAGACAATCGGACCATAGAAAGTCGCAGCCACAACGCAAGAGCACCGGAGGCCGGAAGGTCAACTTCTACTTTTGGAGTTGCGGCTGACGACATCATGCCACGCAGCCAGCCGCCGAATTCAACAAGCTCCTCATAAGCCTAATCAAAGAAAAAGTTCAGTACTAACAGTGGCACTCCGTGTCAAGCCGGCCTTCGTCTGGGCTGTGACGGCCGGCGGGGCAGTCCTGCAGTGCTGTCTAGCAGATTCTAGCACTCCCTGGTTTAGGGCTTTACTGCTTAGGTTCCAGACTTAGTGCTTCGACTATAGGGTCGAACCTTTAGGATACTCTGCTGTTTGGGGGCCAAACCACCGAAGTTAAACCTAGAAATACAGCCTGCTTCTCCCGCAACAGCCATCCGAAACATCCTCAAAGAAGCGTGCGCTTACAAGCTGGATTCCGGTCATACGGCAGATACGCGAACACGAGGTACTCCAATGTACAGAAACATATGTATGTACATGTGTATATATATATATATTCATATTCTGCGTTTTTGCTTGCTCATCCATCATATATATATATATATGTGTGCACATGTACGTACATACACATACATCCACATACATATACGTATATATATATGTATACTTTTTTATGGATACATAACAAGCACATATTTATATACATATACATGTACACATATGCATATATACACGCACATGCACATACACGTACACATACACATGCAGGTACGTGTGCAAGTATTGGAAGAAATGCTTGTTGCAAATAGGAGTGAGAAAGGGGTTTACTGCCGGATTAACAGGATGCCGCTAAGAGGGCGGCACTGCAACTTCGTCCTCGCAAGCAGCGCTTTCCGAAGACTGTCCGTCCTGCAGCAGACCAAACCGGGCATTCGAATGCTGCTCTACACGAATGATCTTGAAGTGCAACAGCCTGGAAGAACACATGTTCACCAAGAGAGTCCAGAACACTTTCCGCGAACAGTGCAGGTGACATCAACTTGTTACCACCCTCAGTCCAGAATGCCGTATTTGCCAGCAGCGCAGGCGGTGCAGTTCTTGGACAGACGAGGAAGCACCCACAATTCGGGAAGAGGGCAAGCTTATGCGTAAAGCGCGCAGAGCCAGCAGAGCCCGAACAGCCAAAACTAGCATGTCTTGTTCTTCGGGCATTGAGAACCTGCTTCAAGGTATGTCGTGGAAGAGCTGGCTGGCCGGCTGACCCTGGTGCTATGCAGCGAAACTTCGCCTTGCGGCTTCGTACTTCGCAGCTTCTGGGACTCTGACAGTTTAGCTCCGAGAGTGGGATGAAACTGGGTGGGTTAATCCTGGAATAAGAACCCTCATATAAGGAATCCTTAGTCCTACCTACAGGCCTAATTCCACTGCTAAGCTGAAAGCCTACTTTAACTTTGGGACAAGGTCTTCGTGTCGAAGGACACCGAGATCTACAATATGTATATATATATATATACGTTATCTATCTATATACATGCACACTTTTGTCGAATCTCCATTCCAAACATTTCTATGGTGTGCACAAGTCGTGCTTTGTCGGCGCCCAGCCGCTGCCGCGCCAGGAACCGGTGAGTAGCGACCTCTCGGACAGCCGACGCAGCCAGTGCGGAGATCGTTGACGATGAAACCTGCCTGCATCAAAGTCAAGGCTGATGATATAAGTATATTCATATAGATATACGTACATATAAACATAAATACATATATATGTATAAGAGGGTCCGACCAGGCTTCTGGTTATAGTACAGGGGGCGCAGGGTTATATTATAGGGATTCAATAACTTCAGGGCCTGAGGTGCAGGTGGATCTAGGCTGAGGATTTGAGATGTCGCATCTCAACCTCCTCATCCACCTAGAACTGAGATCTTCAGAACGGCGCGAGCCGTTGCCGCCTCTGGCAACGCAAAATGCCCGCAGACTTAGATTTTGTCTGGGGTGAGCACATGGATACAAGCATTCATTGTCACTAAACCGTATTTAGCCCTAAACGCCGGAATATCCTTGTTCTAAAGACGACTGGAGACGAGAGCAGCAACGGCACCACTAGGATACCTCAGTTCCCGGATTGAAGTAGCATTCCGCCTTACTCGATACTTCTTGGCATCAGTCACCTGAAAAGGTTCGTATTGCCCTCAGCCGACAGGTTGCGGTCTCATTCACAGAATTCGGGCTCCGTTTCGGGGTGTCGCTTTTGCAGCAAATGACGGAGTAGGATCTACGAAGGCTGAAGACAAATCGTCAGAATGACAACAAGGGAAACAGACGCTGTGCATCCACACGTCGCAGAAGCTGAGCACTGCGGGCTTATAGGGAGTGAGTGGGCTTCCCGGGGACTCAGTAGGTGTAGTGAGGCTACTCCTGAGATGCTCTATGCTAAACCTCAGCCTCAATCTCCCGAAGCCCAGCATGCAAAAAGGGAGGAACCGGATTCTCAACACAGGGGATGTCACCATGACATTAACTCGTAAACGTCCTGAAGTGCGCCATCTGCATTGCAGCCGCTAAAACTAGTTACCAGAATACCTATAACCATAGTGCTACGCATATATAAATAACACCAAGAGCAATAACAATAGTAGCAACAACAATAAAAACACTAGTGGTCAGAATAACAATAATAATACAGAAAAAATTCTAATGATAATAAAACCAAAACTAATCATGACTCGAATACTAATGAAGGTGGTTAGAATGACAATAATAAGCATACTACTACTACTACTACTACTGCTACTACTACTACTTCTTCTACTACTACTTCTGCTACTACTACTAGTACTAACAATAATAGTACAATAAGATGAGCAGAATAAGAACAAATAGTTGTAGTGAGTAGTAATAACAATAATACTAATAATGCGCAAAAGAATAATACCTGGTGGCAACCACACAACCTGAACTCTGCGCGCATGGCCCGGCCTCACACTGCGAGCAGGACTCCTTCGGCTCGTGTGTGTGTGTGTGTGTGGTGTGTGTGTGTGTGTGCGTGTGTGTGTGCGTGTGTGTGTTCGTGTGTGTGCGTGTGTCTGTGTCTGGGGTGCGGTTTAAGGTTAGGGGTTTACATCTCTGGGATAGTCTGAAAAAGAAGTCGTCGATGTTTCGCAGTCATGAGATGCTAGGTAAGAACTGAAGCCATGCAACCGGAGGCTTTCTTCCATCCCAAGGATCCTCATAGGAAGAATCTACCACTCAGATCGAAATTCGGGATTCTTTCTTGCTAGAATCCAACACTCGACGGACCTGCCGATAATCACTGTAGCGAGCGGGCTGGCACTGCTCGCAGCCTCGGAAGCAGGAAACGCAGTCGAAATCTCACCGGAAAACTTATGCACGTCAGACGAGTGGACATCTACAGTTGTCTGTTGTTCCTCGCGTGGGGTTGGGGACCTCTTCAGTTCCTCAAGTTTGAACCTGTGCAAAATCCTGACTGTATGACCGGCCGTGTAAGGACCATCAGCTTCTCAACCTCTTTCCGAGAACTCCCAAACACAGGGCTGAGCTTCGATGACTTCGGGGCAAAAGCGCACACAAAGACACAGACACACATACATATATACATACATGCAGACATACATACACACGCGCACATCCCCCCCCTACTTTCGATGTAAGCCGCTATCTGGGCCGCTGTAGAAGCCGGCGCCGCAATCGGAGCACTCCGTGGATCCCTCGCGCTCGAGGCTTAGGGATGTACGAGGTTTGAGGGTCCAGGGGAGATGCTTGATCGTTACCGGCCAAAATAGAAGGCCTCGAGTGCGGACAGCTTCGACGCTTGTGGCATTGGCTGTCGCATCATGCGATCTGCTGCTACGGAATTCACTTGTCAAGATTTCTTTGACAATAACTAACATGTGCTACATAGTATACAATGTAATTATGTGTATATATATATATGTATGCACATATACTAATTGCATACTATATAATACACTCGGGGAAGTAGGGAGATTTCAGGGGCCTCCATGCTCATCTGGCCAGGGTCACAGTCTTCACAAGCTGTGGACCCAGACCTGCAGGGATTTGTAAACTTCTGACTGGCTGAAGTCATATGGGTGCTCGCCGTCGTCTTGTCATAGTGTTGCAGTCTTAGATTAGGGCAGCAGGACTAATATCAAGAATGCCTACAAACATCTACGACCCATCTTACAACCTTGGGCACACTTACACCTCAATCTTTAAAAGCTAGTCTCACGGCCGTGGTCGGAGGCAAGACACAATGCAGGTTCAAAGGCTCCCTTTACCTCAGGTGCCATGATGTGAAGCCCCTCACGTTCCAAGTGCGTGGCCTCTACTCCTACAACACCCTCTTCTTGAGGTCCGTCTGTAGTTGTTGGTTTACAGAGTTTTGGGTTGTAGAGTTTATAGGCCACGGAAGGACTGGCTTTTCCTCCAAGCGTCTGGTTGGTGAAGGTCTTCACGGGGCAGTTTGCACACCTTGCCAGCACTGGGAAGCTACGTGAACCTAAACAAAGAGGAAGTGCTCGGCCCCGAGTTACATTGCACGTCAATGGCTCTGGTTGCTCGACTCGAACTCTTGGGAATCAGGGCATTCCGGGCGGAACAAAAATGATGTCTGTCGAAAGGCGCTGGCATGCGCATTGCGAGGTCAAAAGACCTTGATGCTTCTATGTCCTTGGGGGATATAACGGCCACGACTATGAAAGATGGCAAGGGCCGTCAAAGTGATCGCTCTTGATTGCCACATAGTCTACGTGTATATCCCCGGAAGCCAGCGGTTTCAGGTGCTCTGAACAACGAGCCCGTGGTGCTACCACCGGCGAGTTCGCAACTCCAAGTTTCTCAACTTAAAACCGGCAACCCCTAAACCCTTTTTGCAGCTGTGCTCTTAGTGTCATCTTAGTGTCAGCCAGCGAGTCCGCCCCTAAACGGCCCTAAACTTGCAATTCTAAACCCTGCAGTCAAGGAACAGCAGGGATGTGTGTGCGCCGAAGAGGTCGTGGAAGGTCCCCGGATCACAGCCCAGGCAGGTGTCCGCGGAAGTTGCCTGAAGAGCAGGAAATTTTTGAGAAATGGCCCCAGCAGTGCACACCACGGCCTGCCAGACTTGTAAGATGCTGGACCCACCACTACCTTAACCTGCCAGAACCGACTTCTTTTAGGTCCATATCATGAACCACAAGATAGAATTCATAGGGACAATACAATACAAACAAATAGGTTTTGGTAGGCTCGGGGGCAGGCATATCATTCCAAACAAGTTGTGGATTTGCTGGCTTCGCAGCCTCATTTTGTTGCAGCCATGGAAGAATCACCACTGGCTCAGAGCTTATGCGAATGAGTGCCACATACCATAGTTACAAAGTCCGACGTGACGTGACGCATCGCCGTCCCCAAAGCTTAAATAAGGCTTTCCTCGATGCTCCTCTGTTCCACTCTCTAAAGGCACAGTTCTCGGATACAGAGCTAGGCCGTTCGCCTCCAGAGCTGCGCTCCATCTACCAGGCGTGCAGTTGAAACCTGAGGCTCTGAAGCTCTCCATGCGTCATAACCTTAATGTAGGGGCCTTAATAATTGTAATAATTAGAATAGGGTTTTGGGGCCCGTTATACTATAGCAGATGAAGTTTTGTATTTAAAATAAAAGTCTTCAAAACTTTCAAGCTTTTTTCAACCCTCCATGCGTCACAGCCTTAAGCTCTAAAGCTTTACACAGCTGTTGGAACCTTAAATTCAGCTGCGCATAGAAGCTACCAGTGGAGAAGCATTTCTGGCCCTCGCAGCTGATATCTTCACCGGCATCTATCCCAGGCATGTGACTTCACGATGCTCAAGAAAACCATTCCGAAACCCCCTCGCAAGAGGGCTTCTGCATCACGGGTCTACAGTACTCTCTACGGCTACGCAGAGGCACCAAGGGCTTACGAAGAACACTACAATCACTACAAGTCAGGAGCACTTCTGGCTGCAAAACACAGCGTCCGTGATTCGCAAGTGGCATCACTTGCTGAGGAGTGACTGCGACAGAGAGCGAGAGAGAGCGGGAAGGCGAGTGAGAGAGAGAGAGCAAGAGCGAGAGCGAACGGGAAAGAATGCAACAGAGTGCGTGCAAATCGGCAGTCGGGAACGACCAGCTTTTCGATGAGAGAGCTAGAGCACTGAAGACAAGACACAGGCTTCCAGCCCCTCCACACCCCAGCGCCCAGGCGGACATAACCTGCAAACTGCGATCCAGTTTCTGGCTCGGTCTACAGTACAGGTCTGGACAACAATCAGCTTGCCAAGGGCCCTCAGGGGCAGCTCAAATGCTGTAAAACTGCACTTGGGAGCAGCTCCAATGCTGTTACACTGCCTCACACTTACCCAGACATCTGTTTCCCAATTCTACGTTCACAACTCCCCAGCCTTCCAAAACCGATAGATCTGCATTTTGTATTGTTCAGGGGCCTGGTAAGAAGTGTAGAATATAAGGTCACGACACGGGCTACTAGAAGTAGGACTCTAGTGATTCTTTCTGTGATTCTATCCTCGGCCCGGCTGCTAATTCGACATAAACAACCTTGTAAGCCTTACGGTATGCAGACTGGAAAAAAGCGTGTCCCAAAGCAACATGGAACTCGGGCTATTTCAGGCGAGGTAAACTGGGTTTAGGGTTTGGTGCTACACATCAGACGCTTTTCTAAACGCCCAACTGTAGAAGAAACTAGCTCTCCGAAAGGGGCCGGGACATCTTGAATTCTTTCGTTGCGAGTTCCAAGCCCACGCGTCGTAAAGACCCAATTCCACGAGTCTATGCCGCCGAAGCCATAAGCCCTAAGCAAATCCTGAACCCTCGATGCTGGGGGGCCTTATCACGCCAAACCTCCACTCCCTTTTAGGAGCGTGGGAATGGCTCCCCCAAACCCGGCGAACCCATGTAAATTAGGGCTTTGGGGCTTCAGGGTCCATAGTTTAATAAACGCTAAGCCCCGATAGAATGCACTTCTCTTAGAACATAGGAAGGGAACGGGATTCTGCCCTCCTGTTAGACTTCCTGTAACATAGGAAATTTGTTAATGCACTCCTCCTGATCGAATTCCTGCAACATAGGGGCACAGAATAATATTTAGAGAGCCCTACAGCATAGGGAAAAGCATACTGGAAATTCCGTCCCCGAGACGTGCAGTTATCCTCGCTGTTGGCCCCGTCAAAGGCGCCGAAGCGACCCGCTGAGCCTCAGCAAAAAGACTTTTCAAAATAAGGCTTGGATGGGAGTCATTATTGTTACTATACTATGGTTTTTGTTGATAATTATTCTACTAAATATTGGTATCAATAGCATTACTATCAGTATGATAAACTGCTAATGGCTGGGAAACTATTATACTTCATTGGCCACTGCTGTTGCATGCTGTAGTGTGCAAGAACGTCAAGGACACTTCACGTGTTTAGAAAGCTCCGTCTGCAGTCCTGCAAACGTTCGACCGAGCTCAGACCCTTCCCTCCCCTTCTGTAAAGCAAGGAGCAATTCTTGCACAAGTCCTGCAGGGATGCAAAGGTTGATGGTGCGCACAGGCTTGTGCATTAACAGTTGCTCGTTGTTGTGTGTGTGTGTGGGTGTGATTGTGTGTATGTGCGTGTGTGTTTTTTATGTCGATAAAACCACAAAGAAACAGTCCATTCAGGGTTCACGTCAAACATCGCACGTTGGTGGTCCCAGGGCTGTCTTCTTCAGCAACAGACACGACACTTTCAACGCCGAGATCTCATGTCGGTCTCCCACTCTCTCTTCGCTCACTCTCTGGCGTTCGCTGCTGCAGTGGTTCTATCGTTTTGTGTCTCGGTGTCTTGTATTCGGGCTGGGCTCGTAACCGATCATTTCCTCATCAGGCTAGACCTACGAATCTAAAACTACCCTCACAACCCACTCCCCCTCCCTTGAAATCAATGCCTCATTTGTATGGGTTATAAGTTATAAGTTAGAACTATAGTCATCCTACTTATAACCGTACTTATAACTAACCTACGCCCTAAGCCCTAAACCCTTTCGAACCCGCAAAGTTTAAAGGAACTTATGGCCCCACTTACAACGAACCATAAGGGACCCAAACGTCCCGAAAGGTACCCCGAATCTCAGCAAACCCCCCCAGCATGTCTGCAAGTTTGCTCAAGATCTCCATCTTCTTGGGTTCACAAGGGGTCCGAAGTACCTGTTTTGTAGAATGTAGGGTTTCTATATTCGGAATTACTATCATTCTGATTGGGGAAGTCGAACTATCCCCCGTGGCAGTACCTAGGAATCTTAGGCTTCGAGTATCACTGCTCCTCGCTGGCTCCCGTCGCATTGCTCCACTGCCCTGCCTCGGACAAGACGTGTGGGAGGTTGCGGCAGCTGGCATTCTGACAGCTGTGGATCATGTGGGGGCATACTCGATAGTTCGGTTTTGTTGTAAGCACGGCGACAAAATGCATAGGCATACTATCTTTATTGAATGACTAAGTCTACTGATCCTGTTACGTATTCTCGGCTGTTGCAGGTGTATAGCTGGAGCTGAGCGAGGAGTGAACAGCTCCCTCAGCAAAGAGCTTGGAACCTCTTGCCCAAAGAAAAGCGTAGGATCCAGGCACGAAAGCCGGGCAGGAAGAGGACTTATTGAAAAAGCCCTTAAGCTGATGCAAAGGCATTGTTGAGCAGGTGAAAAAGCCGGAGAGCTCTCCGCATTGCCTTGGTTTAGGGTTAGACAGGGCTTGCCTGGACCTTGAAGGTATGTAGACCAATTAACGACCTTTTATGGGTGTTGGGCCGGTACTTTACCTACTTCTGGAGTATTCAGCGGGGCTTAGGGTACACAGTGCACGGCACGAGACCGGCAACCTTCCAACCCCTGATTGCGGAGTTCCCTGGCGCAACACGTTAAGCCTCTGACTATGGTAGGTTTATATATGGGTCATCAGAAGATTAAAGGTTACCTGCTCAGCTACTGAGTCAGCGCAAGCCTGTATAACAAAACTCTAGGTTATGAAGCCCCCTCGAATCCCGCCTAGACCGTATGACGCATTACAAAACCCTGAAGCATCCCCAGAAAACTGCTAATGTAGGAACCTGATGAAGAAACCTTGGGCCTCTATTAAGGTTCCTTATATGAATCCTAACATATTGGGGGTTATAGGGGAAAAAAACCTTCTATCGGGGCCCGAGCCAAGCAGTCGATGCAGCGCGTCGCCCCGAGGGCGTCGCTCCAGGTGCCTTCGAGGCCTCAGAGTCTCGGTAGTTAGCTGGTTTGGGGGGGTTTAGGGTTTAGGGGGTTTAAAGGGTTTAGGGTTTAGGGTTTAAAGGTTTCAGGGTTTAGGGTTTAAAGGGTTAAAGGGTTTAGGGTTTAAAGGGTTTAGGGTTTAGGTTTTAGCTTCAGAGGTTGGAAGGTGGTTTGGGGCTCCGAGGCAGCGAGGCAGTGAGCGCGCCAGGCTTGAGGGAGTTGGGGGTTTAGGGTTGCTTCGGAGGTTGGAAGGTGGCTTGGGGCTCCGAGGCAGTCAGGCTGTGAGTGAGTTCGCAAGGCTTCAGGGAGTTCGGGGTTTAGGGGAATTAAATAGTCAATTAAGTAGTGCTTGTTTGTAGTACAAAGTAATTATTGGAAGTGCCAAAAGTGGGATGACGTAAGGATGCTGCTTCACTGCAGGAAAAGATTAGTAATGACTGGAAGTGTCTCGTGTCGGAAGATGGCAGGATCGTGCTTCTTTGTAGTACAAGACTAGTACTGGAAGTGTCTCTTTTCGGAAGATGGCAGGATCGTGCTTCAGTGTAGTACAAGATTAGTACTGGAAGTGTCTCCTTTCGGGGAAATTTCAGCACATAAGCTCGCCAGCTTGCATCAAACCATGTACACGTCTTGGTGTCACGTGTGCTTTCCACATGACAAGAAAGAGTAGGAAGCTATGGGGTTTAGGGCCTTGCGGCTTTAGTACTTCAGCAGCTCTTTGGTTCTATGGAGTTGAGCCTTTTATGTTAATAAGGTTTCAGGGGTTTCGCTGCAGGACTGTGCAGCGAAGGGAACGTGTCCTTTGACATGAAGGGAGCCTCTCGTTTCACAAGGAATCAGGGTTTAGGGTATACCCTGAACCATCTTGGTGTATGCACTTCTACCCGGCAGCTTCATATCGTGGTTGGAAGCATCTTTTTCACTGTAAGCCCTGCAC
The DNA here is from genome assembly GCA_003297005.1 of Symbiodinium sp. clade A Y106. Lineage (NCBI taxonomy): Eukaryota > Dinophyceae > Suessiales > Symbiodiniaceae > Symbiodinium > Symbiodinium sp. clade A. The sequence goes on along the minus strand of BGNK01000552.1, from coordinate 150,700 downwards.
GCTTAAGTATACTTGCATGATGTACGCATGTATGCATGTATGAAAGGACGTATGTATGTATGCACGTATGTATGTATTTATGTACGTATGTGATGTGTATATACGCACGTACGTATAAGCATATATAATATACGTATGTATAGATGTACATATATATATATATATAGATACATACATACATAGGTCCCCTGTAGCCTTAGGGCCTAAGCCGTAAAACCTATATGAAACCCATCGAAATGCCTCCGACCGTGCACGACAGGTCCTAAACGCCGCACAGGACATCTCCAAGCGGCAAAGCAGGCAAGAGCCTAGCTCGCTGCCACCAGAGGAGACCTAACTGGGTCCCCAGGATACAGTCATACAACCAACAACAATGGGAAGTCAGTCCTGCAATGCGGTCCACCATAGTTTGGGTAGTGATCACAATGATTCTAGATGGTATGAAAAGTAGTAGTCGTCTTCGTCGTAGTGTAGTTAGTACGCGAAATTGCCACAGTTTGAAAGGGTTTCCTTCACGATCCTGCATAAGTTCAGACTCTCACGCCTATAGTAGTAGTAGTAGTAGTAGTAGTAGTAGTAGTAGTAGTAGCAGTAGCAGTAGCAGCAGTAGTAGTAGTACTCGTCGTCGTCGTCGTCATCGTCGTCGCAGCCGTAGTAGCAGAAGCAGAAGCAGAAGCAGTAGCAGTCGCACTAGCAGCAGGAACAGTAGCAGCAGCAGCACTCTGGCACTGTAGCACTGCCATATGCTGCAATACTGCGGGGTAGACAGTATTTATTTCCGGTCTGGCTTCGCAAGTTTTCTGCAACGAAAGCCTTCCACTACAGCCAGTCTCCTAGTGCGCTGACCGACCACTCGAAGAGCCGCAGCAGCTGACATGCGCCACCCAGTTGCAGGTCAAGGGGCCGAGAAACGTCCAAGTGGGCAGGCCTTCTCACGATGTGTGGGAAGGCTCGCAGGTGTACCGACAACGAGGGGGCAAGCTTCAGCGCTGATACTGGTACAGGATCGGCTTGCACTAAGGAATCAAGGCTACTGAAGGGCTGCAAGGGTTTAGAGTGCACTTGTCTTTAGGAAGGCACAGGCAGGCTCCGGACAGCTGACGCAAGCGTGGATAACTGGACACCTCGGCGCTCAAATGTCCAAGGCAGCAACTACCAACATCGGGAACCGAGAACCAAATTAAGTAGCCTCTGTCTGTGTGTACCATGCATACCTACCTGCAATAGTGCATACATCTCAGAACACACAGACGGAGAGTTATGGCAAAGTGTGAGTTGTCTAAACTATATCTAGGCGTGCTTATATATACTTACCATACAACTACAATTATATCAAGAAAGAACTGACATTGATATCCTGCCCAACGCGTGATCTTAATCCCCGAGTTCGCAAAAACCAGAAGACCTTTGCAATTCGGCTTCTTCAGAAATCTCCTTGAAAGGAGCTGCACGGGCTTGGCTGAACCCTAAACCCACTTCGAGCACCAGCCTGGCAGGTGGCATTATCCGCTGCTGCAGCCGCGGCACTCCAAGTGCCTGCGTTTGCGTGGCTTATACACTCTCACAACTCGGCCTGGACAGGGTAGGGTTTGCAGGCCACGCCCTCTCAAAGCGTGTAGGAATAGCACAAGGAAGACTATTATAAACACGACCAGCGATGAGCGCAGCATGGCGGCATGCATTTGTTTTAAGCTTCACCGGCTTCCGAGCGCACACTTCTGTCGCAATAGCCTAAACCCTCAATGTTCTTCAGCCTGAACCCCTGAACCACCGAAAGCGATAAACCCCCACACTGTCCGCCTGGTCCACAGTCCTCACATGCTGTTGCACCGAAGATCTGGTTGTAGCGGCCAGGGGCGCAAGGCTGGCATTGAGCCTAAAAGAAACAGCAAAGGCTAGCCGCTAGCCTCATTGACGTCTTGTTTCGTGACTTTTTTCCTCAGACTCAGTCTTTCTGGAAAAAATCTCGGATAGTCAGACTTGGAGCTTTTCTCAGGCTTGCTACCTACTACGGCTCTTCCTCAGATCTTAGTCACGATGTCTGCAACGAAACCGCCGTCTGGGAAATAGCGGTAATTGGTTTTCAAGTATCACGACACCGGCGACAATATGAGCGGAACAGTATAGACAGTCTTTACACTTGAGCAAACAGCTACACAAAGAACCCTGCTGAACCCGTGACACTCATGCCTTATGATACCAACGAGTGGCATTAAGCATTGATGAGCATAGCAAGACAGACGGAATAATACAGCTGCAAGAGAAACTGAAAAGTTGGTGAAAGGTTGGTTTGAGTAGAGCATCGGGTTCTCCTGCTTGATTCTGCTTGATGTCCAAGCCGCTATCGCTATGCTTGGCATGCCAGCCTGGCGCAACCTCCTAGTCACATTCGAGCCAAAACATTATGATGGTGAGCTTGTCCTTCATTGGTCGAACGCGAGACATTTCAATGAATTCAACAGCACTTATCTCTGACTTCACGGCCGGCCGTACGCTCGAGTCAGTTGAAAGTTGAAAGGCCTCATACGGTTGTAATCCATTCTCAGAAATTGACTCTGCTCGCAGGCTTCGACCAGGATTTAGTTAGATCTAAGACACGCAAAGCAAACTGCCTCTCTGTGGCGATGGCAGACTCGCCAGGCCCCTCTCTTCAGCCAGGAGCTTGTGCTGAGGTTTCTTTTCAACCCTTGAACCAAACTTGGTTCCACATTTATTCGCAGAGTGCAGGCAGGCGGCTGCGCTTGTGGCTGCAGGAACCACGCTGAACCTGTCGATTTCTGGCCCGAATAACACTACCACCATCATTGCATTCTGATGTAGCTTCTCATTGGGCCTCTACACGAGGATTAAGCTTCAGAGTTTTATTGCGTATAGGGGTTTACTCATTATGCCTGGCAGCGCGCGTTGTCGGGTACCCCTTGCAACCTGCCTTTTGGCTGGGCTCATCGTGCCCTGATGGGAGCTTCGGTGAATCAGACCCCGCTCCAACGGATCCTCAATATGCGATGCAAACCCTACTAATTAGTAAGCAAAATGCGCCTGATTTTCATAAGCACGACATATACAAGCCTAAACAGCACCTGATAAGATACTGTCCAAAAACCTTTCGAAACCCTTGAAACCACACGGGCTGCCTTCCAGGCACGCACGCATCGCAAGTGCCCGACGTGTTTGCCCCAATGGCGGCACTGTAGCGACCAGCCTGTCAGCATTTCAACAGTAACAGGGTTTTGGGGTACATATACTAAAGCATAACGAGGAACCCTAGGAATATGATTGGCAATTGTGTCGGGCTCCATATTAGGCTTCGCTTCGGGCTTTAGGGGTGCGATTCGGAGCCTCAGGGTTGCACGGATTGGTTCGGGGTATTAAGAGAATCAGGAAAGATATCGTTAGAGTGCAGTTGGGGAAACTTCGACATCCCGTTGGGATTGAATCAGCTTTCAAGCTTTGCAATACCCTAAACTCTAACAAACCCGTTCTTGCTTCCAGGAACCACATGATATCAACTGAATTTGATGTGAGGACCATCAGTCCCTCACGCTGGCTTGGGGTTTACAGGCTATGCCAAAGTCTGCTCTTCTCCCAGTCTTGAAGTTTTCGGTTGTGGGTTTAGGATTTTGGGGTTTGGGGTCAGGGCTTAGTAGTATGGGTACCTCATACTCACAACCTGAATCATGAAAAGAAGAACCGCGGCAATGCGAACACAAGATGTGACTGCTGCCAGCAAAGGCCCCGAACCGTAGATACGGGCGGGAGGCTAGAATGCCACCAGCAACAAGCCTTTTCCCTGCCTGCTAGCATTGCAGCTCAGGCCTTGTCAATTATCATAAGAGTTGCCCTTCAGTCTAAAACCAAAACCTGAATGGCTCCAGCCCGAAATCCTGCGTAGCTCAGTTGAAACCAGTAATCAAAGCTTTCATCCTAAACCCTGCTACGATGAAGCAAAGAGGGCTCCGGCGGCACCTCGCAGTCGCTGCACTCTGTCACGCCATTCTCCTGCAGCTTCTGATCTAGGGGCCTTAATAATTAGAATAGGGTTTTGGGGCCCATAATTGTAATAAGAAGCCCCCAAAATAGTAGAGGCAATTACTAAGGCCCCTAGTAGCCCTAGTATCAATGTCAGAATCTCAGAATCGGCTGTCTTCGGATTCTCTTCGGTTTCGGGCTTGGGTCTGAGGGGAGTGGAGGTTCAGGCGCTCAGGGGAACAATGACAAGAACGTTCGGCAGGAGCGTGTCAGGAGTGAAATGCGAGCACAATACACATACACTAAACACCCTAAATAAATTCCAACACTCTGAACTAAACTCCTTTTACTCTAAGCCCCTGAAACCGCTCCGGCCCGAGCCCGGGTCCTCACTGAAGGTGCCTGCTGCACATGGGTTGCACTCGCTCAGCGAGGCAGCGCCAGTGGAGTTGCCTCTTCCGTTTACCGTTTGGGGCCTTTAGCGGTTTAGGGTTTGAGGGGTCTATGCAAGCAGTCAGCGGACAATCCGAGCGAGAGCGACGCCTGGATCCCTGTTAGGGGTTTAGGGGTTTAGGCTTTGCCAGCACCCCCAAAGTCACCAAAACCCAAACCCCAGCCACGGGCAGCTCTTCGGGGCAGAGTCTCGGGCAGGGGGTGTTTGAAGTTCACTCCACAATCTTGGGGAATTTGGGCTTGCAGCTCAAGAGTTGATGGAAGATAAACAAAAACCACAAGAGGAAAGGTTGCGGAACCCCATAACCCCGCCGTCAAGTAAGACCCTAAACCCAAAACCCCAAACAAAGCAGGGATATCGAACCCGATTTATTCGTGCGGGCTTCTTAGCACAAAGATGCCTCGAGGGTGGGAGCCCGTTTCGGCGCTCACACTCGGACAAGGGCTAAGGGAGCTCGCCCGGCAACAGAAGGGAGATGTATATGCACAAACTTCGCAGGAGGAATCTGCATCCGCCATGACATTGATTCGACATTGATCTGCTCAAATTCCGCACGAAGATTCTGCATCCGCCATGACATTGATCATGATGGCAGTGGCGCCATGATGTTGATCATGATGCCGACGAGAGCGGAGAGATGTTCCAGGGCGGTGGAAATTGGACGAGTGCAACTGCTCAACGGATTCACTGCAGCAGGCTCCTCCGATCCTCCCTGGAATCCCCCACCCAACAAACAAGAACCCTACTCGTATTAATTATGGTTATTATTATCACGATTATTGTTAAGAAGTGCTTATTTGTTTATCACTATCCCGATAAAATCCTAAACCCCTTTTGCAACTGGCCTGCTGCGACCCTAAACCCCTAAACCCTACCCAAAGACTTCCCCCTCTTGAATGCTCTCAGGCTGCTATAGGTTCCGGCGGGGCAGGCGTTGCAATCGGCATCGTCCGTGGCACCCGTGGAGTCGCTAAAGCGTCCTGAGTTACCAAAATCCGAACATGGAAGCTTGGGCTTCACCCCAAGGAAGTTACTAAAGGGAGTTAGTAAGAGGCTTACTAAGGGGTTAAGGCTTACTAAGGGGGTTACTAAGGAGGTTACAATTTTAGATCGTCGTCGTGATCTTTTTTCCCTCCTGCCTAGCAAGGACGGATCGTCTTCGTGATCTTGGTGTTTAGGGGTTTGGGGCTTCGAGTTGTAAGGTTTCCGGCTGAAAGGGTTTCGAATGGTTTCGACTTATAGGGTTCTACGGACATAGCAACTCGCTTTATATAGGATGCAGTGTTCAGGTCTGTGCTGCAGCTTGAGTTGGTCCGCGCAGCATGCACGTTGCATGTTGTGAAAGACAGAATCAAGACACGATTGAGGCGCGAATCCAGTAAGCACTCGCACACATGCTCGGTCTAACAAGCCGCATGCTGCACCCTTATCTGTCCTAATGCACCCCCCCCTCCGGCTCCCTCCTGGTGAGCCCCTATTCTGAAAACTGACACACCATGATCTTCACCGCACTTCTGGAAGTCGCGATTCATCGGCGATGTGGATGATGAAATCTGATGAACCCACGGGAATTCACAAATGCACACAACAAGTCATCATCATCATCCACAGCGCAATTTCCAGAAGTTGTGTGCCAAACATATGTTTCAGGAGGTCCTCCAGGATGCATCAGATGTCGTAATTTGAAGTTTTCCAACATCCTTACAGCCCTTCCCGACTGCCACTCGCTCAGTCATATGCTTGAAGAGTTTACATACAAACGCATCTTCCTGGCCGACATTACAACGACTGATCACACCCATTCTAAATTACACCATCGGGCGATTCGGCATAAGTGCAAGACAGAAGGGCCAAGGGATTAGTGTACCTGCTCTGCCGGCGCCCAAACATGCGGCCAACTTAGATACCCACCTTCCGGACATTCGGTGCAGACTGCTGCAGACATATTCGCGGAGTACCTGCGGCCACGGGTTGATTCAGCCAGGGTTCAAACGTCAACGCTTACGTGTTGGATAGCACGAAACACAGCGGCAAGCTTTCCGAGACGAGACGCTCAGCATCACCGTGTGCATAAGAATCTCCGTTTACACCGTCATATACTTCAACCACTTGTCTAATGGTCGACGTGTATGAACAAGACTAGCAGTCGTGCACTTGCGATCAGGATCCCGGCTTCCACTACTGGAGACGTCAGGAGTGTCCAATCTTGCGATGGACTTGGCACAGGGTGAACACGGACAAATGCATGCTAGACCTAATTCGCGTTCCGAAATCTCGGTCCGAAACCCTTCGGTTTCGCTCATTGTGTACTTGTCCAACGTGGCGGGCTTCTTTAACATCCCCAACTCCATCTCTTGCGGAGGCGTGGAATCAGCTGCCCCCAGCCTCCCGGCAGCACAGTCGACGCAGCTGCTGTTGCCAGCACTTCCCAAGTTCGGGTTGGCAGTACCTGTTCCACTCTCTTTTGCGGCTCAGTGTTCGAGGCACGGCATGGGACGGCATGAAAGAGGCTACAAGTAGCTTAATGTCCACATTAGTCCCCCCATCTCAATCAAACAAAATCTACTCCGACAAGTGCCTTGCCGGAGCCTCGTACAAGTTCCATGTCGATGCACGGCAATGCATGGGTAAGCTTGGCCTTCTAAAGTTATTCTTTCTTCTCTCTACCCGTGTCGGGAGATGACCATCTGTCATGCAGAAGGCTGCCGCAAACTTGACTTGTCACATAGGAAGCAGCTGCACTGATGATGGAACAGGTTTGTCGGCCTCACACCTTCTTTTCCTAAATCCCTGATTCCTAAGTTGGGTCACAGGGCACTGGTAAGGAGTAAGACACAGGAGCTTGACTCGTTGTTGGGAGGCTGGTGCATGTCGGACACCCGATGCTGATGCCCGCAGCCCAATGCAGCGAAGACGCACCGACCCGGGCCCCGACCCTCCCGAACCCTAAACCCTTTTTAGCAACCGGTCTGCAATGACTCTACCGGAAAAGACTTGCAGCAACCAATACCGATCACCCACCACTTTAAGCGATGGGCCGACTCGTGCGCAAAAGCCGAGTATCGGGAACTATCTCGCAGGTCTACTGTGAAAAACTGTAACCCGAGACTTTGCAACAACGAACAGTGGATGTCAAAGTGATCTTGTGTCCTTCTATCCCGGCTCTTGGCCCATCCTTGCTTGTCTCTCCTCACGTCGTCTCTGCTTCAAGCTCTCGGTGCTGTTGGCGAAGTAACTCCAAGTCCGACTGTTGAGATCTAATCCTAAATCCTAAACCCATAAAGAATGGGCGAAATCCAAAGCCAGACATGTCCAAGCAGGAGCCCAGAGTTCCAAACTCCGAAGAAATTGGGGCACCCCTGGGACAAGGAGAGCAGCTGCGCATCGATTCGGCTCCCAACCTGGAACACGGCGGGTTTGTTTGGCGAAAGGATGAGCGATCCCCCTCTCAAGGCTCCTCCTCAAGGCAAAGGATGCTGGTACCGTAATCATGGTAATCTAGTCTGCCCTCCCAAGCCAAAGGCCACGCCTCTCCTCGCCGTACGTCCCTGCCGGACAAGACGTGCAGCTGCTCTGCCGATCCAGCCTCAGAAGCTTCGGATTTCCGGCTCTGGCTTCCTCCTTTCCATGGAAGTGCGAAGGCAGCGATACAAAAACCTGGGCTGAGCGCCTGTGTGTGTGTGTGTCTTCGGACGTGGCCGGGAGTTGGGCTAAGGGCTTGTAGATCATAACGGAGCCTTCACAGCTTAAGGCTTACAACAGTTCGGAGGCTTCGAGAGGAAAAGAGCTGAAACGTCGATGATGCTTGGGGGCGGTCGATTGAATTATTAAACCTATGCTTCCAGCTCGCAAACACGCAATGCCGAAACATTGGAAAGATCCCTGCGAGACAATCGGCTAAAGCCTACTGCAAACAGCGAAGGCAGATCATGCGCAATGCTCTACACAGATTTACATGCTCTGGGCTCGTCCAGCCAGTCTTATTGAACAACAGATTGTCTCGACAAGCTATGACGCAAACTTTCCCTCATCTTTAAAGCCCCTCTTGAGCAGGGGACTGCAGTGCACTTAGCCTCGGATCCGTTCAGCTAAGCCCCGGATGAAAGCTCTCATGTCTACAAAACAAGCATAGATACCACAATATAGCAAAAAATATACTAAATATACGACTTTATTATGATATAGTCTAATATAACGTTTCGCAGCCACTGATCTGGGACTGCCTGGAAACAGAATATTTACTTTATTATATCATCGGAACGGGTTGGACAAATCACTGTCGCTATCGAATACTGGGAAATAGAAACTGATACGATGAACAGCTGGCACAGAAATTGGACATACTATAGGGGCCTTAACAATTAGAATAGGGTTTTGGGGCCCAGTATACTATAATAAGAAACCCCCGACTACCCTATAAATCATGCGCGGACCAGGCTTCCTCTTCAAGCTCTTTTGCATCCAGGCCAATTGCGACTGCCGGGTACCCCTCTTCCAGCCCTGAAGGCTTAAAACAGTCTTAAAACCAAACACCAGACCCGAAAGTAAGTGCTATAGACCCGATAGACCGTAAACTCCCCGAGAAAAAACCTGAGGCTGCACATTATACAAAAACCTGAAGCGGCACAAACTGCGGAGATCCAACGAGCTAAACCGTCTTCCTTATAACAATTATAATAGTAACCCGCATAGCAAACCTTATAGTACCCTTGTAGCATACCTACAGTCTACCATTATGCCACCACAATCCGGAAGAAGCCAGAGAAAACTCTACCTTCTCGAAAACCCTAAAACCCCCGCAGCCCCTTTTGTTTGCATCACGACCTGTGTAATCCTCTAAACCCCCAAAAAATCAAGCTCTGCCGAGTCGCGGGTTGAACTGCCCCTCCGGACATAGGCTGCAGTTGGAGGCCTCGACACATGCAAAGCTTCTACCTGCCGTGTGTCAAGGCCGGTTGCTTATATACTCCTATACAGCATGAGGCTTTTGGTTTACAGTATGAGGGTTTCGGTGTTTGAGCGTTGCAGTTTCGGTGTTTAGGCTTTGTGCTTCGGGCTTTTGGTCTACTATCTGTCTCGAAGCTTTCCGCCCGCGGTGCGTGTGTTTCCTACATGTTGTAGCCTTGAAGCCAGGGATCCAACATGATCCAACCTAAAGCTCCCTGGCCTGGCGAAGTGCTCCAAAATCCAGAAGCCAAGCACCAAAAGCAAGACACTGACGCAAACTCCTGGTAACTAGCATTCGTAAGATCTGAGAACGATGCCTCACCGAGAGAGTAGCTGCCGCTGCCACAAACCTGAAATGCAGGGAGGGCATCTGCACGCGGATGGGTGCGGGCGAGACATAAAACGGAACAACTGTAAGGGTGACACAGCTAAATGCCATTGACATGAAGGCCACTCTACTTGCTCCTTTCAGCTTGAGCGGGCTCCCGGATGAGCATCCAGCCTGGATACCTTCAGGATTTTGGAAGGTGGTACGTCTCCTCATAACCCCTGAAGCCTTTCAGCTGGGTTCAGGGATGGTCTTCGAAGGCGGCTCCCTGAATACGGGGGTCCCTCTGCGCTGCAAGCCACTTCTTGCCACTGTGTGCTCTGAAGCCTAAACCGAGTATCGTTGCACTCGCTCAATCCGGAGACATTGGCAAATTCACCTGGCCAAGGACAGCACAAGTGCCCATGTCCTAAGCCTGGCATCACAACCTCAAAGGAGTTTGGACCTACCGTGTTGTTTAGGAATTAGACCTGGGGGAAAGTAAGGGCTTCGGTTCGCTAGGATGTAGAACCTGATGGAAAGTGTAAAGATTTCGGCTTCCGCATCGACTGGTACCAAAGTAGGTCGTAGGGCCTCGGGTGTTTAGGATTCAGCGAATCTAGAACCTGACCTTATCACGGTTCAGGTGTACCTACTCTGTCAGCACCACAGGACTGAAGCGTTCTAGTTGTGTTCATGATGCCAGGTTATGCAGGGCTTACCCGATCCATGATGTGGATTGGGAGTACGACGACGACTACGACACCAGCAGTTCAGTGCCACAACATGTCTCGGAAGAGCTGCATAGCCTCGTTTGACGTTGGACATGTGCTGATGACATTCTAGAAAACAGTTCTCTGACACGAGTTGTTCACTATGAAGCCCCAAACAGTCGGAGAATTGCCTTCAGGAACTAACTTTCACTGCGAGTGTGCGGACTCCGGAAATGACTATTCCAAACACTCACCCACATTGACCAGTTAAAACACCATGCGCCAAAGGCTACACTTTCCGGCGCCTGGGGGGCAAGCAGTGCAGCCCAACTGCGCAGTGAGCGCATTGAAACGTCCGGGTAGACAATCCAGACAAGAAGCGGCGCCTTGCGGAGTGTTGCTGGCTTCTAGCTACTGTTCGAGAGCAGCTTGGGCTTCGGGTCCGTCAGAACCGGAGTAACCTCGTACTGTGTGTGTGTGTGTGTCACAATTCGTGTGGGGTCCCCCCCACAAAAAACAAAGCATATCCGACCTTATTGAGATCCGTAAATTCCCCTTGCGAACTCCCATCAGATGGAAGGCTCTTCCTGTCCTGCTCTTTTTGGGAATCCGGGCTTCTGAAATCAATATAGGGGCCTTAATAATCAGAATAGGGGTTCGGGGTATATTGTATTATAAATATAATGAGGAACCCACCAAAAGTAGTAGCGGCAATTATTCTGTAAGGCCCCGAAATTACAGAAAAGCTTCAAGGGGACCAATGGCGAGGCTTTCGGATGAGCCCACACTAAGAAAGGGGCCTTAATATACCGGACCATAAATATGATAAGGAACCCCCAAAAGAGTATAGGCAATTAATAAAGCCCCTATATTCTCTGGACAGGCTTGCAGCCAGGAGTCTGTAGGAGTCTAGGGTTCCTTCCTAGAATATTTCTGCAAAAAGGCCAGGCCATGAATGTCTTCAAAGGGCTGTAGCCCAGCAAGCCCTTTGGACCCCAATAGCACAAAAGGTTTGAGGGTATCCAAGACTGTTCAGGTTCGCTCGCCGGTCGAGCGACTTCATTAGAGCCTCAAGGCGCTAAGGCTTTCTGATGAGGGCCCGGTGTTTGGATTGGTTTGAGTTTGAGACCTCTAGGCGTCCTTCTTAAACACTGCTTAACCGGGGAGGCAAGGCCACCAATTCTGTAAGGCTGGAGCCCAAGAGGCCTTGGACCCCAACAATAGACAAGATCTGGGGAGTTCCCAATAACGTTAAATTTCCCGTCGGACTTCATTAACGCCTCCAACTTCCAACCAGCATCAACCGCAAAACAATAACAATCAACCACCAACCACATCCACATCCACAACAACCACAACACCAACAACCACAACCACCACAACAACAACCACAACCACCACAACGACCACAATCACAACCACGACCACAACCACGACACCAACACCAATACCACAGAACAATAGCATGATGTGCAAAGGCAGGAACAGCAAGACCAACAGCAGCAGCGGGAGCAGCAGCAGCAGCAGCAGCAGCAACGGCAACGGCAACGGCAACAACAACAGCAACATGATAAACATGACGGTGATGATGATGATGATGCTGATGATGTTGATATGGTGATAGTGATGATAGTGCTGATGATGAAGGTGGTGATGGAAATGATGAACATGTCAGCAGCCTTCAGAGGCTGCATACGTGCCCTCTGGGCAGGGGTCACAAGCAGTGGACCGGAAATTCTGGGCAAAGTAGCCTCAGGTCTTCAAGACGAAATGTGGCCTGTAATGTTCAGTTCAGGTTTAGGCCCTGGTAGTTCTTTAGAAGAATATGGTCAAGATGTTCAGGTTTTGGTGGTCTTGGGGGCAATCGAAGACTGATCTGGTCTTCGGCGCTTGCCTTCGGACATGTGCGGGAAGGGTGCGGGCGTCAAAGGCCACTGAGGTTCGCGAATCCTTCAATGAACAAGACTTCCCTCTTCGCATTCTTTCGAAGAGGCGTTGCTTGCAGCAGACTCCTCAAACCTGGCTGTAGACTCACCTCCCGGATCCCTCATCTCGGATCAGACCAAAGTCTGCTAGTAAGTGTACAAAAGAAGACAGGAGGCACCGTAAAGTAAACCCCCAACCCGAAACCCAAAAACCCTGCCATCTTTATGGTTGGCCCTAACCTCGACCGAAGCCCTGAGGTTCCCCGAAAGCTCGACGCTTCACATCCAAGCCGCCCTCTTCGCAAAGTACGCCTGAGATGCACATGCAAGGCTCGCGTGTTTCGGGACACCGATTTGCGTGGCTTAAGTTTGGGGTTATATCAGTTTGGGACTCCCTTAGTTTGGCACATGTGTTGCCTCTCCTGCTCCTCTGTAGCTTACTTACACAGCCTGGTACATCCCAGAAACGGCGTCGAGAGGCAAGAAACAGCAACAGGAAGAGAGAGACAGAGAGAGAGAGAGAGGGAGACAGAGAGAGAGAGAGCCATGCCTGGTGTGTATATCTATGCCAACCGATGCATGCATATCTGTATGTGTATATATATATATATATGTGTGCGTGTGTGTACACATGTTTGTATACACATACGTATGTGCATGTGTGTATGCATGAGAATGTATGTATATGTATGTACATGTATGTATGTATGTGTGTGTATGCGTGTATGTATGTATGTATGTATGTATGTATGTGTGTATGTATGTATGTGTGTATGTATGTATGTATGCGTGTATGCATGTATGCATATATGTGTGTGTGTGTATAAAAATATGTGTATGCAGTTGATGGTCTGTTCGTCCATTTACGGACGTACTTCTTGCATAATTCACATACTGTACGGGCGAGCTTGGACCAACCTATGAACACACATGGCCATCTGAAGCCCTTGTCCACATTCGACTCTATAAGAAGGATACGAAGACAGTTGCTCAGACCGCAAAACAGACATAGGCGCATGAACAGCGGGTGGATGCCACATCGATGGGTGCATGGATGAAGCATGGCCCGGATCCTCCTCACCCGCAATACCGTCAACACCCCGATTTCATAAAGCCGCCCAGCACCAGCACGACAGTGCGAAGATGCCAAGTGGCATCTGCTACTGGCCGACATCGCCGCAAACTCGCCAGGCCCGCAGTCAAGGCAGCTTGCAGCTCCTTTCCACAAGCCGGAGGCTACGATCAAATCTTCTCTGTAGTAGGGAACTTGGGACTCACTGTTTTGAGCCGGCGCTTGAAGGACATGACCTACCAGTGGTGCTGTGGCGAATAGGCCCGCAGCCGTCAATGGTTTCTACTGGCTCGAAGCATCCAGAATCCACAACTTTCGGAGCCGCAGTGAAAGAAAACTCTCCCCACTGTGACTAACCTCGGCCCGACACTGTTGAAGCCCCCCCCCCCCTTCTTTAGCATCCCTTCCTTCCCGCGAAGAAGTCCCGGCGCTGCAAGGCGAGCACTGCGTCTTCCCGGTGCTATCCTTGAAAATTTATAAGGGATTCACAGGCGGCGTAAGCTAGGGCAGGGGCCTTAATAATTACCTATACTATTTTGGGGGGCTCCTTATTATGATTATAGTATAATGGGCCCCTCCATTAAGCTTTTAGGGCAGAGGCTTCTTGGGGGATCTCCTTGACAGGAGTTTTGCGTTTCAAGCTCCGAGCGGTTTCAGGTTCTGGGGCACAAAAGATTTCTAGGCCTTGCAGACGTGTTTGGGAAAGCCCCGGCGCTGGAGGGTGGGGGGTTTCTGCTCCGGTTTCTGCTCGGATTTCTACCCAGGAGTCTCGACTAGTTGGCAATGCCCGACATACCTCGATATATCTATATTCTACCGATCGATCAACCTATCTGTCTTTGTCTGTAAATACACAAACACACACATATATATATATATACATACACCATAAATGTACAGAGAGGATTTATAAGTATGTATGCACTTGCATAGAGATACATAGGAATATAGGTGAATATTCATAGGTAGTTACGAGTATACTCATGCATCTGCTGGCTGCCAACCTGAGTGTTCAAGCCATGGTTGTCTTGCTTTGGCCACGGTTTATGTGGTGTGTGTGGAATAACCTCAATGGTAGTAGCTCTTCTCATGCGAAGATCAGGTATACCATCCACCACTGCTGTCCGACTCGTGGATTGCCTTTCTGTTGTATCTACGTTGCAGTCAACACGGGCAGCTTCTCAGAGTATCTCCAGTTGGCTGTTACATGAGCACGAATACTGGGTTTTTAAGTAACCAGGGAGAAAAAAGTATAAACTTTTATTTCACAATGGTTCCTTTATTAATAAGAAAACAAGTATTACAGTATGGTACTCCAAAGCCCAGAATATACTCCGAGGCGCTGCGTAGAAGCCCCCTGAGCAGTCATTGCACGAGCTGGAGCCCGCAGCCCCGGCGAAGCGACCCAGGGCGCCTGAGTCAGCTTTTGGGGGGGGGGCCTCTAAGGACGTAAACGGTGCTAGGCTTGGCTTTCCTGCAGTAATTTCAAAGGCACTACCGGTTCCGGAACCTCGTGTTTTCCAAAACTTCCATCGGTTTCAGGCTTTGGCTGTCGCCTCGTCTGATCCTGCACACGAGCTGGATGCTGTAGGGACTGTAGGGTCTTATGTAGGCGCCCTTTTACGTAGACCAAAGGTTCCAGGGCTTTGGCACTACTTAGGGCAGCCTCAAGAAACTGCGGAGCAGTTTGAGTGGTTTTAGAGACATCTGCAATCTAGAAGTCTAGAAGTCTGAAGGATGAACATAGGATTTGGCATTCCACTCTCCAGGGCCCTTTTCTAAGCTTTTTCAATTCTTGCACCAGATGCTGAAGCTCCTCCTCTTACCTACAGAGAGTGGACCCTCAGCTCTTAGATGATGTCATGTTCGGCTCCTTGGAGCTGAAAGGCTTAGAGGTAATGTAGGGGCCTTAACAGTTAGAAGAGGGTTTTGGAGTACATTATACGTATTATAGTTATATAAGGTACCCCCCAAAACCTGTTCTAAGTACTAATAAGGCCCCTACATTATGGTTTAGGGCCGTGGTGGCTTGATGAAGGCTCAATCAGGGTTTAGATGTGGGTCCGCGTCGGCTGGAAACCTAAACCCTGTAAACCCCAAAACTAAATCCCCAACTCTAGTGTGGATGCTGTTCTGACTGTACCCAAATACTACCGATATCTATCCCGAGGAGCCACGTCAGTGGTCGATGAAGGGTCCAATTTATAGGGGTCGTACTGGTTGGAAAAGGATTTCTATGGGATGATATAGACTGAGGAACTCTCAGCAACAATATATTTCCGCGCCTTTATTACAATTAGGGTTTGGGTCTTTTGGACTTGTGCGCCCCATGCAGCAGGATATGTGCATATATATATATATATATACACACACATATAATACACACACATACATATATGTGTGTATGTACATTTTGAATCCTCTCCGTTTCCGACAGCCCCTTTCCGTCGACCTCACGCATGGCCATGTTGCCAATTCTCCCAAAGCAAGGTCAAGTACTTCTTGAACTCCGAATGAAAAAGCTTTGTCGTGAACAAGTTGGTCGACGGGTCCGCGTGCCCCCATGACCAAAGCTCAGGGACTGGGAGCCATTAACAGTAACAAGGGGTCACTGTAGTGGTTCTAACACGGCTGCAATTCATTGCGGTTGCATTTCTTTTTTGGGGGGGGGTGGTTCTCCGAGGAGCTACTGTCAGCGTCCTTTGCCGGTCACTAACATGATGACTCAGTAGATGAGAGGGTGTTGAATCTTGTACAGAAGTCAACGCTGGAGTCCATGCATGCAAGCTTCTACATCTTAAGACAAGTATTCTTGGGTTCCCTCATTCTCTGAACACGACTGACAGATCAGAACACCAATTGCTTCGGAGGCACACTGCTCACAGCTGCCTCAGCTTTCTGGTCTTTAATCCCATAGCGAGTCAAAGCGAAAATGTCTGATGCCTGCAAAAATACGGAGAAACCACAAAGCCATCCAAAAGAGCCTACAAAAATACCCGGGTGCCTGGAAGGTGCAAAGCCTGGATAAGCACAGCTCGATCTTCACTGTTCGGCCCCTGCCGTCCCTGCACCTGTTCCTACAAAGTCCGATGCGCAAGGCAAGTTGAAATCGTAGACACTGTCTAAACATCAGAGACACGGAGACAGAGAGAGAGAGAGAGATAGAGAGAGAGAGAGAGCGCAAGAGAGTGTGTGTGAACAAATTTAAAGCAGAAGCAGAAACCATCTAGGCGCTCCTGCTTCAAGCTGAAAACCCCGAAAAGCCGCGGCCTTCAAGAAATCCTGAGCAACGAAGAATCCAATGGTATGTACTACTACAAACTTATAAGCCCAGGCATTTATCTGCCCATGCGTACACTGTTCTCAACCCCAAACCCGCAGGCCCAAAGCCCAAGTCTTCTTCCTACACCCATAACCCTACAACCCCTCTTTCCCGAACTCTAAACCCTAAACCCTAAAAAACTCCACACCTTGCAAGGAGCCTGGGCCCGAGCAGAGGAAAAGCGGGCCAAGCTGCCGTCTCCGGCTTCTGCAAAGCTACCGGCCGGGCACTGGTAGCCTCGAGGCACAGGCCACAAATAGGAAAATTGAGGGTTTCGGGTTTTAGAGTTAAAGTCTGAGGGTTTGGGGATTTCGGATTCGGGAAAGTCGGGGTTTAAGGGGTGGTTCTGTTGCTGCTTGCCTCCAGCATCGGAAGCCACAGCAAGCACGGCTCGTTACAAGACTAAAACGGTAGCTTCGCATCTGCAAAGCCAAAGCCAACAGGTGCTACAGGAAGGCTCAGTCAGCAGCAAAGGTTTAGGGTTTAGGGGTTGAGGGCTTGTAGGGGTTTATGAGGTTTATTTTTTTTTTAACGTCCCTTTTTCGGCTCGCAAGGATCCGAGAAGGTTTATGGGTTTAGGCTTTAGGGTGTAGGGTTTATCGGATTTAGGGGGTTCAGGGCCTTCATTGAAGTCAGGACTATATCGCACACCATCTCTTGAGTTTCAATGGGGAGCCACTTTGTCAATAATGTGGAGGCCTTAGGAAGTAGAAGACGGTTTAGGGTATATAATTATTACTGTAATTGCAATAAGGAACCCCCAAACCCTAGTCTGATCTTTACGGCCTCTGCAATAGCAAGGCTCAAGCCTCAAGCAAACAGAGCTTGCCATCTTCAGTGCACGGTGCACTCATAGCACCAAGGGAAGCACTGTTGTACACTCTGGCTTGAAGCATCTCGCGAAGCATAGCTGCCCAAGTTAAGGTCTTAAGGGGCTTCACGCAGTTGAGAGCTTTCAGGGCTCTTTCGGCAGGCAGAGCGTGACGCTTCCAGTTGCCAGCATAGCAACTTCTGGAGCCACGATGAGTCACTGTAGCAGGTAGGGCCCAGGTAGACAAAGCACTCTTCCAGAGCTTGCATCATCCCAGCATCCTATCAAAGTAGAAAGGTCAACTCACAGTATAGGCAGACTTAGCGTGCTATCTACAGCCTCCAGAGTTGCAGCGCTGTAGCTACAATGAGTTATTGCAGATAACGTGATGTTGAGGCAGACAAAGCCTTCCGCCGTTTTTTAGCGTTCCAGCCTGGATTTAGGTTGGGGGTCTTGGGATTTGGGGATTTCGGGAACTGATTAGAGGGTCTTGGGGTCTAGCCAGACAAGGTCCATGAAGATCAGTCAGTCTGCAACGCAAGCACTGGCAGATGCTCACATTAAGCTTTCATGCGTTCCGTATATCTGACAAGCGACTCCGCTTAAACCTACTTCTCACGTAAGCGAACTTTCAAAACCCTCGATGAGCACATAATCCCGTGGCAATCTTGTTGTTCCCGGTTCATGCTCTGGCGTTCTCTGGCAATGGTGTTTAGCAGATCCCCAATTCAAACCAATGAGCGGCCTGGGAAGCTGCTGGCCAGCTCACATTTCCTCAACATCAGAAGTCCAAGTGTTCGAGTAGTGATGGTTGCCTTGGACCTGAACGAAGGTTACCCTAAACCGTGACCGACCCTGAACGCTGAACTGACCATGAAAGGCGTCGGACTCGCCCTAGCTTCCTAAGGGCAAGTGGCACGAGGTCTGCCCGGCAGTGCTAGAGAATCCAGCGTTGCAGGTGAAGCCTGGATTTGAGGTTTAAGAGGTTAGAGTTTGTGAGTTAGAGCGGCACCCTCAACGCGAGATCACGGAATGCCTTTACCAAGTTAACCAGCGTCTACCCGAAGCCCGAAAAAGTGCTGCATGGCTACCCTACACGAACCTCCTTCACAATCTTGACATGGGGCAGAAGCTCATTGCCAAATACGGCTGATAGGTCCCAACGACACCTCATAGCACATCGGAGGCCAGTGCAGGGTGCAATTCAAGCTTCGGTGATCTCAGTTTCTCTCTAATTCTACGTCGCATCGATCCCGGCGAAACCTGGTAATTTGGAGGCGTCACTTCCAAGTCTACGACGAAGCCCGGAAATGATTCCTGCGCAGGACCTTTCAGGTGGCCTAGTCTGATCGCTCCCTGCTAGGGTGAAAGCTACAAAGTAGTATAGGGGCCTTAATAATTAGAATAGGGTGTTGGGGCCCGTAAAAATGTAGTTTGGCAATTATTTAGGCCCCGATATTATATGGGCAAGCACCCAGCATAAATGGAGGTTTGTAGGTTCTGCCTGTACTCGCGCAAAGCTCGGCCGGGACCATAGATCACATGGCGACTGAGCACGGCACATTGCGAACAGCTCTGGGCGCCTGAGATCGCACGGGAAGCTCGTCGAAGGAAGGAGACGTGTGGATAGGGTCGTCGCACAAGGAAGTGGAGTTGGGGAGTTCAAGTTTGAGGGGTTTCATGGTTCATGCCGAGCTTGCAAACGACATTCATTTCGGACCGAGAACCTGCATCATTGCCATGGTTGTGCACCTCCCTATGCTGCAAGTCGAAATAGGTCGGAAAGCGGAATATCTCATTTTGGCTCGCGGCCAGCGGCGTTTGCAAAACCGTGGAAGGTAAGTCTGTCGTCATGCACAGCTCCAGAAGCATCACCAAGGCTAACAAGTTCTGAGGGCACGAGAAGCTTCATTCTTCGTGGTGAGATGCATAGCGGTGCGAGACACACCCTGGAAAGCACACACCTTGCGAATTCGCCGCCTGCAGACACAGACCCATGCTCAGATTCGTTATATAAGTTCTATTGACGAGCACGAACAAACTCAATACGCTGTACTTAAGATCCCCCGTGCGAGCTTGAGCAAGCCCCTAAACACTAAGCTTAAACGCTAGCAGCAAGTCTTGGTATGATCGCAAACAGCCCAGCTGAATCCCGTAAAGAGCCCGGCCCGGATACCCCCTTAAAGAGCCCTTACATGGGGGTTTCCGAAAATAGGGGACCCGAATATAGTACCTTAAATAGCAGGACCCTATTACAAGGACCCCCAAATAAGGCACCCCTAATATTGGGAATCTGAAAAACCCTTATAGAGCCCTTTAAAGGAACCCTTATAGTAACCCAATAAGGTTCCCAAATTAAGACTTTCTGAAGCCCTTGGCTCTCTTTGCCTCGGCCGGAACTCCGCCCCGCTTCACAAGCCTCGCAGTACCGGGCCTTCCGTGGCGGACTCGGGTGCTGGGGAAAGCGGGGGGGCCTGTACTGTTCTAGTCCATGGTTGGGGTTGCAGTTAACTAAACTTCTATTCTAGCTGATTCTAGCTTGGGTGTCGGTACCCATAAGAATTCAACATTGTTACCCAACTATCACAAAGAACTCTCAATACGAGTTTACGGATCTCAATACAGTCGGGGCAAGCTCTGCTCTATTCGGGGGCCCCACACTGATCAACCACTCACATTACGAGGCTGTAGGGTTGAGGAAAATTCAGGGCTTTGGGCTCAGGGATGTTGAGGCCCGGGTGAAGGTCTGGTGCTTTGTCGGGAAAACAGTTGCGGCAGAGAAAGCTTCCAGGTTTCCCCGAAGCTCTAGTTATCTAAATCAAGGCTTCCTGGCTTACATACTACATGGTTAGGAATCTACTATTTCGGCAACTGGAGCCCTAGGGAATGCTGTACAATTCCAGAAACCGGCAGCCAGTGCAGCGATTCTGTGTGGTTTACTAGATGTAGAGAATGGGACAAGGATTAAGCCCAAAATAAATCCTAAACCCTAAACCGCCCTAACCCTCCGGGTTACATGGCATTGGGGTGCAGGGCATGATACTCCTGCCCGAATCCCTACCTTTGGTTAGTAGGGAATGGAAGAATGGTAGTAATAGTAGTTATAATTGTACCCCATTCCTCCATTCCCTACTAACCAAAGGTAAGAATCGGCTTAGTCTGGTTTCACCGCGTGTTGTCAACGGCACCAGTACAATATATGGTCGCAAAAGTCGTAACGCTAGTAGCAGCAGTAGTGGCAGCAATGGCAAGAAAAAACACTGATAGTCGTGCTCCCAATGATAATAGCGACAAATATTCCATGTTGAGTAATATAGGGCTGGGGATATAGGGATATTGCCCCCGCGTAATCCAAAGATCCTCTACTGAGTTACTGTATCCTCCTCTCTCTCTCTCTCTCTTTCTCTCGTGCTCGCTGCCGTTGCATCCAGGCCTTGCAGCATGGACAATCGAGTTTCGAAAGCTTGGCTAGTCAAGCAGCTAAGCCCTGGCCTTGTCGGTACCCGACTTGGCAAATCCTGCCCCGCAGTCGTAGCAGGTCCCTGGGAAGCGTCGGGGCTTTGGGCTGGGGGCGGGGGCATTTTGGCTTAGGGCCCCTGGCTCCGACACCTCGAGCTCGAAGCAGCTTCAAAGCACCCAACAACCCGAAGGACCCCTTCAAAACCCTTTCAAAGCCCGCAACTTCCAAAAGCCCAAAAGCGAACCCAAGAACCCTAAAGCCTTAACCCTTATAGAACCCTTGATTATGAGTCCTTATGATCCCTAAACCCTGAACCCAAGAACCCTAAAGCCTTAACCCTTATAGAACCCTTGATTATGAATCCTTATGATCCCTAAACCCTGAACCCAAGAACCCTAAACCCTCTGCCGACAAAGCTCCGGAACTCCCTGAGCCGCACGAGAGCCTCAAAGGCCCCAGAGAGCCCAATACCCCTTACTTAAGGAATACACCTTTAAAAAAATAAGGGGATTCATATTACGATTTAAAAGCTATATACCTTTAAAAAAATAAGGGGATTCATATTGTGATTTAAGCTATATTCCTTAAATCGTAATATGAATCCCCTTATTATTTAAGGCATATTCCTTAATCAAGGGGTACTGGGCTCTCTGGGGCTGTAGGGTCGAGGAGTCTAGAGTCGAGCGCAAGGTCTAAAGCCGAAG
This sequence comes from Symbiodinium sp. clade A Y106, assembly GCA_003297005.1. Taxonomy (NCBI): domain Eukaryota; class Dinophyceae; order Suessiales; family Symbiodiniaceae; genus Symbiodinium; species Symbiodinium sp. clade A. The sequence goes on along the minus strand of BGNK01000552.1, from coordinate 129,016 downwards.
AAGAGGCAGTCTGAAAGCAGGTTTAAGGGTTCAGTGGGGTTTCCGAAAATTAGGGGTACCTTATTTTGGGGTCCTTATAATAAGGATCCTACTATTTAGGGTACTATGGGTTTATGCTTGGTACACTTCTCGACTTGTGCGTGTCATCCTTGCGCAGGGGCCATGCTAATCTTCTCTGTATCGTTCCAATTTGATCGGATGATCCCCGAAGGGAATCCAGGGTTCGGGGCCTGGGACCAAAACATTTTGGGAATTCTGGGTTTAAGGATTTGGCAGAATGAGACAAAAGGGGTGGAAAAGGCGTCGTTACCATGAGGACCCCTCTCTTCAGGATCCACGGTGGGCTTCTGAAGGAGTGGAGGGCCCTTCGCGGGGCAACTGTTGCTACAGGGCTTGAGATTCTGGATGTCTTGGGCCTTGAAAGAGCAAATTGAAGGCTGAGAGGGCTGGGGCTCCTGGCATTCAAGGTTTGAAGGGTTCGGGATCTTCTGGCTGCGATCAGGGTACGGCAGGGGCCTGAATACTTAAAGGTTCCTTGTTTAAGTATGCCATGATGCAGCTCCGAAAATCCTGTTCTCTATTTAAAGCCCCTTTAGCAGGGAGTCTTTGTGAAAACTCCTCCGAAGCTCCATTCGCGGCGTAAACACTCGAGTGAAATCCCGCGAGGCCAAAGATGCCAACAGCTCGAATGAAGCCTGGAGTACCTAGCCATATAGGCACCTCAACAATTAGAGTACACCTTGGGTGTGCATTCTAGTATGCTTAGTCACTTATCTTAGGGACTTTAAGGGGAGCAGGTTATTCCGACCCTGGTTACACCAATGGTTTGGCTGGTGCCCACCCCCCCCAAACCCCCCTGGCCCTCGTGGCCCCCACCTTTAGGTTTTCCCCCCCCCCCCCCCTCCTTCCTCCCCTTCCAATAATGCTCGCACTGCTTGGTGACCCTCCCATGCCATGGCATGCGAGCTTCACGCTTGTATCAGGGGCTGCGCTTTCTCCCTGTACGCTGCGGGTTTAAGGTTCAGGTTTAGGGTTTCGGGTTGAAGGTTTAAGCTTTAAGGCTTGGGGTTTAGAGTTTCGGGTTTCAGCCCTATGACTCACCCTTGTTAGGCTTTCGGGTTGCCGCTTCCCGAAACAATGCACCACAGCCGGGCCGAGGCGGAGGACGCGAAGCGTTTAAATTAAGCCCAACCCTAAATCCCAAACCCGGCATCCTCAACTCTCAAGACCTCCCGGCTGCAAGGCAACAGATACTGGCCACTGCCGCAGCTCCGGCACTCATTGCAGGTCTCTATCCTTAGATGTGGGGCTGCGGAGATCGGTCGCAGTAGAACCTCCTCTTTGTGCCAATATCTTCGTCTGGCTTTGTTTCTGCCGACATGGGGTTAAAGAAGTCGCTGCTTGCTGCCAGGTGCTGATTGCCATTCATGAAGCTGAAGAACTCACAGTCGGCGGAAGACACCCTCGGCAAGTCTGTTCTTGCTGGGGCTTGAGCTGTTTACTGGTCAGGGTCCGGGTTCTCTTCGGAGTACCACAGTGCCATAAGGGTCACTATGAGGGATCTACCCAGGCTACAGTACTATTCCTACGTAAGGGTGGCTGTTCGGGGCAGATCCGGCTCTTACCCCTTTCGCTTCCCTGGGAGCGGACTAAGCTCGGCGCCAGTAGTAGCCATCTGGGCAACATGCATCTTGCTCACAGCCTTCGGGTTAGGGTTTCGAGTTGAGGGCCCTTTCTATTTTATGGGTTCGCAACAGTATGGACCAACATGCACGCCTTCCACCTCGTTTTGCAGTAACAAAAAACCCAGGTCTGGGCAGCCGTCTGAGTTTCTGTCTGCACATGCCGACATGGCAAATCCTTGAGATACTTTAGCTAAGCCCGAAACCCTGAGCTGGGCCTTCCCTAACCCTGCCGCCCTCGGCCTGTGTTTTCGCAGGCAGACTGCCACTGCCCCCAGGAAACTGGGATGATGAGCAAGGCGGCAGCCTGAGGAAGACCGGAAAAAGTACGATCAAGTCGACACGGTCTACCAGTGCTGTGAGCAGAATTCGCACCCTCTGCTTCCTCTATGTTCATTGCCACATTCGCTATCACCGTCGTTTTGATCCCCTGCGTGTGCAGCGCCCTTAGCAAGGTCGTGTCCTTGGGCTCGACTATCCAATGTGAACTAAGATAAGAGCCTTAATAATTAGAAGAGGGTTTTGGGGCCCCAAATACCATATTGAAAATAAGGAGGCCCCAAAATTGTGTAGGCAATTGTTTAGGCCCCTATAGTATGGGGCCAGTGAAGGCCCAGCCTTGAGCAGTAGGCGACTCGAAGTTGCCATGGCTGCGCGAGCCGCAGTCAGACTCAGGTTCGGCGCTTCATTCGCAAGGGGTCCCCAAGAAATACATCGAGAGAAGTAAAGATTGGGACGGAAGGGATGGTGACTTGATGATGGTGAGCATGTTCACAAGAAAGCAAGTGACACTCCACAGAGGTATATCACTTAGCGCATAGTGCCTTTGTGCTGTGAAACTTTGACACAAGCATGGAGCTAATCAGCTCTACTCTCGTACTCTCAAGCCTACAGCATTAGGGCCTAGTATAGCAAGCACATAAGCATGCCAACTACATGCTTGTCCGAATTTGGCTGTGTCTTTCGGCGTTTAGGTCTGAGAGAAACGCTGATCGTCGACGGCTTACGATGTCGGGCTCAAAGAAGCATGGCTCGTAATACGATGTCTGCAAATTCTAGGGCTTGGAACTTGAACTAACTATGGTGGCCCCGCAGGACCTGCTTGAAAGAAACATCGGCACAAACAAGCTCATGGCATCTTCAATTCTCAGCCGCTGCACGGCAACCCAATTATCGGATGAAGGTGTGGCAAGGCTAACGGTAACTAGAAGTGGGCCCAACCCAACGCAAGCTTTAGAGCTGTCAAGAGTGCACGGTCTAAGTGCAGCCGTGTACACACCGCTTTGGACCCCACGGCCTTTTGCAGCTCCACCACAACTTAGAGTCTTGTGGCACGGGTATCGGGAAGTAGTCGGTAGTTGGGTGTCCACCAGGAAATGTGAATTAGATTTAGATAGAAACAAAGCGACCCACCTCTCATGACTCGAAAACCCGCAAGCTAGATCTTACCACCGTCCAATCCGAACAAAGTGTGTCTAGAGTAGCTGCCAATCAAATTCAAGCCCCAACCCCTTGAACCCTTACGTTCTGGATCCGGTGAAACGGCAACTGCCTAGAAATTCTGCTTAGTTGACCCACGCGAGCCTAAACCCTAAACCCAAACCCTAAGTCGCATAAAGTGCAAGCAGCACAAGCTCGAGATGCATCCCGAATCTTCGGAATCAAGCGTCAGATGGGAGTTTCCGAAAATAGAGGACCAAAATATAGTACCCTAAATAGTAGGATCTTTATTATCAGGACCCCAAAATAAGGTACCTCTAATTTTCGGAAACCCCCATATCAATCCTCAAACGGATCGTGGCACACGCGCGGACATACTATAGGTGCCTAAATAGCTACCTATACTATTTTTGCGGGTTCCTTATTATAATTACAGCTATGGTTATAGTATAATGGGCCCCAAAACCCTATTCTAATTATTAAGGCCCCTATACGAAATCCTTACGACGGTTCGGGAATTACGGTTGGGGCTTAAGCCGGTGCAATGACAAAGGGCTATGGGAATAGTACCATCAGTTATTCTGACCCCTACTTAGTTGCTGAGTTCATAAGCCCCAAAAAGTCTTTACAGGAACCCTAGTCTAATTATTAAGGCCCCTGTTGTACCGTGAGCCTAAACCTTAAGGCCTGGGAATCACAAACCCAATATAGGGGCTTTAATAATTTATTTGGGGTATATTTGTATTATTTTATATTGAGGAAATACCCCAAATAGTATAGGTAATTACTTAGGCCTGTGAAATCCTATAAAGAAGTAAGGAATCCCCCAAAGTAGTGTAGGCAATTATTTAGGCCCGTATATTACTAGACTTATAATAAGGAGCCCCCAAAATGGTATAGGTAATTATTTTGGCCCGTATATTTGGCGCAAAATCTGAAGGAGTCTCCCGGTGGAGTGGCTTAGGACGGCATGGGGTGCACCTGCTGCTCTTCGTGTGCCGAGGCCTTAGGTCAATTGCACAGCAAACTGTATTACGCACACGATTCAAAAAGAAATATGTGAAACATGACATGACATGACATGCATCTGTATGTGTCCATGTGTATGTATGTACACATATTTGTTTGTACTACTGTATGTACTTCTCAATTTGTGTATTTGTTTATTTCGATATTTATTTCTGCAACCATCACACTTAGCAACAACACTTTGCAGACAGCGTAAAACAGCATCACATAGCACTGTAGCATAACATACTGTAGCCAACTATGCAATAGGCAATAGTATAGTGGCCTTAATAATTAGAATAGGGCTTTGGGGCCCATTACACTATAATAACGATAAGGGACACCGAAATAATATAGGGAACTCCTATACTGGGCTGTTAAGTGACCAGGGAGAAAAAAGTATAAACTTTTATTTCATAATGGATCCTTTAAGAAACAAGTATTAAAGTATGGTACTCCAAAGCCCAGTATAGCACCTGCGAGTAGAGGTCCCCCACTCCAGCTCTGAAATCACCAGAAGCAGAGTGGCCTCCATCTCCCCCGGAAGTGCTGGTTTCGGGTAAACCCTACTTGGAGGTTCATGGGTAGTTATAAGTCGTGTTAGAAATAGGATAACTACAGTTACAGTTATAACCCAGAATAAGGGACTTATAACCCCACTTATAACTACCATGAACCTCCAAGTAGGGCCGTCCAATAGGGGGCAGGGTTTTGGGCTTGCAGTGTCCGGTGTACCCGATGTGCTCGACGTTTATGCAATTGAGGTAATTATTCAACTTCTCGGCAGATTGATCTTGAACCGCGGTCTTGGAACGTGCTTTGTCATTCGGCTCGGCCCAACCCTGACAGGATTCGCGGTAGTTTTTGAAGCCTGCCACGAGGATTGCACCTTTCCAGGAAGACAAGGCACCCAATATCTGGAAGACCTTGTCTGCTTCAGTCGTGGATCCATCTCCCTCCACAACTAAAGGTAACTTGACATCGTCCCGCTCTGAGTTTCGTTTTCCCGGTGCAAGTCCAAGGGATGCCCCTCCCCGCCGACCCTTCCGCCCCAAAATCAGATGGGGTCTAGGGTTTAGGGTTTAGGGTTTAGGCTTCTTGCCGAGAGCGACCTCGCAATCTGAGATGCCTTCCACAAGGACGCAGCAACGTTCCCACTGAGGCTTCCGCGGTCTGCTCCCGCTTCTTCCGCACCTTGTCCAGCTTGTTCCTCGCCTTTTGGGATTCCGGCTCTGGGACTAATGGGGTGTCGACTCCTTTTGTCCTGGAGGTCCAACAACGGGGCCCAAATTGTGTGTGGAAGAAGGCTCCTTGAAGAACGTGACGGTCTTGCTACTCCTGCTTCTTCTAGCACTACTCAATGCCGACTTCTGACAAATTGTTGCTGCTACTCCTACTGCTACCTCTACTGCTGCTACTACGACCACCGCCACCACCACCACCACTACCTACCACTTACTACCACAACCACCTACTACTCGTCCTACCTAAGACCTACAACCAATTGCCTACCACGTACTGCTACTGCTACTACTGCTACTACTGCTACTACTGCTACTACCGCTGCTACCGCTACTACCGCTGCTACCGCTACTACTGCTACTGCTGCTGCTACCGCTACCGCTACCGCTACCGCTACTGCTACTGCTACTGCCACCTGCTACTGCTGCTACTGCTGCTACTGCTGCTACTGCTGCTACTGCTGCTACTGCTACTGGTACTACTACTGCTACTGCTACAGCTACTGCCACTGCCCGCACCACTGCCTCTGCCACCGCCACGGCCTCTGCGACTATTACGAAGACGACGACTACTACTCCGGCCACTACTACTACTACTACTACTACTGCTACTACTGCTACTGCTACTACTACTACTACTACTACTACTGCTACTGCTACTACTACTGCTACTACTACTACTACTACTGCTACTACTACTACTACTACTACTACTGCTACTACTACTGCTACTACTACTTCTACGACTGCTACTACTTCGACTACTGCCAATGCTACGGCTCCTGCTACGACAGCGACAACCAAGACTAGCACCACCACTACTAACAATTACTAATACAACTCCTGCTGCCGCTGCTGCTGCTGCTGGTGCCGGTAGTGCTACTGGTACTGGAACTGGTAATGGTACTAGCGCTGGTACTGGTACTTCCTGCACAGTCGATGGTAAGCTGCAAAAACCTAGTTGATTATGGCGATGTCCAAACAACATTGACAGCAAAGTGGTTTGAAGTTGCCTCATCAATCCTTCGCTGAAGATCTACTTCCTCGTCTGCAGCCTCCACACAGTTCACAGGGCGGGTGAGCTTGTGAGGGCTTCGCTTACTCTTCGAATTTCTTGCAAACTTCGAGGGCTGAGGGTTAAGTTCTCAACAGCCGCTAGCTACCTTGCGAAGCAGACCAGGCAATCCGAAGATACACTCGTCGAGGGCAGTGGTCCATCCAAGGGATTGAGACATCAGTGCGCGAATTTGCATGCCGTATCAATGTGCAATGCCGGCTCTCGGAAGCGAACCTGCGGACGAAACTGTTGCTGTTCTCGGAGAAAGCTGGGGATTTAAGGGGGCCTTTCGGCTTCAAAAGTTTAGGATCTGTGAGGTTTTAGGTTTAGGGTCGCATGCCTCCATGTGTCGCATCCAGAAACCTGCCTGGACCGCCTCAACTTTGCTTCTCGTCTGCTGGCACTACTGGTGTTGCAAATTGACCACTAGTAAAAGTTGCACTTTGTCCAAACTGATGTTTCTTCCGCTTCCTTCTGCTGCAGCTTGAGCTGTGGAATTAGAAACCCAATTCCCTACAGTACAAGCTCCTATGAACCTTGTTTTGAACCCGTACTGAGGCCGATGCTCGAACCCTATAAACCTAAACATCCCTAAACCCTGAAAAACCCTAAACACCCAAAAGCCTACTTGGCAACTGTTTCAAGACCTTGGCACCAGCCTGGACCTCCTGAAGTCGCAGCTGCGTCTGCTTCTCGATCCTTGCCATCGAGTAGAGATGGGGTTTCTCGAGCTTCAAAGCTGCTAGACTGTCTGGTTCTTAGTAGGGAATGGGGGAATGGTTCCCTATAGTAGTCCCTATATCATCCTCAATAATAGTCTCCATAATCCATTCCCCCATTCCCTACGAAGAACCAGACAGTAGAGGCTTGCCATGGGGGGTTTGGGGTTCAGGGATTCGGATCGAGGGCTCTCTGGGTCTTGCCCTGTAAACTCAATCATACAGGGGCCTCAATTACAGAATAGGGTTTTGTGGCATAATGTAACCACGATAGATACGTATAACAAGGAGCCCCCCAAATAGTATTGGTAACTATTCGCATGAATTTCTGTGACATATAATGCCTGCTTCTGCTTAAGCCCCTGTATTTTACCCACAATAGTCCCAAACTCTCTCCAAGGCCTCGTGCGCTCCGCTATCGCCAAGGCCTGGCAACGGAAAAGTTCAAAAACGCATCGTATGTTCTAGTACATTATAGTATAGTATAGTACAGTATAGTATAGTACATTGTATTGTAGTATGTTATAAAACATATTGTCGAAAAGTATTGTCTATCAATTACACCAGAACATGTTATAGCACATTGTAGTATCAACCCCCTGCCGTAGCTGGATTCCAACGTGGGTCAACCAGCCACCCAGAAGTCAAGAAATTCGTCGCAAGACTTCAGATGATACACACGACACTTACATACTGATACCATCCTAACAATGAAGATACAAGCCCTCGTCCTCATCCCAAATCCTCAACAGGTCTATGCCACAACAGAGCCCGAGCCATGGTATTCTCTTCGTCGAGCCAACAAACAAATTCTCTTTTGCCCCACCCCAAGTGGAGCGCACCAACACATCGAAGGACCCTTTGAGCAAAAAATTGACCGCAAAACTCGGACTCCGCCAGACCAAAACCAGGGTTTCGGCGCTCACACTCGGCCTGGTTTAGGGTTCAGGGTTTCCCAAAGCTCTAAGCAATCACTGCAAACTCTGCAGGTTGCTGGGTTCTAACCCAAACCATGAACATTAAATCCGAACTCCAACGGCACCCAAACCCCTTCCCTTATCTGTTTTTCTTATACAGCCCTTACACAACCCCGGCAGCACCCTCATGAAACTGAACCCAATCAGACCCACATTGTTCCTGTCTTCGAAACCTCACGGAGGTCCGAAGCCAGCTTCTGCCGCTCCGCCTGCCGGGATATCTCTCTCTGTCTCTCTCACCATCACTCTCTCACTCACACACACACACAAACCAACAACCCCCCAAGACAAATGCACACTTTCGAAACCCTGCGAAGCTCAGAGCCCCAAGAGCGCAATGCGACACACTGCTTGAAGTCGTTATCCTCAGCATCTTACCTTATGGCGCGCTCCTTAAATGCCACCTCTACACTGATAACCTTCTGGTTCTTCCATGTGGGGGTTTCCGATAATTGAAGACCCTGATATAGTACCCTAAATGGTAGGATCCTTATTATAAGGATCCCCAAATGAGGTACCCCTAATTTTCGGAAACTCTAAAGCCCGTATAGAGCCGTTTAAGCGAGGGACCCTTATGATCCAGATCTCCTCTCCGACAATTCCCGGTTCTCTCGGCCTGGGCTTCGAGCTCCAGAGAATAGCTTGGGGAATCCTGTTGGCAGCAGGGCCGTTTAGGGTTTAGGGTTTAGAGGCCTTCATTTTTTGGGGGGAGGGGAGAAGGGAGAGTGGAGTGTTTCTCGGATTTCGGGGTTGCAGTCGATGCAAGATTCGTCGCATGTCCACGAGGAGGCCGGTAGCTCCGGGAGCGGGGGGTTGAAGGGGTTGAAGGCTTTCTTAGTGGCTCTTTCGTGCAACCGTAAAAGGGCACCCTGAAAAATACAAATCGAGCATGTCTTGTGGAACTTGAGCCGCCTGGGAATTCTCACCGGCCTTTCTTATCAGGTGGTGGCAGCGATGGCAACGATCGCGGCGGGGTCGTGCTCTGAAGTTCCGGCGATGGGGCAAAGCATGAAAACTTAAGTTTGGCCGTGATCGCCGTGCTGCGGCTTCCGCTTTAAGGCAGTAGCATGAGGGCTTTCAGAAATAGAATAGGATTTGGGAGTATATGGTGCTATGGTACTATCTATCTAGTCATCTCTCTATCTACCACTGTATCTTTACATATATATATATATATATATGCAGAGCAGCCCTCAAAGGCCTTCGCTTTAAATAGACAGAACCCATCTCAACTGCGGCATCGGAAACTGGACGGCGGACGCAGACATGACACGCCCTCTCGCTGACGAAAATGTCACACCTTGGCCCACGCAAGCCTACTTGGAGGTTCATGGTTAGTTATAAGTAGGGTTATAAGTAGGATAACTATAGTTATAACCCATATTAAGTTTAAGGGACTTATAACCCCACTTATAACTACCCATGAACCTCCAAGTGAGGAGTCCTAAACCCCATTAAAGCGAGTCAAAACACTGTTCCTGGCGCTCCTCATCCCATCCGCTCGCAGAGCTGGGGCTCGGGAGAAGCTCCGATGCCTCTGCGGGCTTGAGCTTTCAGGCGTTAAGGGTTCCAAGATCAAGGGCTACTATACTGGATACTCAGCGGATTCTTGCTTAAGGCTTCAAGGCTTCAAGGTTGTTGGGTTCAGGGGTTTAGGGTTTGGGAAAGGTTTCGGGAAGCAAAAGTCCAAGGTCACAAGATGCAGTTCTGGGGCGGAGTGGAGCCTGGCTGCCTGGCTTCTTCACCAGCGACACTTCTGCGTAGCTCCGTACTCCAAGCACCCAGGTGGCGAAATGAGCGATGCTCCTGTAGCATGGTGCTTGTCCCCGGCACTTGAACCATAAGCCCAGAGACGATGGGAGCAAGCAGCAAGAGAGCACCTCTTTTCCCCTATGTCACATCCTTGCATAAGCGCAGCATCCGAAGGCAGTACTCGAACCTGAGCAAGTTGGAAGTCATCATTGACTGCTTTTGTTGCCGGGTGTTTAAGCTTTCGGCCGTTTGCTGGTCGGTCGAGGAGCCCTTTTCCCTCATGTGCGCAGGGAAATCAACCAGAACCTACCGAAGGCTACTGTTGGAATATATAGGGCTTTCAGAGTATGATATATAAGCTAAGCTGCATTCGGAACTGAAGGGGGCGAGAATTGTCACCTACTCCGACCCGGACATGAATTGCAAAGGTTTATGTGTCTCGGTCAGAGACCTCGGTGTGCAATGCTGAGCTTGCGAAGCCTGAAACACAGGAACCTGAAATACAAACTGCCGATGGAGGACAGAAAGCCCTCAAACAAAACGAACTGAACGCCTCTCAACCGACTTGACATCTCGAGTCTGCAACACCCATGCCGGTGCTGCTCTTCCCCGGGGCTTCTTTCAAATTTCAAGCTGCCCAACTTTTTTTGAACGAGTTCTCTCAGAAGTGCCTCCAGCAGTATGATTTCACGAGTCTTCCGAGCTTCTCAAGAGAGGCAAAGGCCCAATGAACCCTACCTAGGCATAGGCCCATAGCGTCCGTTTTGTTGAAATGCTCCAACATGCAACAAGAGCAAACCCAGGCTATGGAGCTTTTCGCCGAGATGCACCGGCCGAACTTCTTCTTCTCCGCCGGGGTTCTGGTCTGGATGATATTCTCGGATCAATCCTAAGCTCCCGGACTGTTCTAAGTTCAGGTTTCCTGTTAAGGCTCATCTCACGACTATGATGTAGACTAGACCCTAGCCCCGAGACCTGAAGCCCGAATATAGGGGCCTTAATGATTAGAATGGGGTTTTGGGGCCCATTATACTATATTTACTAATAATAAGGACTCCCTCAAAGTAGGATAGGTAATTATTAAAGCCCCTATACTAAACCCCCATAATACCCCCTATAGTAGTCCTTATAGAGCCCTTTAACAGGAACCCCCCAAATAGTATAGCTAATTATATCCTTTACCCCCAATTATATACTAAACCTCCATATTACCCCTTATAGTAATCCTTATAGACCCCTTTAACAGGAACCCCAAAAAATAGTATAGGTAATCATTAAGGTCCCGATACTAAACCCCCATAGTACCCCTTATAGTAGTAGTAGTCCTTATAGACCCCTTTAACGGGAACCCCCAAAATAGTGTAAGTATTAAGGCCCCTGTACTAAACCCCCATAATACCAACTATGGTAGTCCTTCTAGACCCCGTTAACAGGAAAATTTGAAGGCCCTTATACTAATCCCCATTGATTGGGGGGAGGCTTTCAACGGGCTCATGCGATCGGCCGGCATTGAGCTGAACCTTGCGCAGATATCTCGTGCAGACATGGCAGTGTTCTACATCCTAGGTGAACCCCAAATTACCTACCTTTCTCAAGGACTCTAAAGAAATCATATGAAGGAGCCAGGGTAGGTTATTGGGGGCCCAGGTATGGCTAGCCAAAAATTGAGCTAGGGTCACGGGTCGGAGCTCTAACATGTCGCCCAGCCAGCGTAGTACGAGGTTCCTGCATCACCCATTGAGCATGTAAACCAAGCAAGCCCCTTTTCCGACCAACCTCGCTTGAACTTGCGCACGGATACCCACTTCAGCTCATTGGTTGACTCATGCCAAGTATCCGCCGCCTCTACCTATACCTTCAACACCCACAGACACGCCCGAACCTCAACTTGCGCGAACTCACCTCCTAACGCCCACAACCCAAGCCGAGCCCAACTCTTGCGGGTGAAAGCCCGAGTGGAGCCACGCCAGAACCCAGAACTTCCCAGAACCCACAACAACAATGCATCGATCTCAAGACTCCTCCGGAACCCCGGAGCCTAAAGCCCAGCCTCCCGGAATGCCTCTAAACCCTAAACCCTAACCCCCAAGACCTGGGCCCCTAAACCCCGCTTGCCTCGTCGCCCAAGGAGCTCCCAACGCATGGAAGGAGTATATCTCAATATTACTGATACATAAGACATGACATGTGTAATTATGTTTGCTTTCTCTGTAGTATGTACTATATGTATGTTTGTATGCATACTTATACATACATACATACATACATACACACAATATTCTACGAAGCCCACATAAACCCATGGAAGGCTGGAAAGCCCTGAAACCTGCGCCCAAGCTGCGGTTCAGCAGCTTCCTGCGCCCGGAGGAATCCCCAGCTCGATCCTAAGGATCGAAGGAACCTTATAGATCCCTTAAAGGAACCCTATAGAACCCGATAGATCCCTTAAAGCAGGTCTACTTTCGATTTGGATCTGAAGATGATGGTCGGGGCTTTGGTGTTACGTTATGGTACAGTATCTTACATTACATTATAGATTTATAGTATATAACAGTATATAATACTGAAGATGATGGTCAGGGCTTTTGTGTTATATCATGCTACATAGTAGTACAGTACAGTATATAGTCGTACATTACTGGATATAATGCTAAAGATGATGGTCCCGGCTTGGGAATTCTTTAATGCAGGGGCTTTACTAAGCAGGGTAAGGCTTTGGGGGAAAATTGTACTATGGTTGTAATAAGGAACCTCCATTTGGCCCCCTATAATACGCTTTTGATTGTATGGTTTCGTCACATGCACTCGCAGGGGGGCAGGCAGGGATTGTTTAGAGTTTAGGCTTTGTCCTTGCCCGAACTTCAGCCCACGCCTTCGAGACCCGGGCCCCCAGGGCCTGGGGAGCTAGCAGCCTGTACTGTCAGACTTCACAATCTGGCGACGACTTTGTCGCCATGCGGCGACAACGATGGGCTCAAGTTCCTTAAACCCTTCGCCTTCGCCTTCCGGTCCCTTACGCGATGACACTTGTTCTAAGAAGCCCGCTGGTGCCCAGCTCTGACGTGAAAAGCCCCTGTATGGAGTTTGACTATGGGATCGCATGAAGCTTGATACTAGACGAGTTCAACATGAAACACTGAGACGACGGTGACGACGGCAGTGGCGGAGTTGCAGGCGACAATTTGGGCCACGATCGACTGTCCGGGCCAAAGTACGGCACGAATGAGCTCCTTCTGAATGTCGCGGATGAGCAAGGTGGCAGCTATGTCCCCGGAAACATACCTCGACCGATGCAGGCGCTCATGAAACCATCTAGTTATGTCGTATGAAAGCAGAAGGACCCTTCCATGAAAAGCATTGCACAATCCCTTTGCTTCGCACTTCAACTCCTTGGAAGCCTGAAGGGCTCTCACTCGGACATGGGGTCGGGATTGTGCGGAAGTCTTCTACGAGCACGGGCCTCAGACTTTGAAAGCTGGCTGCAGATAAGAGTGATCAGATTCAAGTTGCTCGTAGGCTTGTACCGACATCTGAAGATCGCCAGGCACTGAGGGTACTACTCATGCTGCTCTTTATATTAATAATTACAGTTATGCCGGCCCCAAAGGATTGTAAACGGGAGTCGATGGGGCAGTGCGTTAGCTTGGTTCATCTTCAATATGCTTTTCCGGGGGAGATAACACCTCACACCATGAAACCAACATGCAGCCCGGTCTCTCTAGCTGGTCGTCGACGTCCCCAAGTATGTCGTCCTTGGTGCCACCCTCCTGAGCCAGATCCACCACTCAATCACATTGGCATGTCACTGCCAAAAGTGTTCAGACATGACCAACCGCATATCCCTGTTGCTACCAACAGGCAGTGCCGAGGGAGCCCGAAAACTGGCAAGCCCAACTACGCTTGATAAAGCTTGAAGAAAGTAACAAGAGATTCAATGTTGCTGATACTAGCAACTACAAGCCCCGCCCTGCCGAGAAATGGGCAACGTAACCGCAAACGCAGCACCACAACACCTCATGGTGCAGTCCGCCCGGTGTCTTCTGCACCAACGTCGTCGAATTGCCGAACTAAGTATACCAGCACATACACATACTTGCATACGTATGTACATACAGTCATACATATGTGGCATACACGCACAAACCTGCATGCATACTTACATACATAGTCACATACATAGTTACATAATACATACATCATGCAGGGCTGTTGCCCTCCCCTCAGCTGATTGTTACCAGGTGGTGGCGTTCCCCTCTTCACAGGCTGTTACATGCGGATCATTGCATTGATACCGCGTCCCTCCTCCCCTCTGGTTTGCGTGGTGGGGTTCTGTTCCGGTTTGCGGTGATGACCCTCGCTCACTCACGCATGCACGCAGGCACGCACTTGAGAGCCTGCATACCTACCTAGACACTAGCATTGCATCTGCTCAGCCTGCCAGAAATCATCGTCGTCATCATGGTAGTGAACGCCTCAGAATTCCGGCAAACGTCGCAGAGTCACCTGTCGTGTCATGGCTCACAACCCCCTCTGAGCTCTCTCGTTGGCCTCCTGCTCAGCCCGTCGCCCACTTTCCGTGGATCTCGCGGCAACTGGAACTCACCTTCGCCAACCCGGAACATGGATTGGCGACTGCACAGAGGCCCTTATCAAATAAGACTACAGGCGGCACGGGTCACTCTTACGGTTCTCGTGTCGTGCTTAGGATATCTGATGCAAGCTGGCTCTGCATCGACTGCTGCGGCATGAACGGATTCTGATTGCCTCACTGTGCTCCGGGATGGGCACTGCGCCACAAAAACTGGACTTCATCCGGAGGCTCATGGCTTCAGCACACGCTTCATTTTTCGGAGAAGGTCTTCCACAGTTTTGGACTCCAGGTGGCTGAGATGAGGTTTATACAGACGACAATGCTTAAAAGGCAACCCGAAGAACCGAGCAAGGAGCCCTCACCACAAACTGGCAAGAACAGCTTCGGGCCCTTTCACACCACAGCTTTTGACGCTGTCGGCCACCAGGCCACCACCGTCGAAGAGGTAGGTGGCCTCACGCAGGATATCCGACGCGCTGACGAGAAGCGCTTCTGCCTTTTCCCGGTGTGGATACCTCGATGTTTTGAGGCATCATGAACAGACGCATCTTGACCAATACTTTCTGGGTTGCATTGGCTTCGGGTAGCAACGGTCGCGAGTTAGTTGTGCCGTCGCGAAGTGAATCAGATTTTGAAACGAGAGCGCCCAGTACCCGGCTCAAGCAAGTCTCAGGGAGCTGAATGCAAGTCTGTCCGTCCGTGCTCGAGGCTGCATTGCCAGAAAGCTGCTACATGCCCAAAGTAGGTACATCATGCAAAAGATGCCACCAAAATCCTCAACCCGTAGCAATAACAAGACTAAGTGCACGCAAATAGTGCGTTAAGGGCACCGAACCACTACTGAGTGCAGAGATCGAAATAATGAGAATTATGGTAACGATGAAACACGAGTAGAGGGTGCCGTGCTGCTGGAGCTGAATGTTGTGGTCGATGGAGTTGATCGCCACCTCAGCCACTGCTACTGCAGAGCATGTCATACACATTGCTTCGTCCCGCTACAATACTTAGTGCTGCTTTCCTGCTGTCTACCGATACCACCAGCGCCAACCACCACCAGGACGGCGACGAAGACGATGGCGACGACAGAGACCACGACGGCCACGACTGCGACTACTGCTAGTAGCTGGTAGCTAGCTACTCCTGGCTACGGCCGACTACCTCCTACAGACTCCTTACCACATGCCCACTTGCCAGGCGTAAGGTACTACATACTACATACCGCATATAGCACTTACTAGCCACTTCTTGCTACAGCTGGCTGCTTACCGCTCACGCTCACTACTTGCTATACCTACCAACGGCAGACTACAAACTACTGACTACTAGGTGGTGGTGGTGGTGGTGGTGGCGGCGGCGCTGGAGTTCTACACAGCGGTTGCGGGCAAAAGCCCCGGGCTGACAGCCGTGGCAAACAGTTTTCAGATCCCGAAGCAAAGCAAAAAAGCGACAAGACATGTTGGAGACCGAGCGCGGAACATCAAGTCCTCAGCTCAACAGCAGCTGCGGGCCAACAGAGTGCATAGTGTACTATAGGGGCCTCAAGAATTAGAATAGGGTTTTGAAGCCCATTAAACTATACTTATAATAAGGAACCCCCAAAATAGTATTGGTAATTATTAAGGCCCCTATATTAGGCGATAAGAGGTTGTGTGTGAGGCACCGTGAGACGGCGGTCGCTCGGTTCAATCGAGGAACGAATGCCACACTGATGCGGCTCAAACCAGAAATTGAGAAAAAAAAGCATCACATGCTTGGGCTGTAGCGAAACCCTAGGCCGTTCGGAAGCACGCTTCGATCGCCTGAAAGCTGTCATCTCTAAAGCCCTACAGCATGCGGAACGCTGCAGAAAACGAGTCTTCGCTCGCGCTGCCTAATATACGACGTCGTCGTCGTAGTGGTAATTCTTATTCTTTTTAATATTCTTACTAACTACTATTATTTATTATTCTTATTCTTATTATCATTAGTAGTAGTAGTCGCCGTCGTAGTAGTAGCAGTAGTAGTAGTAGTAGCAGTAGTAGTAGTAGTGGTAGTAGTAGTAGTAGTAGTAGTAGTAGTAGTGGCAGCAGTTGTCGTCGTCGTGGTGGTGGTGGTAATAGTAGTAGTAGTAGTAGTAGTAGTAGTAGTCGCCGTCGTAGTAGTAGTAGTAGTAGTAGCTGTGATAGGAGTAGGAGTAGGAGCAGCAGTGGCAGTAGCAGTAGGAGTAGTAGGAGTAGTAGTAGCAGTAGCAGTAGCAGTAGCAGTAGCAGTAGCAGTAGCAGTAGCAGTAGCAGTAGCAGTAGCAGTAGTAGTAGTAGTAGTAGTAGTAGTAGTACTAGTAGTACTAGTAGTACTAGTAGTACTAGTAGTACTAGTAGTACTAGTAGCAGTAGCAGTAGTAGTAGCAGTAGCAGTAGCAGCAACAATAATAGTTGTAGTAGTACTACTACTACTGCTACTGCTACTACTCCTGCTAGGAGTAGTAGTCGTCGTCGTAGTAGGAGTAGGAGTAGGAGTAGGGGTAGGAGTAGGGGTAGGAGTAGGAGCAGGAGCAGGAGTAGGAGGATGAGGAGTAGTAGTAGTAACTTAGTTACAACTAGTCGTAGTCGTCGAAGCAGTAGTAGCAGTAGTAGTAGTAGTAGTAGGAGTAGGAGGAGTAGGAAGGAGTAGGACTAGGAGGAGGAGTAGGAGTAGGGGTCGGGGTGAGGGTAGGGGTAGGGGTAGGGGTAGGGGTAGGGGTAGGGGTAGGGGTAGGCCGTACTGTTCGGGGACTGGCTTGGCTGCTTTTTTCCGGAGCTTCAGAAAACAAGGGACCCAGTATGGACCACCCCCCTTATAGTAGGATCCGGTTCTCACAAGGACCCCCAAATAGGCTACCAATAAATTCAATCGAACACTGTCTCGTTCTCAAGAACAAACAACAGTAGAGGCAGTGTCACTTGTATCCTCCCAGCCCAGTAAGCCTCCACGATCCGTAAAGCAGGTTTGGAGTACTTGCTTCTCCTTCTTCTACATCTACCTGTATCTCGATGTCATAATAATTGCCCAAGCCATGTCGGCTGGGCCTCGCCTTATCCTGCAAGACATGCCCTCTCGGCAGAAATCCAACTTTTGCATGAAAGACTCCCAAACCCTCCAAATTCTCAGCCCTTCAATCCTAAACCCCACTAGACCCTCAACACCGAACTTGAATTTTATGAGGCTCCACAAGCCTAAGCACAAAACCCTAAACCGTATACTCCGTATACCCTAACCCCTAAACCCCACCTACCACAAAACGGACAATTCAAGATGGGCTTCCTCTCGCCACGTGCTCCAGGGATGCGCTGGCCACGCTGGCCTTGTCGCCTGGGCCCATCAGGGTGTCCACGCCCTTCTATTCTTGCTTCAGGCCTCCACACTCTTGAATATAGGGGCCGTAATGATTAGAATAGGGTTTTGGGGCCCACGGTACTATAATTATAATACTGGGTGCCGGGGTTAAGTCGACGCAGGTTGTGTGAAGTCGGCTCCCCCCAAGCTCACGCCCAGATTCGCGCGAAGTCGACCCATCCGCAAAAAGTCGACTCACACACTGGGATCTGNCACACTGGGATCTGCAACTACACGCTGGTTTTGAAGGAGCACAGCCCAACATGTCAAATCTGTGCGTGGCACGAGACTCTTCGCACAAAGTGAAGCAAAGGTGCACTGAAACAAACGAAAACTGCAACTGCACGCCACGTTCTAGTGGGAGCTATCCAGGCCTCGAAACGAGCGGAAAGTCCACGTACACGCTGGGTTTCAAGGAGCTCTGTCTGATCATGGTTGCAAACCGCACCCTCNCTATTGGTTGCAGCCTCCTCTCCTTCGGGGACGCACAGGTTGGGGTTCACGGCTGACGGATGGTAAACTACTGCCAAGCGCCACAGTCCGACCCGTAAAACATCCCTCCAAAACCTGGGCTTTACAAGGGGCCTAGAGGTGGCCCTACGCGAGGCCCGCGCGAGGTTGCGCGAGGTCCGCGCGAGGTAGTGGTCGGAAGCTACACATCTAAGAGCTTTAGCCGAGCTTGTAAAGAATAC
>BGNK01000552.1:95095-110170 GCA_003297005.1 Symbiodinium sp. clade A Y106 | reverse complement strand
CGGGGTGAGATGACTTCCAGCTAGATGCTCTTACGAGCTTGTATGCGGAATCCCCATGTGCACGCCCGCGCGAGACGACTTTACACAAGGTGAGACGACTTAACCCTCCTACCCAGTATTATAATAAGGAACCCACTTTTCTTACGCTCACACCACTCGGACAACTCCACACTCTTGTTAGGATTTCGATTTGTTTGTCACTCGCACCAGACGGTCTCGGGAATCCTGAGAGCTTTTTGTGTGCAAAGAGCAGGCTGATCTGATTAACTTCCTCTCCGTTCAAGCTAGGAAATACTGAGTACTAGTACAGTTTTCCAACCAAAATTGCCTTTCCGGCCTTTCCCCCTGTCGCTCATCTCCATCAGAGGCCTGAATGCATCACACGGATCACCCCAGCGCTTGAAAGCAACCCCACATGTCTTGATAATTGATAGGCCGTCCTCCCCAGACTAACGAGGCCGAGAAACGGAAGTGCTCGGGAGTCGGGGAGATGGGCTCCTGGACAATTTGGGGGAACTTCGTGCAGCTCATAAGCTCACTCTTGTTGCAGACCCTGCTGGGTTCGAACACCATACTACATTCAGGAAAACCGGGTACAATTCAAGGCTGTATGGATTCAGAGTAGGGCGCTTAAGATACTTATGTGTAGGATGAGGATTTCGGCGCTTCAGGCTTTCGTTAATTTGAGGCAGACCACCACAACACCGACGATTTTTTAGGGTTTAGGGTCTAAGTCTCCTGAGGGGTCTAGCTTGGATGCCTCGTCGTGCCCAACCGCAGATCCGGAATCCTTTTCTCGAAACCCTAAAGCCAAAGCTAAACCCTGAATCACGGAGAGCGTCAGCTACCAGGAACACGAGGTCGATAAGGCCGGAGAAGCCTGGCATAGCTGAAGGCTGCAGCTTTAAATGCAAGGGCTTCAGCTTTTGGGCAAAAGATAAAACTAGTAACCATGTAAAAGCAGTGATAAATGTTCCGAATGTTACGCAGATGCAGCAAAGGCAATAACACAGGCGAGAGAAGAACAGAATGGAATCCCAAAACCTCAAGCCTAAACCGTCAGCCGTCGCCTGAAGCTGGCCAGTATTCTTGGCTGGCCCGTGAGGCCACCTGTCCATGACGATTCCAACAATATTACTTGGAGGTTCATGGGTAGATATAAGTGGGGTTATAAGTCCCTCAATATGGGTCATAACCTGGTTATCCTACTTATTACGCTACTTACAACTAACCATGAACCTCCAAGTAGGACATACGGGGACAAGAACGTGTTACTTCGGTGACCAGTCTTCCAGGTGACTCAAGCTCAATGCTGCGGAGCTTTTTTCGGCTCTCCAGGTTCCAGGTCGGGGGATTTCGGCAAAAAGCCGCCGCGAACGGCGCGAAAGGGCCTCATGAGAGCTCGCCCACGAGTCCCTCGATTTCTTCTTCACGACCGACGATGCTTTCTTCAAGATCTTCCAGGACCTGCTTGCTGCCTTTCAGCCCGGTAAAGACCTGCATGGGAGCTTCCTGAACACCCCATTTTCTCCTAGGAAGGACAAGCAATAATGCTCCAAAATACACTCCCACCGGACCTTGAGGGTGATGACATCCCGGGACATGGCCTTGCAGTTTTCGGAGCTCGCCTCCTGCCGATCCTCGCAGACTGCCGCTTCCCCCTGCAAGTCGATGATCTTCCGAGCTTCAAACTGCATGTCCTAGGGTTTCGGCGCTCACACTCGGACAATCCAGGCGAGGCATATGGTTAGCGAGTTTGTTGAAACATACCTATAGAGGGCTCCAATCCAACTCACCAATTTACGTATTATGTCCTAGGGTTTAGGGTTTTGCAGCTTCAAACTGCATGTCCTTGGCGGCCAGAAGGCTGGAGCGAACGTAGTCCTCGTGATCCTGTGCCTCGTCTTGGCTCAGCTGGTCGCGGCAATGGATGGGAAGCTCGATCTGCTCTGTCTCAGGATCATTTACACGCTGCAACAAGGACACGCCGAAGAACCTCTTGAACTTCTCCTTCCAAGGCAACTCCTCCTCAGTGGTATCCTCCTCAGGGATATCCGGCTGCCTCCAATCCCACATATCTATGTCAGCGTCCTCGGCTGCAAAGCTCAAGCTCAATCTGTCTTACCCCCTAAAGGCTGAACCCGAAGCTCTGTGTCCCTACGATAAGAACACTCACTACTAGCAAGCCGGATGTGCTTTTGCTGGGCTTCTCCGATAGTTTGGGGCTAATTGGGACGCATGTATAACGGCCTGGAAGTGCTCTTCGGGCTCATCGATGGTGGTCGTCGTAGTGATCTTTTCGGAGTCTGCATGCTGTTCGCTCTCCATGGCCTGAATATATAGTAGAAGCCAGAAAGTTGGAACATCATTATCCTCATGCTCTTAAGGTAAAGTATAAGGGATCCTAGCAGTAATCTTCCTAAAGCCATGCTCCAACTTTCTGGCTTCTACTGTAGGTTAAGTTGGCATTCTCTTCGACTGTGGTGGTCTTGTCGGAGTCGGTATGCTCTTCGGTCTCCATGCCCGTGGTAGAATCTTCGGAATCTGCATGCTCCGCGGCCTCCATGACCATGGTCGTCTCTTCGGAGTCTGTATGCTCTTCAGTCTCCATGGCCGTCGTAGTCCCTTCGGAGTAGGTATGCTCTTCGGTCTCCTCGGTCGTGACGATACTCTCTTCGGTCTCTGCCTCCGTGGTGCTGGTCGTGGTGGTCGTTGAAGTTTGTCCGGTCGTGGTAGTCGTAGTGATCGTGGAAATCCGTCTGGTCCTTGGGGTCGTTGGGGTCGGCGCTCTGGTCGTGGTAGTCGTGGCGGTCGTTGAAGTTTGTTTGGTCGTTGGGGTCGGTTGGGCCGGCGGCCTTCGCACCGGCCTTGAGCATGAGCGGGGAAGCGGAGGAAAGGGCTCTCTTCTTTACATCTTCTGGGACTTAGACATGGCCTGTCACTGTATGCCGGCGGGCAAGCCCAAGAAATCCCTTCAATCAGGTGCCAACATGAAAACTCCTGAGTTGCATCAGGCCCAAAAGACTGATCTCCCAAGCCTGAAATCGCCTTCAAACCCGAACGAGTCTTACGTGAAAGCCAACGACCTCTGAAGAAGTCCGAAGAATCCCACAGCCTCAAGGTCCTACACCCTAGACCCGAACTTTAGACTCCAGCTGCCTGAAGAGATATCTATAACTTCGGGCTACTTGGAGGTTCATGGGTATATTTGTAAGAAGGGTTATAAGTAGGATGACTATAGTTATAACCCAGATTAAGGGAGATTAAAGGACGTATAATTAAACACACTTTATAACTAAATACCCATGAATCCTCAAGTAATTCATGCGGAGGTGAGAACCCTGCCTTGACTCCGGCCTGTGGGACGCAGTCGCATTCGCTCGAGAGAGGTAATGGCAGTGTGCCCCCGTAAACTCCTTCGCCAGCTGCCGAGCTTGCTTTCCTGGGTTTTTGCTCAGGAATTTAAATTAAACTACCATAATCCGGATCTACGGTACGGTAGTACTTTAAGGCAAAGTCCCTAACAAGAACCCAGCTTCCACTAAGCACAAACGAGTTGAAGTCGATGAATTTGCCGGAGGAAAAGTCGACTACCATCATGCCTGAGCTGTTCTTGAAGGCACCCAAAACTTGCAATGATAATGTAGTGCCAGATGCGATTATTCTCATACGTGTGTACGATTACTGCTGAAACTAAACAAACAGTAATCATGAACAGCCAAGACACCACCAAGATTACTCTGGCCACCTCCGTTGAACATCTGCGGATCCCACGCCGGAAGTCGCAACGGGCGGTTGGTTTTGTCGACACAAAACGTCCCAATGTAGTCCGCTGCTGAGAAGATGGTTTGCACAGCATATTCCTGGGCAGAAAATTTCAGGCTCCCAGAAGGGCTTATGAAAAGCTAACTCTGACAAATGCAGGGGGATGTTGACACCTTTCCCAACGTGCCACCTAGATTCTCTTTTTCTGTCGAGCCAAAGCGTGCTAATCCCTTCGCGCATTTGCTCATGACCTCGGAGTAGCCTCCAAAAGCCGTTCGACCACAAGAATTGGAGGGCGACATCCATCCCGAACCTGTAGACGCTTGCGCCGCGAGGAGATGCCGCCCATCCATCTCCCTCGTGGGGGTCGGACCATACCATCTCCGACCCAACATCGTGGGTTAAGCAACGCCGGAAGTCACCTTGTTGGTTCGAGCATGCCCTCACAAACTTTGGGGAGATGCCCCCGTGAGTGGCCATGAACTGCCCCTTCGCGACCGCAACGAAGGGTAGCCTGGAAAACAGCGTGTTGAATTGACTCCAGAGTGCAGATTTCCGAGAATGCATCGAGCGATAGTCGTATTGCCAGGGGTGACGATTTGGCCTGTCTAGCTTGTACTCAACCTCCTTGTTGAAGCCGTAATATTCATTTGTTCTCGCTTCCTCGTGGTTGCCTTGGAGCAGGATTATGCCGGAAGGGCACAATGCCTTATAGGCGAACAGGAGCAGGACGATCTCCACACTTCGTTCACCGCGATCCACGTAGTCGCCCATGAAGATGTACTGTACCTTTGAGTCGCAGATGAAAAGCTTCGATTCGGGAAGAAGGGAGAGTTTGGTTATCTGTACCTTTTCATGGAGGTGACGGAGGAAGGCGAGCAAGTTGAACAGCTGTCCATGCAAGTCTCCCAGGACCACCGTTGCCATCGTGGCTGTCACGGAGCGACTGTAGCCCTCTGCATACAGCTCCGGTTCCAGCACCTCCCGGTTGAAGGCTGTCAGGAAAGCCGTGATGTCCTGCGGATGCATTCCAGGCACTTCGCTGTACCGGTCTATCTTCGTCAGTGCGGTCTGCTCCATGCTGTTGATGTATACGGCCGCGAACGCCTTGAGGTTGTATGTGGAGGTCGAGGCTGACCGCAAGGAATGGACGCATCCCAGGCAGGCCGAGCAGGCCAAGGCAAAAAGCTTCAACGCCATGGCGTCAAACAGTTTAGGTTTCGCAGGCAGACGCGAGTAGTAGAATTGGTAGAACAGTCAAAGACAAGCACATCAAGAGAGCTTGAGGCAGATGCGGCAAGAAGGTCCAAACTTTGACAGCTCTCAGACAACGTCACCTTCCCGATAAGTTTGGTGCCGACGCCTCCGTGAATACCAAGGGCAGCACATACCCCGTTGTGATAGCATCTGAAAATGCTAGCTGGCACAGAATCGATATTATTTTCATTCTCAATTCTCAAGCTGTGCATTGGCATCATGATTGAATCTCGTTTCGGGAGGATGTAGGACTGAAATGATGCCGCAGACATGCTAGGCGGAGGACTAGTGCAAGTACTGTGGGCTTCCCAGAATAAAGCCACCTCCAGGCGTCGCCAAGCACGATGCCAGGCTCCATCCATCAGCGCTGCCCCAGCCTCCTCGCAAGAGAATTGGGGGCTTTCAGCAACAGGGGGTACCTGATTTAGGACTTCTTATAATAAGGCCCCCAGCTTAGGGTTGTACACAAGGGTCTGAGCATTTTCATAAACGTCCATTCCGAGACGTTGTTTTGCTATTGTGCACTGCTCTTGTACACGGCCTGATGAGGCTGTGGCTTGTGATCATTGCTGCCATTTTTCCAGATTTGCTCCATTTTTCCCAGAGAGCCAAACATTCCTCACTAAGGAACATGCCTTAACCATCTGAACTAAAGTAGCTAAAGGATACTAAAGGGCCTAAGCATTATGATATATACCTGAATCCTGCTTTAGGGCTCTGGGGTTAAAGAGTGTAGGGTTTGAGGGTTTTGGGGGGGCTCAGGGCTGGATCGTAATCACTGTGTATTTCGGCGCTCACACTCGGGCAATCCAGTGTGTATTTAGTGTATACAGCGATGCACTACGCAGGCTGCAGATCTGTCTCTGCCGACACTGGAGACTCGAAATAGCATCCCAAAACAAGGTACCGTAAATGATGTGCAAGAAACCGCACATGCAGCCAACATCCAAGTCTACGATGGCCTTTCCGTTTGCAGATCCTGTACGCGGAGCCATCCGGCGTCTGATTTGGGAGTTTCCTACACACAAAACCCCGATCCCCACAACCCACGGGCGCACGATTCGGGAGTTTAGGGTGCATGACCTTCATGGTTTTGGACTCCAGGGTCTAGGGTTGTTTTTGCCTTGGACGTTCAGGTCTTCCACCAAAATTGGACAGTTGGCGAGGTGGAGAGCAATGACAGCATGGAGCATGTAAGCAAGACTCAAGATACGCATAGAAGCGAGTTTGCCAGCACGTTAACAGTCAAAAGTCAGTCTGGCTCTTGCTCATGCTCAGTTTTGCATTCTACGTACAAGTACCACTCTCCGGGACTCCGACTTAGAACCTCGGGATATAAACCGTAGTGGCGATACAAATCCACGGAACCGCTGTCACGTCTCTGGTTTCCCGCTAGAAGTGTGCAAAACTCCTGGCGAAAGGACAGCCCAGCCGCAGCACTCTTTGAGTGACGCAGGGGCACAAGACAAGCTCGCAGAGACCCTGTTGCCTCCAAGGCAGCGGACTCCACGTGCTGCCTTCTCAAAATGGGCTGCTTGGTACAAACCTGTCAACAGTGTCCCCTTACGGTATCCTCCGACACAGAAAAGTTGAGAAATACCAAGGAAGCCTCTCGAGAAGCTAACAACTAGGAGCCTCAAGGCTTCGTATATGGGAGTTTCCGAAAATAGGGGACCCCAATATAGAACTCTATATATAGTTATATAGTAGGCTCCTTATTGTAAGGACCCAAAATAAGGTACCCCTAATTTGCGGAAACGATGCACAAACTCGGTCCGCTGCACAAACATGAGCAGGGCAAGGCCCCTATCTTTCGTGTGCAATCTTGCGAAAGCAACTGCACATTAATCTTTTAAGATATTTCATCTCCGCAAGTTAGCGTATTAGCGGGCTGCTCCTGACCTTGCGTCCTGCGGGAATGGTGAAGCGGATTCCTGGGCCATGCCCTGAAACTCAGAAAATTTACGGCTTCCGGCTAGACTCACGCATAGGCTAGGGTCTCCGATTTCTGAAGCAAGCTCCAAGCATTCGGAGGAACGGGCTGGACCTCCTTCACACAGTCTGACACAGTCCTCAGCTGTGCAGGGACACGAGGGTGTAGCAATGAGGCCAAAAGCATCGACTTGGCATTGCTGCAGGTACTAGCCGTGGTGTAGCGACGGAAAAACAGGAAAACCGGAAAGAAGGAGCCTGCGAGCCCGGAGCCGCATCGCAAGGAACCATTGTGCGCACGAACCGAACCGAAAGGAACCGAAAGGGCGGCTTCGGGGTTCAGGTGCACTTTGTGGAAAAAGGCAGCCAGTGACAGTAACATTCATGGAATATTACGACCACATCCAAAGTAAGCTCAATTGCAATAGACATACTCCGGCCTATGAACAGCCGTTGGCCCGAAATCCCTTCTGACTTTTACCTTACCCCCAAATAGGGTTTAGGGTTTAGGGTGTAGGGTTTCCTGCCTTTTTCAGGACTTTTTTTATTCTTAAGGAACCCTAAACGCTAGGTTTCTCAAGGTCCAGGTATGGTCTATAGATGTAAAGCACTTATTTATAGGGGATAGCATGACTATAGTTCCTCAAGTCTGCAGACCCCTATACTATCCTGTGCCGTGATTTGTCGCTCGTTGAATCTATTGAATACACCTGCCCGGCTGTTGGTAACTGTTTCTCCCTAGTACCTGCACAGCGGAATGACCCGAGTAGTCACGTGCTAGCCATCCCATCTCGCTGCAAGGCAAAGAAAGATGCCATACTTTCTTGCGAAAACAACTTCCATGTCCTGGGCTTCCTCTACTTCCTATCTTCACACGAACTGCGCGGACGCTTCACTGTGCCGCTTGGACTAAGATCCGAGGTGCCTCGCTCGAATTGGCCTCAACGTGTCATTGCACCCCGCTATACGCTATGATAGTATGCACACCACATCTGCAGTACACTCGCAGCACAGTCCTCAAGCAAGGCTCGTCTGCACTCGTTTCTTGAAGCCAGTCTCTACTACTGACCGATCTCCCTCTGGAGTAGCACATAGCTATAGCACATGCAACCCTCTACACAAGCCCGGGCAAAGCGACGTCCATGCTCAACCTCTGTAATTTTGCATCATTTAAAGCTCCGGACTCTAAAACCCGTAATCTCTCCAAAATCCCTAGAAGCCCTGGAGTGCTAGAGACCCCCAGAGCGTGAAACCCCAACAACAACAAAATAAACCCGTCCCTCCGTGGCCGAAAAACAGACGGGGCCCGCACCGCCTCTGAGTTTCTCTGCGACAGGAGGCAGCTTGCGGTGACAGCCGGGGCGAGGCATCGCAATCGGCTCTTGAGTGGGAGTGGCCGGGGCATCGCGAAGCTGGCGTGGGGAAGCTATGCAAGTGAAGTAAGGATCTTGATGTAGGAAAGCTTTGCAAACTTACGGGTGCCGTTTCAGTCTGCATAGCATAGTAAGCTTTGTAAACTCTCTTGGATGCTCAGTAATTGCAGTCTTCCTTCCCGTCTCGCCGATCTAATGCTTGAGGACACAGCACAGGAGAAGTCACGTCTGCGCTCTGGCAAGAAATATCTGCGACGTGGCACGAGCGCGGCGACCCTGAACTCCTGCAACGCACTTCCACCCTGCCCGAGGACAGTTGGCAGATGGGACCTCATTTACTGCACATACATGGACGACTCGAGTCCATAACCGTAACCTTTCAAACGTCAGCAAGATTCGCACTACCGGGATAGAGGGTGCAGCGTTGCCTTAGATGCTTCTAAGAAGTTCCCTGGACAAATTCGCTGGGTCACGTCGTGCCGGTCGGTCCAGACAGAAACTCCGGCGGCGCAGCGCCAATCTCCTGCGCGGCGCAAACTTGAGTTCAGGGTCGGACTTGACATGACTTGACCTTCCATCTCGAAGACGCCCTCCTAGCTTACGAACGTCTGTAGATGCCGGGAAATTTAAGAGCAAACGTACTGCAGCCTTTCCCTGGCCTGGTGAGAACTCGCTTTTTTCAAGACTCGCCCCAAGATCCCAAGCTCCACAGCCCGGTGTCAACGCTTCGCTGAAGAGCACCGTGTCTGCAGTTCACATCACATTGGCTAGGAGGTCTTCTGTGTATTGGACGGTAAAGTTCACGGTATTTGCTACATTTTATATACTATATATCAGAATATATTACTTCAAAAAACTACATATTCTTCTGCTGAAGCGGTTTACTGGGCATGAATTGTTGCATTCCGCGTACAGTATGAAGTCGGTGTGGGTGCTCAAGTAGACGCCGAGTCACGCACAAGTTCTTATTTCTTGCCGAAATGCAACACCACGAAGCACATCCAACAACACATCGTCCCCACATCCTCAACCTCGTATGCCACGAAGCAATTAAAGCCATGCCAAACCCGTACCCCAAATCAATCGTGTTTGAACCTTAAAGGCTCAATGAAACCATGAACTCTAAGCCTCAAATATGCCAGCGCCAAAGCTGCGGTCCCCCTTGGCCACGGAGCCACCGGCCAGAGCCATGTCGCGACCGGCTGACCAAAGCTCACAACCTGGTTCTAGCGGGATATGCACGCATATGCATATGCATGCATGCATGCAAGCATGTGAGTGTGTGTGTGTGTGTGTGCGTGTGTGTGTGTATGTGTCTGTCTGTATGCCTGAAAACATGTATGAATGCAGAGAGAGAGAGAGAGAAACAGAAACAGAGAGAAACGGAGAAAGAGAGACAGAGAGTGACAAAGAGAGAGAGACAGAGAGACAAAAAGAGAGCGAGAGGGAGAGCGAGAAAGAGCCAGAGCGAGCGCGAGACAGAGAGAGAGAGAGAGAGAAAGCTGGAGCTAGAGCGAGGGAGCGAGTGTTGTGTGTGCGTGGTGCGTTCTATGTGTGCATATCTACATGAAAAAGACATACATATATCTATATTTAAATATAATTATACTTATATATATATATATATATATTATATTATGTTATATTATATATGATGGCATTTTGCGAGGTCCGGCCTAGCGTCCAAAGGAGGCGCTCTGCAGGCGACTCGGGGGCGAAGCGTCTTCGTTTTCGGACCTTTCAGAGCTCTTTCGAAGAAGGGCTCAGAACGCTGGGGGTTTAGGGCTTTTAGGGTTTAAGGGTTTAGGGCTTTAGGGCTTAGGAAGGCTGGGGGTTTAGGGTTTGAAGGGTTTAAGGGTTTAGGGCTTTAGGAAGGTGTGGCTCATTGTATACAAAAACGAATGCAGCAAACATGCCACTCTCCATATATATGGAAACACATGTAAGAAGGAACTATAACTGTTTTACACTAAACACAATGCACACATTTCGTTTAACATGAAAAACGAAACATATCAGAACTTGTTGTCATGCTTTGTCTTTGTTTCACTTTGACTCAATCGTTTATGTAAAACTGTGGCCTTGATAGGTATAATGGAGTTTAACGGAGTGGTACGGTGATAATTTTGAATTGAGTTAATATTGGCAATGATTCAGGGCTTCAACACTGAACCCTAAAGCCTGAAAGCTGAAAGCCCTTAGTTATCGAGTGCTTGAAAAACCTATTTAAATCATTCAGTTGTAGAGCACTCAAAGCAACCCTACGACTACTAATTATAATACACTATTACTGTTATTACTGTTGCCGTTGTTTTTTGTTATTACTACTTTTTTTGAAGCAACGGACTTGCTAGATGCCAGCACACATGACGATTGCACGTTATTGCTATTGTTATCATTGCCATTATTTCTATTGTTATGATTACTACCAGTATTGTTGTTCAGGCTTCTGCAGAAAACTTGTCAGAGGCAAACCCGGCCTTGGGCCGGTTCTGCGAAGGGCCTGCGACCCCCGGGAGTAGGCCCTGGAGCGCTTGCCTGGGTTCTTTTTAAAGGACTCAATTTACGTTACCATAGTTTAAAACTCCTTTAAGGATCCCTCTAAGGGATCCATAAGGGCTCCTTTAAGGGATCTATAAGGGTTCCTTTAAGGGTTTAGGGATTTAATTTAAGCTACCATAATAAGGAAGCATATTAGTTATGTACACTCATTTACTCTAAATCCCTATTATGGTAGCTTAATACGGAACCATATAATTTACTTATTAAGCGGAACCATATTATTTACTATAGATCCCTACTATGGTAACTTACAGTAGAAGCCAAAAAGTTGGAAACCCCATAGCCTCAATCCTTAAGAGTAATGTAGAAGGAATCCCAGCACTATTTGGCCTTCATCCGGTTTCCAACTTTATGGGGTTTACTGTAAACCCAGTTGCGCATCCAGGAGCCGGGCAAAGGCTGATGGCCTCGGTTGACGGCTTTGGGGCTTCAGGGTTTCGGGGTGGGATTTTAAGGTGTTTCTGCTTATGAACCCTGTTTCGGCTTTTTAAATTGCAGATTTGTTTGATTTTGTTTTGGTTGTTGCCTCTTTAGCATGGAACAGGCATCTGGGTGAAGATCACTGAAGATGGCGACACGTACGCCATGCATGCAGACGCACATCTGATCGCAGCGCGCGAGGCAAGAACCTGCACGGCTCGCAGGTGTGGAGATTCCCCAGCTTGTCTTGTCGCACTGTAAGCTTGGTCCAAGCCGCATGAAGGCAGAAAGCAGCCAAACCTTGGAACAACGACAGTAGGGCTTACAGTGTCCAGAATTTGAGGCTGTGCGGACGCAGCTGATGCGCTGGCGCAGATCTCACAGACTGGACAACCGCTTCAAACACTACTTCCGACAGAAAACGTCGAGCATCTTTTCGCGGAGTCGCGATCACTTGGGGCAAAGTCTTTTGCGGCAGTTCCCTGCAGGGTCTTCCGGTCCTCCACTGGCTTTCAGACTCAGGATTCTCTGGTAGCTGGGTCATAAAAATAACAGTTCCAGGCTAGGCTGACCCATTCAACACAGAAACTGCCGTTGAGTCGTGCACCAGATTCTGGCGGTCCACTAGGAAACGATATATCTCAGCGATCAGAAGAAGGACGTCCGGGCCCCTCATTGAAGCGCTTAGTTCGGCTAGGGAGTTTTAGCCGTACGGGTGCAAAGACTGACACTTGAGAGGACTTGCCGGTGCGATCGCTTCTTGTGGTCCTGACATAAGGTGTGGGTCTCCGGATCGACTCCCGTCGGAAGCTACTGCTACTGTTAATGCTACTACTACTGCTACTACTGATACTACCACTACCGGGATGACGACTACTACGACGACAACCGCTTCTGCTGCTGCTGCCGTTCACCGTCACCACTACAAATGCTAATTCGCCTGCTGCTGCACCACCGCAAGGTGTTTGGGCTCTGCTGCACATAATCACAAGACTCCGGAGCTCCAGGAGTTTTTGCGAGAGCCGTGCTGCTAGGCCTTCGCAGGCAGCCCTTGCGACGTGCATGACAGGTCAGCGGCCAGCGATCCCGATAGAACTGCACGGCAGCAATAGGTTTGACTACGTTATTTCCGGTCCTGCGGTTGTACTGCTTTCTTGGATTTTGAATCTGGGTTTTTTGGAATCTTGCTCAGATCAGAGCGATGGTGCAAAACGACGACAGAGAAGCGATCTCGCGTTCCTCAAGTCGTGCGGGCTAGGCATCAAGCCTCTCTGCATACCCACTGGTCCACCACATGCGTTGCTAAACGCTGCATGCAGCCTATCCCTTGAGACATGCCCAGCCCAAGCATATTCACAAACATATACACCTCAATGGATGGAAAAAGTTCGGACAGAAAGTTTCGCACTGACACTAAGGCAGTGCCCGCTTCCTGTCGCAGATAGTCGCAGCCGCTTCGCCCAAGAGCCCGCTCTTAAGAACGTGATTTGAGTGGTGAGTAGTGCTCTTGAGCGGTCACGGCTGGCCTTAGGCTCGCCTGAAACATCTAAGCAAAATCAAAATCCAGGTGCGCATGATCCAGAACAAACTTCTGGATGAAATACGTGCATAGCCGATCAACTCAGTTGACCAGCGAGGACAGGATCTGATTCGGCAGTCGGCAGAGCCACTTGTCATTGATGTCGGGGTTCTTTCTCTCTGCCTGTCGTTGCTTCAGCAGACGATGGCGATTCTCGTAGATGGTCTTCATGACATAGGCAAAGACCATCGTCCGCTGAACACCGGGGTCCACCTCTGCGCGGCTGTGGAGAATGCGCCAGTTGTTCATCACGATCATGGAGTGCTCTGGCCAGTCGAAGAAACGCTTGAACCTGGGCTCCTCCAACAAAGCCGTCCACCTCTTGTAGGCCTGCATGTATCTGTCGTAGACATCAAAAGGCAGTGCAGACACCCCTCGCTTTGTCTCAGACTGGACGACTTTCTCGAGGAGGCCATCCTTGTCCAAGGTCAGCACTGGGTGAGTGTGCACCAGCTCGAAGGTGAAGCCCTCGGCGTCGTTGGCGTCTCGGGCATCACGCCGGTAGACCCCGCTCTTTGCATAGATGTTGTTCCTGCTGCTGTGAGTAAGGTTGACCTTCGTCAGCAGCTCGTAGTCTTCTGGGTGGTTCTTGCGAAGGTACTCGGCGACCATGAGGCCATCCACCACCTTCGATCTCACCGACCCTCTCGCTTGGTACATAAACTGGAGGTACCCAGGAGTGCCATGATAGACGGAGTGGTCTGTGTGCATCGAAAGCGGGTTCTTGTGGTCGTAGTCCGCGCCCGCCTGCTCCCCGCGAGCCTGAGTGTGAATCACGCCAAATCGTGTAGCCCGAACAGGATGCTGGTTCAATCGGCCGACGACTTGCGCGACGAAGTCCTCTAGCGGCTTCCCGCAGTCGACATGGTCAAAGCTCTCGGGCTTCCCAATGTTCTCAACGAGAGCCACCCCGGGATCCATCATTCTCTCAAGGAACTCAATCTGCATGTCTTCGTCCTTGAGCATCTGCTGGCCATCGAACCGGGGCATGTCCAAGGTGCTGTCCCAGGGCTTTCGATTGCGGTAGAGGTCTTCCAACAAGGAGCCGGTGCCCGGAAGCCCGGCATTTGAGGTCCGAGCTGCCATTGAGTCATTCAAGGGCTGGCCCACATAAGGGGCAAAAGCGTGCAGCCAGGTTGACACATACTCCTCGGTCACCGCGTTCCCGGGGATTCCATTCTTGAAGTGGACCTGCAACTTGGAGCCATCGGAGCTTGGCGCGGCCGTGTCGACGGTGTACTGATCGCTTTCGAAGAGGGTTTGCGCGGACTTGCGGTAGAAATCGCTGCCGATGAGACTGGGGTGGGAATCCTTGATCCACGCAGTGTGGAATCTGTAGGCACTCTCATCTGCAAACTGGATGTCAACCTGCTTCCCATCGTTGACGGGACGTGCGGTGGCAATTTTCATGCCCCGCGTGGCGCCGAGGACACTGCGAGGCGATGTCGACGCTCGCACTGAGCATCGCCCCATGGCGAGCCCAGAGCGAGCGGAGCGAGGAGCCAGTGCCGGGGTGCTCCGAGCTGTGGCAGTGCCGAAGGTTGCCGAAGATTGCAGCATCGCCGCTGAGCACGTCTCTGCAGCGGCATTGGCTGCACATGCAATGAGAGAGGCCTCCTGGCTTGACGATGCCGACTTTGAGGTAGAGCATGTGGCCATCTGAGCCGCAGACTGGTGAGCACATGCTAGGCCGGCTAGGCGATGCGCAGCACCCATGCCGCGGACCAAGGAGCACTTCTTGGCGAGGGTGTTGGGAATCATGGCACGGACCCGAGGCTTAAATTGGAAAAAAACGTCTCAGGCACGTCTTGTGCTTGGCTACTGCCAGGGCCGGCCGGGTGACCTGGAGCCGCCAGGACTTGCGTTCGGCTTCGGCTTCGGCGAAAGCTGACATTGCTCCAAACGCTCTAGCACATGCCTATGTATGTGTCTGTATGCATATGTGGACACTCAAGTAGAAGCTGTGTCCACATGACACAGCGTAGTATCGCAGTCTTTATCAAATGGAACTACATACAGGTCAGTATCTATGTATATATGAATACATGTGCATAATAGCGTATGTGTATGTGCACGTGTAAGTGTATGTATGTACGTACGTACGTCGGTATGTATGTATGTATGTATGCATGCATGCATGCATTTATGCTCTCGGGTCCCGGGCTCCCACCCCCCCCACCCCCCCCC
>BGNK01000552.1:78234-95020 GCA_003297005.1 Symbiodinium sp. clade A Y106 | reverse complement strand
AAGGCACGTAACGATGACATTACTACTAACAAGCGGCAGCAGCCATACCATACGTCTGTAGAACGGGGCGGGGCCAACCAAAAAGACCACAGGCCCCACTCCACAGGGGGGGAGAGGGGACGAGGCCAAACAAGACCAGACGGGGAAAGCAACAAGGCCAAACAAGACAACTACCCACTTGACAGGCAAGGGGGGATACCATGGGGTGGGGGGGGGGAGGGCACCCCTGCATCATTTATGTATGTATGTATGTGTATATGTGCATGTGTATGCATATGTATATATATATACATATGTGCCTAAATATATACGTGTATATATGCGTATATACATGCATATATGCACCTGTATATATGTATATATATATATATATAGATGGATGTGCTCTTGCTGCTGGGCTCCCACATGAAATGGATTGCAAGCCCGCTGTCGCGGATATCCTTGGCAGAACTCGTGTGTTCAAAAGATCTGCATTGCGGTACCAAGAACCAGGAAGCATGCGGCCACGGCATGAAGAGCTCGACGGGCCATGGTGCGATAAGATGATGGGAGCAAAAAATCAAACTGTTTTGGTCACTTAGTTATGATACTAGCAGCTGATGCCGCATCGAACGGCGGCCGGATTTCAGCCTACTTGCTGTCCTGGAGGTGTCTCTACTTAGCTTGGTCGGGTCAACGACAAACCGAGTCATGATCCCTGAAGATCCAACGGACCATATGTTCATGTCAGTTTTCGGGTCTCACCGGTGGCTCAACCCCTCAGGTAGGCTTCCCTGGAAGAGTTACTATAAGGATTTCTTGAAGGGCTGGCGTGAAGACCATGTCTTCTCGATGTGCGATTCAGGCTGCAAGCGGCGGCACAGCAAGTTGCACACCATGCGAGTCACAGTTGAAAACAAGAAGGTCAACAAATAAAGCATTACTCAGCCTGACGAAGACCACGATGACAGTACTGAGAACGAAGACACTCTCAATGCCGACAAATAACTGAGCCAACCAGACAGGTCTTGAAGGACGAGGCTACATCTGCTGACGAAGCACGGGCTTTAACATAATATGGTATGCTACAACCAGTCGAAAGCATCATGTAATGGAAGAGAACAGAATCAGAAGTAGAATTAGGATGAGAATCAGAATAGAGTACAATACAATAGAAATCATGGAATATTATACAAGAAGGTTCAAGATAACAAAACTATGACAAAATGACGCACTTGACAGGAATGAAACGAAAAATCCTTGTCTCGACTCCTGGTACTGTGTCCGTGGCTTCGGGCCTCGAAGTACATCACCATGTTCTTGGATAAATCCCCAGACCACTAACACATCAAAGCCCGAAGGCCTGAAAGTATCAACGCAGATCAGACAAGAGGTACAACCCTCCACAGCATGCAACTCTCAGAAATCCCAGACGCTCTTAAGTTTCCCAGGGCTCCGAACAGTTCAATTCGAAACCCAAACCCTCAGGGATCATCATTCGAGTCGGTCCTATGTCCTATGTACGAGAATCGCAACCCTAAAGCCCCGAAGCCTGAAGACTCCGTTCATCGTGCGACCGAGAGAACAAAAACCCAACCTCTGTATATCTATATTGCACACATGTGTGTACATACATACTCATACATCATGAATATGTATGTGTGTGTGAGTACAGATGCGTATATGCATGTCTATATTTATAAATACATATATACATGTGTGTTTATCCGTGTGCGTGTCTAGACAAAGAGAGAATGTCTGTTTCAGCACATGCTGTATGTATGTATGTATGGATGCATGTATGCATGGATGTATGGATGTATGTATGTGTACATGTATGTATACACCCAACCTGAAGCTTAAATTTTAACCACGTAGAAATGACTTAACGTCGAATCTGCACAATGAGACTAGGCCTCGCCTGGCTGCTACAGTTTTGTAAGCCTCATGTAAGGACCACTGTAGTAGAGTAATTACAGTCTACAGCTAGACCTAGTTTACGACTTCTTGAGACTCTCCCACCAACGCAACTCAGCGTAAAGCCTAAACTGCCCCAAGTCAGCCTGCTACAACCCATACAACCCGTAATATGCCCGATAGAAACCCTTTATAGATTCTTACTAATACCCTCACCCTGTAAAGCCCAAAGTAAAGATCTCTTGTAAAACCTTTTGCAGCAGGCTTCTCTCGCCCGGCTCTTGTACAATCTAAACCCTGAACCCTAAAGCCCCAGGCCCTTTAGACGACCCAACCCCCAAATCCCAAAACCCTAGATAAGCCTCAGTGACAAGGCCTCGGAGGCTGCGCGCGACGCCGCTCGGGCCATGCCAGCGCGTCATCCGAGAATTCTGTGGGGTATTACAAAACAGAATGGCACATAATATAGTATACACATAGCATGTTAAAACATGCGATGATCCCATACAATATAATAGGTTCTTGGGTTTGTTTTCGAAGGTTAGCATCTAAGAGTCGCAATAAGGGTTTGGGGCACGCGGGCTGTTTAGGGCCGAGTAATAGGGTTCGGGAACTTAGGGTTTTTACGTCTAGGCCGAAGGCTTAGCTTGCATGTGTCTTGGGCGTAGGGTTTCTTGGATGCGTTGCAAACCAGGGTCTCGTATTGGGGGTCTGGGAAACAATTTCTCGGCCGGGGAAGGCTTCATGAACTTGGGCTTCTGCTTTACGGAATCATAACTGCCAATGTTAACAGCAGCAGACAGGAATAGCAGGCAACAGCTACAGCAGATTTGTCTCGAACAACCGTTACCCCGTTACTCCTTTCGGACCTTCCTCCATACATCTTGCATATTTCTTACTTCCCACTGCAACATGCGTCACAAAAATCGCAACGAAAGGCCTGGCTTTTGGCTTCGGTTCGACTCTCAGACTCTCAGGTAGCCTACCTGCACGGCTTAAGGTATGAGCCAGACTACCAGGAGGTGTGCCTATTGGGCGTTTTTTCCGAACACCGCCCTGCCATCCGGCAGCATAAAGGCTCATGTTCAGACAACTCATCTGAAGAGACGAGGGCCACGAGGGGCCACACTCTTCAAAGCATCACTTGCCACATTTAAGTGGAAGTGGCAAGCAAAATCCCAGCGAAAAGGCACCAGCACGACCAGAATTAGCGTGCATTCGCTGCAGTATGAAGGCAGCATGAAGCTTGGCATGCTGTCACATTCACATTCCTCAGCTGCCCACAGCAATCGGGGGCTGCACGTAGGCAATTACCGTAATAGTAAGAACCGACATTGATCAACACCTTGCTTGAAACTTGCGCCCTCAACCCGATGAATAGCTGAGATTCTTGGGAAGATCGCCATACAACGCATCCATGTACCTGAGCAGATTTCAGGCTTTACTACTTCACGGCTTCGTCTTTGCTCTGCCGTTCGAAGCTCCTTGCATGCTTGGGCGCGACTTTAGCTCCAAACTTGTCATACAAATGAATTAAGATTTGTATGTATGTGTATATATATGTATATGTGTGTGTGTCTGTGTGTAAATAAATATATATATGTATATATATATATATTATATATTATATATGTACATATGTACATACATGCATTCACCACACTCTCCCCCAACTTATCATAACTCAGCCTAATTTGCCCAATTACCCATGGTAGCCCTAGACAGTTTCAGCTTTCTCCGAGCTTTTTAAAGTCGAACTCGAAGCCGAGAGGCTCCGGCGAACCGGGGGGCTCGGAGAGGCTCTGGCACGGGGCAAAGGGCGGCACGCCGGTGTAGTTGATGGTCAGATGCGCCACGCTGTAGTTCCTTGAGATCTGATCCGGGCGTGGAGTTTAGGAACAGCCTGCACCTCTTGACTTCGGGCTGTAAAGGGTCCTGTTGCCGTTCATAAGCCTGGTGCTGAGGGCCTCGAGACGTTGCTACACCGCGTACCAGTGAGAGTCGACGTCGTCGGAGTGGGAGGAGCAGCAAAAGCGGCAGCCGCACCAGCTAGTAAAGTACATGTGCCCACGACCTTCGCTTCGGGATCCGTGTAACAGGCGTGTGGAGGTGATGATGATGCTGCCTATCTGGCAGGCAACAGCAAATAGTGCTCATGATGCTCACTGGGCTTGTGAGTCTTCTCCCAAGCACATAGGGCTGATGCTGATGATGCTGGTGCTCATCATCCAAGACGGAGTCCGGCCACAAAAGAGCGAATGAGCTAATGTTCCGCAACGGGCATGGCCAAATTGTGAGGAAGGACTTGGCAGCTGATGCTGATGCTCAGATTGCCCGTGACTCTGTTCTCAGCATGTGGAGCTGATGCTCATGATGCAAGCTTGGCTGGTCCCATCTGCATCCGTCTGGTATTGCTTGAACTGGATTGGACAAAACTACTTGATGCTGATGCTGGAAAAGCCACCAAAGAACCTGATGCCAACGAAACTCGCGCTGCTGGTGATCTAGTGATACTCATGATGCCTGCCAGGCAGCTTGATGCTTGCCTGGCCTCTTGATGCTTCTCTGATGTTCAGACTTTCACTGTAACAAGAGGGCAAGGCAGCTAAAGCTGGAGATTCTGGACTAGCTGACTAGCTGACGTGGATGTTCAAAGCCAGTCGATGCTCGTGCGATCGAAGTTACAACAGCCAGCATATAATACTGACGCTGGAAATTCGTTGCTTCGCTTGCGACTCAGGCATGATGCACGAATGGCTTGTGATTCTCGTTGCCACCTAGTTCTGCTGAAATGTTGCAGCCCTCAGGTTTCCCAACTTACCCAGAGCTTTGGGCTGCAAAGTGCAGTTTTATGGCAGGACATAGGCTGTTCACGAAAACGCCGCCTCTCTGCTCCCGCAGTACCGAATACCAATGCCCCCTGTATTGGAATGGGAGCCGGACAACTGGCAAAACTTGCTCTGAAGCCTAAACCACTCGACCCCGAACCTTAATCAAAGTTGATCGCGATCCACACAGACCGAACGATAACTCTGAACCTCAGTTTCTCAATTTTCAACATCGGCTCAGGCGAGCCACCAATCCATGCATAACCCAGCTTTCATGTCACCCTCAACCTTTAAAACAACTTTCTCCGCCCAGAGGCTTTCTTTCACTGCAGATCGCGACCAAGTGTGGATCCCGGCTCTTCGCTGCATCGACCATGCATCTGACTTGCTGCAACCTCTGCTCGCAGGTTTCGCGATCTACCGACGAGCTTCAGGCACGCACAAATGCAAGTGGGATCACAACATCCGGGTGACAGCACTTCGATACTAAGCAGGGCTCTGCCTTATCCGTGGAAGTAAGAGGCGTGATGGGGGGCGCTTACCCGTCGAGTACAAGTGGCAGAACATGAACGAGCAGGTTGGGAGTGTACATGCATACAAATACGTGACCACATGTGCATCCATCCAGTATACTTGTGTGTGCACTTTATTTGCCGCATGTGGTACGCGCATGCGTCTATGTACATGTGTGTGTGTGCACATATCTAGGTCACGTACTTCCATGGATGCTGACTTGCTTACTTACCTACCTACATAGGGGAATTCCAGGGTTCATTTTTTGGTTGTCGATTGTTTTAGGACTCGGGGTGGGGTCCAGGAAGCTGCACTAATCTCCCTCAGCTTCTTCCGATTCCGAGATCCTCCGATCTAGGGGCGACTCGGATACAGCTTGGCAATGGCCACATAGGTCCTACTCAAGCACGAAAACAAAGGCCCAGCAACATTTTCCATGTCGTCTGAAGCTCTGCCTCAGTAATGCTCACGGAGCTGTTGGCCTTCATGAACGAGTACATGGCCTGGTCACGCGCGGCAAAGCTCTTTTTCAGGGTCTTATGGGCTTCGTCTAGAACGCAGTGTGGGATCTGTGGCGGGCTTGAAGCCAAGAACCTATGATCGTACGCTAGACCGAGATTCAGCACAGCCCTGGCAAGATGTCGACGCCTGCTGTCTGCAGGTGTTGTATGCTGCGCAATCGATTCCCATCTTCGCAGCGAGGTCGCAGACCGAGTTGTCCTTGGTCGTGACATCACCCTGCTGGCTAGCCATGCGCATGCCCTACCCCTTACCCCACCCAAACCCTTAGCCACACAAAACAAGGCTGTCAAACCCCTAAGCCTAAGCTGAACCCTGAACCGTTGACGAGACGGTGCTCAGCCCTAACGCCCCGGGCAGCAACCAATCTACATACGCACTCACACATGGCATCCTAGACTCTGTATCATCAGATGTGCATCTGTAAACTAGGTTCACCAAACCAAACAAGTTAAGTGGACCCAGGCGTCCAACTTCAGCTGCTTGAAGTCGCACTGGCCCGTCAAGTCGGAGAGCTCCGCAGTTCTGTTGGTGCACTGAGCTCTCTGAGCCGTAAGCCTCTCCGTCGCATTGCCGCACTCCTGAGCAGTGAAGGGTTTAGGAAGTTTCAGCCTGGCAAGGAGGCGGCCGCATTGCGGGGTGACTCCGAAGACGACCAGAAACAGCTAGGGCAGCTGGGGCTTAAGCTTTAGGCGTCAGGGTCCCCGAGCCCGAGCTGCGCCTGCGAGCATTTTCGAACACCATGGCAGACCCTGGCACCAACAGACCAACTTCTGGCAGAAATCCGAAAACCCTTCGGAACGGCTTCTTCGCGCTTTGCTGCAAGAAAGGGGCGTGCTTGCGCATCAACAGGTTGCTCAGGCTTGCCTCGAACTCCTCTGCTTCTGAGGCTGATCTCATAGGGGTCTTAATGGATTAGATGATCTTATAGGGGCCTTAATGGATTAGAATAGGGTTTTGGGGCCCATTATACTATATATAATTATCCTGGATTTACAGGTAAAGAACCCAACGCACATCGACATGCAGATAGATGAAGCATAGAGAGAGAGAGAGAGTGCATAATATATATATATATATAAATATATACATATATTTGTTTATAAGTACAAACAAACAAACAAACAAACACACATGGAGGCAGGAAAGCAAGCAAGCAAAGCAAAGCAAAGCAAACCAAAACAAAGCAAAACAAACACACAAACTTACTTATGTATATATATATATATGTATGTATGTATGCATGTATGCTTGTACATGTGTATCTATATATATATATACATATGTACATAAACATATGCATACATATTTGTTTATTGATTTTTTACTTATTTATGCACATGCGTGTGTGTGCAAGCACGCGCACACGCACATGTGAACAAGTATCAACAAGATCAGGAGATACAATTAGGCATAGAAACATGAACAATATTGCCGAAAAGTATGTCAAAAGCATCAATACACCGCAAGAAAACATCCGAGTTTAAAAAATATATCCACAGTAGATTACAAATGCATTGCACCTTGAAGTCCGTAATGCCGAAAATCGAATGCACAAAACAGCAGAGTCATATGGCCCAACACCTTGACAAACCTTTAACAACAACACCCATGAGCATGAATAGTGAATGCCAAAATTTTTGACGGAAACACAAAAGTGCATATCAAGAAAGTCTCATGGTAGAATGCATACACACATAGACATACATGTGTGTCCGGGTGTTTGTATATTATACAGATATACGGAGCCATGCGCATGTATACATACATATACAGACATAGTCGCACAAGCGTGGCCTTGCAGCCCTATGCAACGCTGGAGGCCGGATGTCCTTGATTTGCCGCTCGTGGTATGCTTCCACCTGAGCACTGCTCAAGGCCCTTGAGCCCTGTCCCATCTGGGAGTTTCCGAAAATAGGGGATCCAAATATAGTACCTTAAATAGTAGGATCCATATTATAAGGACCCCCAAATAAGGTGCCCCTAATGTTCGGAAACTCCCATTGGGGTTTCGAACTAATTGCACCATCTAAGACGTTACGCCAACCAAACGTTTCACTTTGCTCAAAGCACGTGGTACATCCCAATGGAAACTCCACATTGAACCGGGCTCCAAGATCGCGCCTCCTCCCCTCCATGGGACATGCATGGTGGCGCGGTTGGAAGCACGTCAGTCTCCTAAGCCACAAGAATGGAACAACGAAGATCCAGAAACATGTAGGGCTTGCAGGGATTACCTTTTATGCTTTGTCCGTTTCCTGTCATCGGAGGTTGGGAACGCCGGAAGCTGCAGGTTCAAAGAGGTCTTTTCAGATTCCTTCGGCCGGTTCACCTTGCGATGGTGTTGCATAGCTCCAGTTCAAAAACGGCTGAAATGACTTTTTTCTCGGGTTTGTAGAGAGAGGTGTTGAGGCTTTAGTCCCAAGAGAATATGTTCTTCCCGCTTGACCCTCAACATGGAGTGTGACTGGCACAAAGCAAGATCTGGGATAGAGACAAGTTTGAAGGAAGTGCTCGGGCCCTCTCGATCAAAGCCAAGCTGCCCTGTAGAGCGTGCACTTGGCGGCTTCGATACTCTCCGCAGCTGAAAGAAGTGTAGCGCAGGAGGTGACCTTCAAGAGTCCAATCAACAGAACGAAACCCTACGCAAAAACACCTGGGTGGTTGTCAAAATAAGAGTCCCTTTCTGGGTACCCTAAATAAATAAGAGGTGCCGTATATAGTAGGGACCCAAAAAGGGACTGTAATTTTCACAACCAACCACCTAGAAACCTGGACAACCGTTCTCCAGGAGCCCTCGATTGGGAACGCCAAAAAGCCCAGGCCCAAGCCTTGAAAAAAAGTGGGCCTTTAATAGTAATAGTTGTCAAGGTAATAATGCTATTAAGAATAATAATGAGAAGAATACTAAGAATACTAATTGAAGAACAATAAGAGTAATCATAAGAATAAAATCGGAATAATAGTGAGAAGAATAATAATACGCATAGTAGCAGTAGTATTAATAACCCTGGGGGCTCAGGCCCCAAGTTGGGATTTTCCGGAGTTTCGAAGAGCTGTGAGACAACTGGGGTACCTCTATTTCGGGGGAGGTCATTGCCATAAGGATATCATTTCGAAGGGTTCTGCATCTTCGGTTCTCTATTTCCCCCCCGGAGATTTCAAATGTCGAAAGGTCTTCGCAGGGTCGACGGCCGGGCTTATGGCCTCGATATGGGGTTTTACTAATTACCTTTTCTGGTTTGGGGGGTTCCTTATTATAGTCCAAGTAAAATACACTTGATGCTCTCACAACTTGGGCAAGTATAGTACACTTTAGGGTACCAGAACTATCAAAGCATCACAAGCCTTTAACCTCCTCTCAGAAGGATCGAACTTTGACAGACTCATGAGTCTGTCGGACACGCAACACCCGAAACATCGGGTCTAAAGGGAAACGCAACAACACTGAAGCCCGAGATAGCTCCTGCACGAATTACACCCTAAAACACCTAAATCTCAAAGCCCTGTGCAACCCCTGCCTAAGCCTACAACAATGCAGAAGTCTCTAAAATTAACAAATAGTATGTCCGCTCAATAATACTGTAGCCCCTGTGGTACCCTTCCCTAAACCATTTGTATCCAAAATACCCTGTTCTGATTACCCAGGCCTCGATGTACATTACCAGCCTGACAGTAACCCCATAGTATCCCGAAAAGAACCCCTTTAAAGGAACCGTTTAAAGGAGCCCTTAAAGGATCCCTAACCCCTTTATTTAGAGCAACCGTTTACAGGAGCCCTTAAAGGATCCCTTTACAGGGGCCCCTCCTGGTCCGCAAGCAAAGACTGCTGCTTCCGGCAGAGCTCGTGCTCGCTCGTGAGTTGCACGGTTACGGCCCTCAGCAGGTTTAGGGGTTCAGGGGTTAGGCCGGGGTTAGGGTTTAGGGGTTTAGGGGTTTAGGGTTTAGGGTTTAGGGTTGGGTAAAAGCCTGCAGTATGACAGATTGACCTCTGTAGATAAAAACAATGTACATGGGGGATGCGTGCACGTATGGTATGTACCTATCCATGCTTGCCTGTGTATTTATACATGCATGCCTGCATGCATGCCTGAATGTACTCGTATATGTCTTAGTGCTTTCGGGCATGTGGGCAAAAGGGCTGTACTTGTTGTGTGCGCATGCATGTAGCTGTGTGGAGGAGGTATAAATGACTCTGGCTTATAAGGATAGGTGTAAGTGCATATGTCGACATGGATTTCTGCATTTGTGTACATGTGCATTTGTGTATGCACATATGCATGTTTACATGTGAGTATGTCTACATGTACCTACGGATATGTTTACATGTACGCGTACGTCTTTGGTGTCATAAGCCTCAAGCCTGCTACTCCTGTCGTCAATAGCATATGAGTGTGTTGCAACCGGCTAGAACTAAACAAGTAACACCTTGGAACCACAAACCGAGGCATGCTGATCTGCTCTGTCTGCACCGAAACGGGGTTAAGAGTTGTGGCAGACTGTCTTGAAGCTTGGACGGCTTGGGCCCACGTGAAGGCTTGCAAGATGCTGAAGCCTTGCATTTTCAGAACCTAACCTTGAGACCAAGTCTGGGTTCATGGCCTTGCAGCTACAAAATTACAGGCCGCATTCACTTCGCATTGGACTCGCTAAGATCAAGCACTTCGCTGGCTTGCGATGCAGACGAGGCTCTGATCCTTGACAGACCTGTTGAACGCATGCAGCTGGTCCTCCTCGCACTTGAGGAAAAGCTCATAAAAGCCATCCATCTGATCTTGCGCAATGGAAAAATCCAGGTTGACGGACGGCTCCAGCGTGTCATTAACGATGCCATTCACGCCCTCCAGGATTTCATCCACCTGAGGGTCGTGCCAGCTAAACGGCTCCCTTAGCTGCCAACTCCATTCACCAATCCCTTGAATCCTCAACTCCCCAACTCCTCAATCCAAACCTCTCCAAAGCAAACACCCAACAAAGTCCCAAATCACAACGCCTGGAAATCACCAAACAGATTCCCCACCTCCTCCCCACTGAGATCGGAGGATCCGGCCACCGCCAGAAGCACCGACTTCACAGCCGAAATGTTCCT
Source organism: Symbiodinium sp. clade A Y106 (assembly GCA_003297005.1). Lineage (NCBI taxonomy): Eukaryota > Dinophyceae > Suessiales > Symbiodiniaceae > Symbiodinium > Symbiodinium sp. clade A. The sequence continues at coordinate 84,175 of BGNK01000552.1, read as the reverse complement.
GGCGTAGAGACCCGCCTCTATCTCGTTCAAGTCGCGCAGAACGCCTGCAGAATGGGTTGCTTTTCGGGGCTCCTTTACAGGGTACTGCTCAGGGATCTAGAACGGATCAAGGACACGGGTTCTGTAATTCCAGATTTGACCTATCTACGTGCTATATAATGAACAGAAACCTTCAGTGGCTTAGAGTTCGGGGTATATATATATATATATACATACATGCATATATGTATGTATATGTATGTATGTATGTATGTACACAAGTAAGAACTAAATGCTGCGTGTATACAAACTGTTCTTTGTGATGAAAATAACCCGCTATAGATCTATAGATAAGCCAACTATACATAAGTCGCATTTGCCAAATGTTATGCTGTGTATACAGGTTATTTATTTTAATGTCGAGCTATGTTTACTCTATGTACGTATCATATGAATACACACTACAATATCTGTGTAAGTATGTCTGCTATGTAACAGTAAATCATGTCCCGCCCCCAGCATTGTAAAACAATGCGGTCAAGTCCGGCTCTAAACCTTCAAAGCTCACCATCAGTAGCGTCAATGTCATTGCAAGGTTTAGGGTTTAGAGTGAGCTTCTTTGGAGGCTGGGACCTGTTTCAAGGGTAGCCTGTCCAAGTCCAAGAGGTTGGGCCGAACAGTTAGCTTGGTGAGGCTGATGGCCTTGACTTCTGATGCTGAATGATCATGGAGACCCATGGTGTCATGCCGATGGCCCCCATGGGCATGATGATGATATTCACGAAATGCACAGGATCTCTCTCCGCCCACGAAACCCAGATGACACAACATTTCCGTTGATTGGAGCACGAGCGGCAGATTGGAGCTCGGCTAGGATCCGAGCTTCTACGACCGACGACGACTGGTGCTAGCACTGCTGCTGCCACGATGTCGTCGATTTTGACTCATGGAGTACAGGCGTTGACGACCATGCCAGACTTGACGGGTGGGGCTGGGGCATTGTTAGTCTTCGGGATCTTTCAGGGTCAAAGTCTACGGTCTGTCCCTCAGCACCTGCATCGACATGCCGAGAACCTCCATTAGGCACAGCTGCCGTGAGGGAGGCCACTGCCACCGCACACAGCAGCCGCCACATGGTTCTTGCTACATTGGGCCTGCTTGAGCCAGACCTCGACATGTCAACCTAATTAGTCATAACTAATATAGGCCTAAATAATTACCAATACTATTCGGGGGTCCTTATTGTAGTTATAGTATACTGGGCCCCAAAACCCTATTCCAATCATTAAGGCCCCTATAGTACATCAGCAATGGGAATGGGAGGGCAACAAGAACAATAACAACGAGGAAACTATGGTAGCAATACTGCTACTGCGTGTAAACGTAAACATCAGCGGTCGACGTCGGTCCTTGTCGTCGCAGTAGTAGAAGAAATAGAAGAAGAAGCTGCAGTAGTAGTCGTAGTACTAGTACTAGTACAAGTACTCGTACTAGTAGCAGTAGTAGTAGTAGTAGTAGTAGTTGTTGTTGTAGCAGCAGGGGTAGGGTTTGTAGTGTCAACATTGTCAGAACCATCACTTTGCAGTTATCCGTAGCAGAAGCAGTGGTCGTAGTAGTCGTCGCAGTTTTAGTAGGGGTAAGGAGTAACAGTAACACTAGGTGCATCAGAAACAATAACCGCGTGGCCGTGGGCAACGTTCAGAATGCAGCAGTAGTACTGAATTCCTTGCTAGAAATTTGTAGGGTTCAGGGGTTCCGGATTCCGGCTACGCATGTAGGATTTGTTGACGAAGTCGTCAATGCTGGTCGAGCTGCTTCAATCTCATCCGCTTTGGCAATGCTTGTGCCTACAAGGCCGCGGTTGAGTCCCAGGAAGTACAGTCAAGGGGAGTTTTTTGCAAAGGACGAGACGTACTGGCAAAAACCTGCAGGGACTTCCGAGGTCAAGCCAACTTTCAGGCTTAAGCACACAATGCAGGAACGTCTCAGAATAAAGAAGGGCGTCGTTGGGATTTGCGAGGATTTGCATTGCAATACAGAGCTTCTGAAGACGCGTCCAGCGTCAAACAACGTAATATTCCGCACAATGATGTTTTCCTCTTCTTGCACACAGACATCCAGTGGTCTTTGCAGAATGGACAAGAGAAGTAGCACGCCCGCAAATACAGCGCTGATGACTATGAGCATTGGCTCCCTTCTTCACCGTCCTATTGCAGTCTTAAGAATTCGCACCGTCCTTGATACGAGTGCTGCTGAGATGATACAGTAACTCGTGCGACTCTTGCTTTTTTGGATCTGGTTGGTCATCTTTCCTTCTTCGCCCTCCCGCTACCACTTCACCCACTGCTACGACGACGACATGACGAAAACTATAGCTACAATAACAACGGCCAGAAGAATCCCGTAACATTCAGACGACTGTAGCGACAAGATTCAACAAGCCACAGAATGGGCCTGCAATTGCAGCCGACGGAATAGTTCTGAAGCTCACTATCGTAACAGCAGCAGCATTCAGAGATGTTCGGAGGGAGAGAAAGAAGAGCTACCACATGCAAATGGTGCTTATGGCGAAAAACGACAAGTGCTTATGACGTTGGTGATGATGGTGAGGGGACGGCAGTGACAAGCGATGACGGGTCTGCCACAGCACCTGCAACAATAGCTGCCGTCAACGTCGGGACTGGTGCTACAGCAAAGCAAAGGCGCCGTAGATCAAATATATCAGATCACAAACGATCATGGCGACAGGTCAGGCTGAAGGTAACCAACCACATTCGGCCACAACAACGAATCCAGCCGCACCCATCACCAGGCCTCCCGCTAGTCAGGGACCTAAACCCTAAACCCCTTTAAATTAAAACCCTGAGCTCCATCCAATCAGGCGAGAGCCATGGCCAGGAGACATGTGCAGATATTGAAACCCTTAGCCCTCATGCTGGGCCCGCGTCAACAGACGTTGAGGCGACTCGGTGGTACCCCTTTACCGGCGTCAATGGTCATGCCCTGACCTTACGGCTCGCGATGCGTCGATCAGGGCAGTCCCCACTACTACAGGGACGAGTCACCCTGTCCTGGCACATGCCTGCGAGGTATGTGCGACTTCGTTCCTCAACTCGCGTCGTCTTGCCGTTCGCATGGCCAAATGACACCATGTCAGGCCACTGAAGGTTACAGCTGCGTTTGGATGGGGCTGTGAACGCTGCGGTCTTGAGTTCTGGGAAACGAGTAGGCTGGCATAGCACCTATCGCGGAGCGACGCCTGCCTGGCGGCTTACGCTCACTCAAACCTTTCCCCCGACCAACCACTCTGTTCTTCCAAAACGGCCTTCTGGCAGCCTGCCACTCCTACGGCCGGTCCAATCCCGTTTTGGGCGACCCTGCGACCGCCTTCGTCAGCTGCGGACACGTAGGATTTGGCCTCTTTTATAGGCCCTCAAGGCCCGGTTTTGTCTTTGCACTCGGGATGATGTGTACAGTTTCATTTGCCTGCCGAATGGCACCAGCAAGACCGTGAAAAAACCCTTTTCTCGAGGAGGGCTGCAGTGCTACACGGTTGAGGGTTTCGAAGCTCACACTCGGACAATCCAGGCGAGGCACGTGGTTCGAGGTCTGTTGAGTGAAACGACAACTAAAGTGGGTTCCTGAAGTCACAACAACAAACTCCATTAAGTGAGTTTAGGGTCTTTTTTTTAAAGTGCAATGCCCTTTAGGGTCTAGGGTTTAGGGTTTAGGATTCCTGACAGTGAAGACTTGGGGAGCTCCGGCTCCGGCATTCTGGCGGCTTCTCAGTCATGCATCTTCCAAGCCAGGGTCGGGAGAGGGTCAAAGGACCCTCGCACTTGTGACGATGGCTTAGGGCTTTGGGTTTCGGGTTTAGGGGGTGTCGGACTTAGAGGTTTAATTGGCTTTTTTTGCTTCCCGCCTGTCTAGGACGAACCTACGATGCAGGGTCTTTCAGCTGAACTCTCTACTTTAATTGGCTTTAGGGTGTTTGGCTTTGATGGGTTTAGGGCAGGGTATGGCAACTATGGCTGGAGGCGGGCTCCGGGTCTCAGGCGGATACAGAAGAGTGGTGCGTGAGGCTTTGCGATGACCTGTGCAAATTCCCTTGGTGACCCTGCTTGGCGCAGGAGAAACGATTGCAATGGCTCTTTCCGACTTGAAAACAGCACGTGTCACGAGAGAGGAATCCCCAATTGCGGGGCCTTCTCTTCAAAGCAGACAAAAGAGCAAATGCCTGACACAGCAGCTGCAAGAAACCACCAAGCACGGAACCTGTTGCTTCAAAACCCCAAACGCTAAACCCCAAGAAGCCCTACGGCCCTAGAGCAAGGCTTCCAAGGCTGTCTCTGCTTTGTGCATCTTGCGGTTTCACGCAGCCGCAACCACAGCTATGAAATTCGGACCTCATCCAACCAACATCACAACTAGTGGAAGTCTATACCTGCCCCATGAGAAAGAGATATGCTTGTAATATAAGGGCCTTAATAAGTAGAATAGGGTTTTGGGGCCCCTTATACTACAATTATACTTTGGAACCCTCCAAATAGTGTAGGTGATTATTAAGGCCCCTATATTAGGCTTTCAATTACATGCTTGTCATCTCAAACCGACGAGGCCAACTGCTCCTGCTTGCTCCAAGAGGCGAGCTGTCAGTCGCATGACAGCGCACACCACGGGAACCTGCTCGGGGAGCAACCCTAGGCCCCAAAGTCCCTAGGCTGAGGTCCGGAAAACCGCGAACACATGCACACCCTAAGACCCTAAATCCTAAAGCAAACTCTGCAAAACCGAAGACCCACAAGTTGTCGCTGTCACTAACTATTCCGGTCGGGATTTATTGCGGCTTTGGCTTGAGTGCTGAATTTGAGGCTATGTACACATGGATGCTTGCACAGTTGACATGTTTCTGTATATGTATCCTTCTCCAAACCTCATCGCAGTTTCTGTATATGTATCCTTCTCCAAACCTCATCGCAGCCATCGTGGAATTGTTACATGTCCTTTTAAAAAGGGAACCCTGGTGCTCTTACAGTAAAAGGGAGCCCTACTATGGAACCCTGAAGTAGCACCTGAAAACGCCCCCGTCCGCCGGGGCCCCGACCAGGGCCGTTCACGCGCCCGCGTGGTCACACTAGGCACCTCAAGAGCAGCCCCGCCACTCTCGGAGGAGGCAACGCTCACGGCCTGCTTTGAAGTCCCGCAGTTTAGGGTTTAGGCTTAGGGTTCAGGGCTTTTCCATAGGGTTTAGAGGCCAGGGGAGATCCCTTTGTAAGGGGACTTTGTCAGGGTTCCTTTCAAAGGTCCTTTAAGGGGGATTTTCAGGTTTGCTTTAAGGGGGCTCCTACAAAGCACCTATTTTAGTAGTTAAGCTCCCAAATCAGGGGATCTACTTTTTTGAATCACATCCTTCCGGGGGTCTGGGATAGGAGGCATGTCATAGGGTTTGTGCACGGTGCTTGTGGGATGTTTACATGGCGTGACGGGTTTTAAAAGCTCTTATAAGGGGTTTTACACGGGTCCTATAATGGTTACTGTAAGGGTTCACGCAAACTGTGTCCAATGGGGCTTAGCGGCCTTCATGCTTGAGAACTCTCGGGTCTTAGGGGCTCTAGGGCGGGACGTGGGAGATTTTTACGGGTGGAAGATGTTGCAGAAATCTTCTGGCCTGGGAGCCAGAATCTGAATTCCACCCTGAAACCCCAAAGAGCGAACCCTAAACCTCGAATACGAACCATCCTCGGAAACCGAAACCCTGAAGAAATTGACAAGTCCAGAACAGCCATGAGTCAGGTGTGGCATATCCCTTGTTTTCCAAGCCAGGATTTGAATTCCAAACCCTAAATCAGGGAATTTTCCTGGTGTCTACTGCGGAGGTGTTCACACTATATAAGAGGATGTGTCCGCTATGGGAATGCTTCGGAAGCAGTTGGGGAGAGCTTGGGGAGTGGGTTGGGAGTGA
>BGNK01000552.1:29199-78080 GCA_003297005.1 Symbiodinium sp. clade A Y106 | reverse complement strand
AACCCGTGACCGAACACCATGCTTACGAAGACGACCAAGCAAAATGCATATCCCAACACCCTTTCTTATATAGTGAGAACACCTACTTTGTAGACACCAGAAAAATAGGTGGACTAAACCTTAAACCGGAGCCCCTATAAAGCCTAAACCTTTAACCTAACCCCCGGAGCCTACACCCTAAAACCCTTAAAGACCCACAGTCCCACAGTGCACCTCGCTCACTTCTGCTGCGAAGCTGACACTTTTTTTCAACCTGCGGGGGGGCTCGGGGACAGGAGGTGGGTAGTCCTCTAAATTGGGTCCCTGTTAGAGTTCTTTAAGGGATCTACATGGGTTTCTACAATGATACTATACGGGTAGTATTAATTAGGGTCCCTTTTAGGGTATTTGTTCTAATAAGGGTGCCGTGCTGTTTTGGGGACCTTTCAAGGGACCCTAATTGAGAGAAACTGTTGGGGGTTTGGGCTTGTGCGGCTTAGGCCTGCAACTTCTTAAACCGTATGCCGCAAGCTTGCTCCACTCGCTAGATCTGATTCACGGCGAGTTTTGGTGTCTTTGTGCAGGGACACTAAGTAGGCAGTACAACTCATCGGGTCCAGCAACAACCAGGCAGGGAAAACTAGGCCCGAGCAGCAATACAGGGACCTTAATCGCTAGCCTTGGGTGTTGAAGGAGACAATTGCATAACTGCTTGGGAGTGTCGGAAAATTCGGGGTACCTTATTTTGGGGTCCTTATAGTAAGGGTCCTACTATGAAGGGTACTATATTAGGGTCCCGTATTTTCGGAAACTCCCATTTATGGACCATGCCGGTATAGTATCTCTTTCTTCCCAACCCTACATGTGCAAGGCTTGGCTCTTTTTCCCTTCACAAGAATCTGTTTGAGACTACATGCCTACGGAGCAGAGCACGCCAGCCCAGATGAAGACTGGCCCGACACCTCACAAAGCTCGAAAATTTAGGGACCTCAACAATCACCAATGCTATTTTGGGGGGTTCCTTAATATAAATCTAACATAATGGGCCCCAAAACCCTATTCTAATTATTTAGGCCCCTATATTAGATTGTTAGTGGTGCTTGTGGTGTGGGTTCTTATCCAGACGATCACGACCCATTTCGATGCCATACCTGAATCCTAAAGAACCTCAACCGCTTCTCCCACACAAATGCCTCAAAAAAGTTAGGTTTGAGGATGCTAAGGTAAGCCCTTGTCCAGAGTGTCTGTGGGGCTGGGCCATATCCGCTTGCGCTGAGCAAGGACGGCAAATCGAGAGGTGCTGGGCGCGCATCGCATAAACAGTTCTGCTCCATTAAGCTGAACTAAAGTATGCTACTAAAGCATATTACAATACGACATCAACATATGACACATTGTTACATCATGACAACCAATATATTATAACTTGGTATAAGTTGAGGTGTGATAAATTACCATACAACGTAACACAATAAAATATGATACAGCATAACAACTCCTAATACAACATAATGCAGTAGAGCATGGCGCCACATCGCGTGACACAGCATGGCATGACATGACATGACATGACATAACAGCACCTAACCCGCTCCAATTCAAGATAACATGGTATACTGTCAGATGACATACTGTATAGTGTAAACTAGCAAAATGTAGTAGATAAACGACAAAACATAACATACTACAAACAATACAGACCAAAATGGTGTAATGTAGCAGGACATAATACGAGGCATCGTAAAACCGAAGAAGCACAATAAAATGTAGCACAATATTCAGTAACATAACATGACAGAACAGGCCATCCAAGAGTAACATAGCACAACTTAATTAAAAGATGTAGCATAGTAGTATGATGTTACAGAAAATGGAGAAAAAACAAACTCTGATAAGATGTACTGTTGTAGCATACCACAGAATAAGGCATAATATGACATTAGAAATGATAACTTAGCATAAGATGGGAAATCTTGCAGTATGAGATATGTAATCTAACTTGCTGCAATATAGTGTCATGTAGCATATCCTTTCCGAACATAGAAAGGTCAGCTATGTCATAACACAAGGCTGTACAAATATATATGTATTGTTTATGTATATTGTATATCCATAGTATAAAGAACGCGTGCAGTATGTAAAACATGTTGGATAATACAGTACATATAGTACACATAATAACACCGTGTACAGATCAACATAAAGACATATGCACATAAACATAAACATATACATATACACATGTGTATTTACATATAGATGAATGTATGTAAGATTATGCATGTGGTGTAAATATATACATATATGCATCTGCATACCAAGTATATACAGCGTGCACATACATACACACATACACGCATACACACAGACACACGCACACACAGACGCACAGACATGCAGACATGCAGACATACAGACATACAGACATACAGAAATACACACATACACACATACACACATACATACATACATGCATGCATACATACATACATACAAAATACGCTATATATATACACATGTATTTGCACAGATATATGTGGACATGCATTACACGATGTTCTTATTTGTATGTTTGTGCATACATGAATATATATATATATATATATACGCATACTTATATCTATATATGCATACACACACAGCGTGTAGCACAGCCATGCTTCAATAGGAAGTTTTTTGCCATGAGTCACGTGGGGGCCTTAATCATTGGACTTATGCCTAATTATGGCCCCACCGCGCCTGTTCCGACATGTGCACACAAGCTCCATCTAACGGTGCAGACAACCTCCTTGGAAACCCTATGGGCTCCCCTAAACGCTTTGTTTCGTGGGCCCTTCTGAAGTACAGCAACCTCAAGGGCTAAGCTGCTGAAGGGTCTAGGGTTTGGGGGTTTACACTCTCGCAACTCGGACTTGCCAGACGAGGTCTGTGTGTTCGGGTGACAACTGAATCTACAACTCTACTCTGCTGGTTTAGGGGTTTAGGGTTTAGGAAGTACTGCAGACTGCGCCCTCTCCATCACCGACCAAGGGCCCGCCCCCATTGAGGGAAGGCCCTCCACTTTGTGCTCAGGCTGATCGTTCTTCCAAGCACTGCGGCAAGAACAAGCTGGGGTTAAGGGCTTCAAAGCCCTAAACTCATTTCAGGCAAATGACAACATCAAGGTCTCCACGGCCAAGATCCTAGCTGCTGGGTACCCTCGAGGAACAAACTTAGGCATGTAACCGTAGTGGGATAGCATTCAGGCATTCCTGGTCTCGGATTCAGGACCCTGATACCCCAAAAAGTTGAAGGTCCAGTTGAAGGTTACTCGCTCAGCTGCTAAGCGGTTTCCCGATGTGCTTGCGAGATCCGAGCTGTATCAATGCAAACTTCCAGCGTCGGCAGGGCCCTTTGCGGAAAAAGTGAGCAGGTACGGTTTGGGGTTCAGGCTTCAGGGTCTGGTTGTTTCGACACGCACACTCGCTCCGGATTCACGAGTCTCTGACGTTGCTACCTTGACTGGTTGTTTAGGGTTCAGGGTTTGGACCCTCTCAACTCGGACTCTCCTTCAGGGTTTTAGGGTTTGGAGATACGCTCTGGGTCCGGCGAAGAGTGTTGGTGACGCAGCAACTTCCGCACTCAGATTACGAATCCTGATAAAAACGTAATGGATTCTTTTCACGTTGCAAAATACACGGTAGATAGAGAGAGCATTAACATACCAGCACCAGTGGCAACGACGACGACAATGCTAAAGGAAAAACTGCCACTGATGCCATTTCTACCATGACAACTACTGGTGATACTACGTATGAGTAACCCAGCAGTGGCCCAGCAGTACTACGCCGACCTGCTTGCGCCAAAAAAACCCAAAAAAGCTTACCCAGACACAAACAGCAAAACAGCAAGGAATGCTTCAGCTGGTGGCATGATCGACACTTCGTGCTCTGCCAACGCGCACCCTCTACGAGGCATGTAGTCCAAGAATCGATGCTACAGTACGCCAGACAAAGGACTCTCGCCCCCCATCAGGATGGCATGGGAGGGTTTCGGAAAAAAGGGTGCCTGTCTCAGGTCTGAGCTGTGGATCCTTTTTGGAGAGAGGAGAGTCGCACAACTACACTCTCTCCAGTCGGCCATCATCCGGTAAATTGGTCGCTACAGGTCTTGGGGATTTCTGGTAGGCACGATCTGCGGAGTTGCAGCTGGTGTCATGCCACTGTGGCTTGGCCGGGTGGGCTTCGGCTTTCCGGGAAAACCTATGCAAATGAGCATAAAGGCATTCAAATGAAAAACATTAAGGAAGCCTAGTCTAGTCATCAAGACCCCCAAGATGGGAGTTTCCGAAAATAGGGGAGTAGGATCCTAATTATAAGGACCGCAAAATAAGGTACCCCTAATTTGAAGATGGACCAGGCCAAACCTTCCCCGTCAGAGACGGATGAAGTGGAGCGGCCAGTGTGATCTTCGTCAACTCGTTCGTACTCCGTTGCCCTACCGAAGAAATTAGGACTGAGGGCTTAGGGAGCAATCCGATATACTTCCAACTCACATTGTCTGCAATGGTGAAGAAGCCCCAAAACAAAGTTAGCCACTAAGTCATTACCACCTCAGCTAACAACGAGCTGGTCTAGGTTATTTGGGTCTGTTTGAGTCTGGTACTTTGGGCATGATCGTTTCCGTGCCAGGGAATTTGGAGATCCGAACATTGGCAGAGAGTTGACCGGCTCGCTCGGCAAAGCTTAGTCGGGCCCTTGTCAGCGTCGTGCTCGGCACGGCTGACAGCGACCTCTTTTGCTCTACGAGGACGATGCGATCGGCTTCGGCTAGTCTAACACAAACATGTGAACCACAGAGGTGAGAGTTAACACTTTGACGTAGTCTCGCAACACTAATCTGCACATACATCAGCCGTAACGAAAAGTACAATTATGGTAACAGGGTGCATCTGCGACAGCTTTAGGGCTCACCCCATCTCTGCCTCACACTTGGCTGTAGCCCATGCCTCCAGCTGGTGCAAGCTAGGTGGCGAAGGTGTCGAGGTTGGGGTGCTGGGAGGTCTGGCGAAGCAAACGACTGAATCCAAACAAGTCATTCTTCATGTCGGTGCTGTGTTGCTTGGTGTGCCTGAAAAGCTTCTCCCGGCAAACCTGAAGCTAGATGGCCCCATATCCCAGGAAAATTACATAACAATGCCACCCTTCTTGCTGCAGTTCAAGGGCTGTTGCCAATGGTCTCTGCAAGGGTGGACATGTTGCTCTTCCCGCCGATCACGTCTCGCTTGAAGATCGACAACATGATGACCTTGGGGATATAGGCTTACGGCTTTGGGTTAAGATTTCGTGTCTTTCAGCTCCACTCGGCTTGGGAAGCGGAAGCCTTCCTCCGAATATGGGAGGTGTATCCTCTTCTCGCGTTCCGGTGGCTGCAAGTTTAAGCCGAAGCTACAGAAAGGCTCTGAAGGCCCAATTTTGGGGTTTTTGGATGAGCCCTAGACCGTTTATGTGGGAACGCCAGGGCCGTCAATTCTCCAAGGCTGTAGCCAGCAGGCCCGTTGCACTCCTACAATGAAAAGAGTTGGGGGTACCCAATTATGTTGGGGTCCGCGGGCAGCTGAGCGACTTCATTGAAGCCAAGGCTTTAAGGGCCCAAATGTTTTGGATGGGGCCCAGTTGTCGGGATAGGCGATGCGAGTCTGCTCATGCCCAGCAGGCCTTGTGGCCATTGGACCCCAACAATAGACAAGATTTGGGTGCACCCGATCATATTAAGTTTCCTGGCGACTGCTTCAAAGCCCAGTGTGGATGATGACCAGCTGTCTGGTTTCTGGATTACACCACTGCCACTTATGCGGGGAGGCCAAGCCATCAATTCTGTACTGCTGGAGCCCAGTAGACACTTTGGCGACTGCTACGTTACTACGACTACGACTACGACGACGACTACTACTGACTACTACTACCTGCTGCTGCTGCTGCTGCTGCTACTACTACTACTACTACTACTACTACTACTACTACTAGCAACAACTACAGCAAGAACAACAACAACTACTACTAACTACTAAGTACTAAGTACTAAGTACTAAATACTAAATACTAAGTACTAAGTACTAAGTACTAAGTACTAACTACTAACTAATACTACTACTACTACTACTACTAGGCTAGCGCGCCCTGAGGCGCCTGAGTACTAGTACTAGTACTAGTACTAGTACTAGTACTACTACTGCTACTGCTACTGCTACTACCACTACCACTACCACGACCACGACCACGACCACGACCACGACTACTACTACTACTACTGCTACTACTACTACGACTACGACTACGACTACGCCTACGACTATGCAAATGCCTACGCCTACGCCTACAACAACAACTACTACTACTACTACTACTACTGCTACTGCTACTGCTACCGCTACTGCTACTGCTACTGCTACTACTACTACTACTACTACTACTTCCTTCTACTAGTGCTATAGTACTAGCACTCACCACTCCTACAGTACTACTACTGCAACTCCGAGACCCTAAACCCTAAACCCTAAACCCAAAAAAGGAGGAGCTTCCTAGGCTTCGTCGGCCAGGCTCGGGCGTAGCCAAGGCTTGCTCCGGTTTGCCGGGCCGAGGCCCGGCGCAACGTTCAGTCGCTTGTTTTTGTTAGGGTTTAGGGTTTAGGGTTTAGGGTAAGTTTAGGGTTTGGGGAGGAGGGGGGAGGAACCTGCTCGATGTGTCAACCCCCCTTCGTTAGGCATTACGATGCACTACCCAGGATCCCCCCGTAAAAAATGTCGAGCGAGGCGCCGTCATCAAGAGCAAGGTGGCCACGATGGGGACGAGGATGAAGAACTGGAGGTTGAGTTTTAGGGTTCCTTGCTTAAAGAAACGTTTGGATCGGTTTGGAGTCTTCTGGTATACCCGTTGAGCGGTTTGAGAGTTTCGGGGACTTGCAACTTCAGGGATTAAAAGTTCAGTGTCTCAGGCTTAATCAATGTTCAGGCGCCACCACAGGAGCTTACAGAGAAGGCGTGTCGGATCGAGCTTGCCAAGGTGCACGACGATTCTAGGGCTTGGGGCTCAGGGTTTCAGTTTCAGGACGGGGGCCACGACCCGAAACCCTGAACCCTAAGCTCCTAAGCGGTCGTCTCAAGTTTGGGTTCGCAAAACTCCCCCGCACCCTTCCAACAACAACTCTCCGCATTCGGATGCCTCCCCAGGGAAGAACCTGTCTCGCCCCTCGTGTCGGCCTGGTAGGAAGCTGTTCGAAAACAACAGGAGGACTTGCAAACTTTGACTTCGGCTATGCTTGCAAGAACCGCACAGGCTACAATGTCGACAAAAAGACAAAAAGGAACAACCTGAGTCCTTTGCTGATGCATGGCTGCTAGTGCCTGTGCTACTTATCCGATCGGCACTCGTTGTTGAGTGAAACGTTGTACATCCTGCGGCTTGGTGGTCAACCGGAGCAGTCTTTCTGTTCTCATCGGCGACGTCAGTATTAGCATCACTGGAACTATAAGTATCATCTCTTCCAGGCCTTACCGGAGGCACGAGTATCAGTAAACCTCGAAGACGGCCACCATGGTGGCAATTGTGCCGCAGATGATGATAACGGCGAGCGCCACGGCAACAAGAATGAGGTTTATGGTGAAACAACGTCCATCACCACCATCATCATTATCGTCTGTGTCAACAACCCGTCATGCAAACGAACATTCTGGTCGGCCTCGTCACGCTGATAACAGTCATCACAACCGTCATCATCATCACTATGATCCGCACCATCGCCATCGACACGAACATCGCCAACACAGTCATCATGATGTGCATGCAGGAAACAACATCCCAAGTGAGGAGCTAGCCTCGCATCGCAAAACAAACGCCATAAACGGAGGGCTTTAACCTAAAGCCTAAGCCCTAAACAACTTATTCAGCAGAGGTCTACATGAAAGGTTTGACGTGGAGTCAGCTGAGGTCGGAGGCCCAGGAAGAAATCGAACTGCTTCGGCTCACCCCCGTCCTCTGAACCGATCTCAGGGTTTTTGTCCGGTTTGGATGTTTAGGGTTGTTTTCGGGTTGTTGGGGATGCCCTTGAATATTGAGGTCTTAGACCTTCGGGGTAGTGTTTACGGATTTGAGACTTGGCGGTTTCGGATTCTACGCGGACCAGCCAGATGAGGTCCATGGTTCGCTGAGAGGTTTCGGCTTTAGGATTTAAGTTTCGCGGGGCTTTGGGACGTGGATCCCTTGGCCCCACAAGTGCCATGGTGCATAACTCTAAAGCAGAGAGCCCACGGCTCTTGTCTAGTTATTCAAGCCTCTATCTTGCACACCCGCAAGATCCCGCAAGATCTAAGCAGCTGCGAGACTTGCAGAAATATGCCTGAACAACTGATAGTACGAAGAAAACCCACAGAAAAACTAACAATATAGCTCTCAGTCTAATTGCCAAGCCCTTTTGCAACAGGCTTCGCACTTCGCCCGGAGTCGGCTCGCACATCAGCTCTAGCAGCATGACAGCAAACCCTAAAGCCCTGTTCTCAGTACAAAGGCCCCTATGTCACGGACACGGTTTAGGGTTTAGGGTTTAGGGCCCCCTCGGAGCTAATACTCCGGACCCTGGGCTCTCGCAGCAAAACTGCTGCTCTCAGCATTTCACCACTTGGGAGTTTCCGAAAATGAGGGGTACCTTCTGTTTGGGGTCCTTATAATAAGGATCCTAGTATTCAGGGTACTATATTAAGCCTATTCTCGGAAACTCCCAATTTTTACGATTGCGCAGACATGGCAATCGTCCTTCTTGATGCGACCACTGCGAGTGACACTACTCCCAAGAGACGACTGTGAACCAGTTGGCTCCGATTCTCTTCGAACGATGGATATGACGCATAGCCCCCTCATCCTACAGCCAAGGCCCTAACCTCGGCGGTTCTTGGCTTGCTGAAGTGCTGTATATCTATGTCAAACGATCGTAGATTGTAGATACAGGAGCACATGTTTCGCCTCGCTGGAACATCAAACCTCACAGCCCTTGGCAGAATGCACCCGAGAAGCAACCGAAAAACCCGGTTTCGAGTCCTGGAATGAGTTCTTCGCGATGTTGTGGCTCCGAATCGGCTGGACGGGCCTGTTATTGCCTGAGTTCTGACGACTCTTCTGGCTTTGTGGTGGTCGCGAGTGGGAGTTGCAACATGTTAGTAGTAGGAAATAGTAGCGGTCGTAGTCGAAGTAGAAATGGAAGCACAAGTGGAAGCAGAGGTAGTAGTAGCGGTAGTGGTCGTCGTGGAACACCTCTTGGTGCTCGGTCTACGGACAGTGTCAGCCAAAAAACAGGGAAAGGGCACGAAAGTCCCATCCGGGGTCCAATGACTCCACCCCAGCAGTAGCGGCTTCGCGGCACCGAAGACACAAGGTGGGCCCAAGAACAAAAGCACCGTGCGCTACAGCCCCGCGAGTTCAGGCCCAGGGCAAGCCGTCGTCGTGGTCGTCGTGGTCGTTGCCGTGTTAGTGGTAGTGGTAGTTTTGTTGTAGTAGTCTGTGGCTGGTGGTGGGTGGTGGGTGGTGCCTCGCGGGTAGTTAGTAATGCGTAGTGAGTAGAAGTAGCAAGTGGCAAGTAAGCGGCTGCCGCAGGAGGCAAGAATTATCAAGTGTAAGTGCAAGTGGCAAGCAGCTGGAACTTAGTCAGCGAAGTAGTTAGGTAGTACTCCGTCGCAAGCAGTTGTGGACGTGGAGACCAGGCATCGTAAGTAGTGCATGGAAAGGAGGAAAGTAGTAGGTGGAAGGTAGGAGGTAGTCAGCCGTAAGCTGTCAGTTGCAAATAGGTAGTAGCTAATGCTGAGCAGTCGAGTAGGCTAAGGGCTAGTAGTTAGTCGTCAGAAGAAGGCAGCCCGTAGAATCACTAAGTAGAAGAAGCAGCAGAAGCCGCAGCAGCCGCAACAGCAGAAGCAGTAAGCAGGATTACCGGTGGACGCCGCGGCATCAATTTTCTGTGGTCCCACTCCTGGGCTTCGGGAATGCAGATGCCCCAAGAAAAGCGCTTGCAAGAAAGACGTCAGCCATCCTCCCTGTGCAACAACAGCTCTCCGAAACCAAGACCTCAAAGCAAAACGGGAAACCCGTGCACCGATACCGGTGAGACGCTGTCACGCCTTCCCACACTGCCCGAAGCCTGAAACTCTGAACCTCAAGAGCTCTTGCACCCTAGCCTGACAGCCTGCGGCTGCATTTTGGCCCGAAGCCTTTAGCCCAAACCCTCAACACCCCAAACCCAAAATCTTGGGCAAAGGACCGGGGCTCGGAAACATAGCCTTGAAGGTTGCCCACTGCTCCATGGACATGTTGAAGACCTTGCGTGGGTTTGGGTTATAAAATAGGGGGTCTTCATCGACAGCACCATACAGGGACTATGATGGCGATGCCATTACGAACTCTTAGTCTTCAAGGCACTTCATCTCGAAGCTTCCCGATTCAGCTAGGAATAGCCATAGGGAAAGGAAAGCAAGTTCTTAACATTTTGGGCTTAGCATTTTTCCGGGATTCTCCCCTCTCGCTGTGACGCTTCAGGTCCCCTAAGCCGTGACTGGACTGAGCATTTCTCGGGAAGGAACCCTGAACCCCATGCGTAAGCTTTCCGGGTTCCCGCACGTGATCGAAGACGAACCTCGGTTTGCCACAGCGGGGGCTTGGAGGCATACTGCGTGTTGAGATATGATGACTGTGTTGATAATAGTGCTGGTAATGACGGTGATAGATGATGGTGATGATGAGTATGATCTTTGCTTCAGTGAAGCTTCTAGCCATCCTCTCCGTTTCGCGTGTGGGGCCGGGCACGAGCCTGGGCTGTCACATTAGCACGACCGTCAGCTGAGTTAGAGGCCACTTGTTCTGCTGGAAGCAGTCTGGTGTGGTGGAGCTTCCCATGTAGCTGTAGAAGTCGCCTGCACAGCAGCACAAAGGAACGCAAGAAAGTGAGCGAGAGGTAAACAAGCAACAGGAGAGGGGTGATGGACAGGCGGAAATCGATAAACCAGTTCGATTTCATTCTTGCATACTTTTGTCCTTCTTCTTGGATCCTAGTCTACAGTACGGCTACACTCTCCGGAAGGATCGGCGGGAGAGCTTCCAGCTCCAGGGCTACAGAGAATCGAGGTTCCGGAGCTTTTGAAGCCTTTCCGGGCAGCTTGGGAAGCACCATGTCACAACTTGCCTGTTTTGGTTGAAACCGTGTTCGTTCCTTTTTGAGATATAGGACAGGCTACCACGGCACGCGGTATTCGTTGCCAAGCAAAACCTGAGCTTCCGTGGCGGCTCTAAACATAGGGTCGAGGCAGAGCGTTAGAGGTTTAAGCTGAGCATCTTAGGGTCTAGGCTGACTTTTCAAAACTTAGGCTGGGCAGTCCGGTCTGAGCAAGTAACGATTCGCCAGTACCAGCTAGCAGCACGTGGATATACGCGAGTCTACCTGTTGAACTGAACTCTCAAGCCAAGGACTTCTGGTAGTAGGAACAGCCCCATCCCCGCTCTTGAATTCAGCTACCCCCTCTGCTCTCAGTGTGCAAGGGGACACCTTGATATGTACTCGCACTTCTGTTTCCGCTGGCGCCAAATTACGAAGTTGGGATGCCGCGAAGTGAAACCGGGGATGTTGGGTTGCGGCTCAGTTACCCAAATAGTAGGTTATATTATATACCCCAGTAACCTAGTATGGGTAGTAACCTACTGACCAGCAATGGCTCTCGGTTCCTACATCTGGGCCGCACGAGGTGCGCATAATCAACAGCCGACCAAGAAACCTAAAGCTGTAGCAATAAGTACAAAAACAGTAGTAACAATGAAACTTGCAGTTGAAGAGTAGCAAAGGTAGCAGTGGGAGCAGTAGTCAAGGTAGTGGAAGTTGTATTGGCAGCAGTAGCAGTAGGAGTAGTACAGTAGCACTAGCAGTCGCAGCAGCAGCAGCCGGAGCAGGAGCAAGAGCAGGTGCAGCAGCAGCAGCAGGTGCAGCAGCAGCAGCAGGTGCAGGAGCAGGAGCCAGTAGCCCAGCAGCAGCAGCAGCAGTAGCGGCTCAGCAGCGGTAGCGGCAGCGGTGGCGGTGGCGGTAGCGGCAACGGCTGCGGTGGCAGTGGCAGAAGTAGAAGCAATAGTAGTCGGCGTCGTAGGAGTAGTAGCAGCAGTAGCAGCAGTAGCAGCAATAGTAGTCGTCGTAACGGAAGTAGTAGTTGTGGTCGTCGAACAGCAGCAGCAGTAGCAGCAGGAGTAGGAGTAGGAGTGGGAGTAGGAGTAGGAGTGAGTGGGAGTAGGAGTAGGAGTAGGCGTAGGCGTAGGCGTAGGCGTAGGAGTAGGAGTAGGAGTAGGAGTAGGAGTAGGAGTAGGGGTAGTAGTTGTAGTAGTAGTAGTAGTAGTAGTAGTAGTTGTTGTTGTTGTTGTAGTAATAGTAGTCGTAGTAGTAGTAGTAGTTGTAGTGGTAGTGGTAGCGGTAGTAGTAGTAGTAGCAGTAGTAGAAGTAGTAGTAGCAGTAGCAGTAGCGGCAGCGGTAGCGGTAGCGGTAGCAGCAGCAACAGTAGCAGTAGCAACAGCGGTGGTAGGGGTAGCAGTGGTAGCAGTGGTAGCCGTGGCAGAAGTAGTAGTAGTTGATGTTGTTGTTGCTGTTGTTGTTGTTGTGGTCGTTAATGTTGTTGAAGCACTATTAGCAGGAGTCGTAGTAGTAGTAGTAGTAGTAGTGTAGTAGTTGTTGTTGTTAGTAGTTAGTAGCTAGCAGTTAGCAGTTAGCAGTTAGCAGTTAGCAGTTAGCAGATAGCAGTTAGCAGTTAGTAGTTAGTAGTTAGTAGTTAGTAGTTAAGAAGTTAAGTAGTTAGCAGTTAGCAGTTAGCAGTTAGCAGTTAGCCGTTAGCAGTTAGCAGTTAGTAGTTAGCAGTTAGTAGATAGTAGTTAGTAGTTAGTAGTAGTAGTGGTAGTGGTAGTGGTAGTAGTAGTAGTAGTAGTAGTAGTAGCAGCAGTAGTAGTAGTAGCAGCAGCAGTAGTAGTAGCAGCAGTAGTAGTAGCAGTAGCCGCAGTGGTAGTAGTAGTAGTAGCAGCTGTTGTTGTTGTTGTTGTAGACGAAGTAGACGTAGTAGACGTGGTAGACGTAGTAGCGGTAACTAGTAGTAGTAACCACTAGTCATAACTAGTACTTAGTAGCAGTGGTAGTAGCAGTAGTGGTAGTAGCAGTCGTGGTTGTAGCAGTCGTGGTAGTAGCAGTAGTAGGAACAGTGGCAGCAGCAGCGGCAGTGGCAGTGGTAGCAGTAGGAGTAGCATGAGCACCACCGCAGAGCCATTATCATCACCATTATCATCATCAGCACAAGGTGCTGTTGTCATCGCCTTCATCTTCACCGCCAACATGACAGCAAGCACAATGTCGCTTATCTGAAACTCACCGTCGCCGCAACCCCACTCCTCCTCGTCATGATGTTGCTTCCACATCGCACAAATGTTTTCATCAGCGCCTGCAACCAGTACCAGTATGCCTCACATGCTGAACTAGCACCAAGGAAACCAAAGAACACCCTCGCTCTGCGTGGTGAGACTGGGAAATTTGGAAAAGCGAGCTGCGGAGTCTAGCCCCTCCTACTATAGGGGCCTTAATAATTATAGGGCCCATTGTACTATAGTTATAATAAGGAACCCCCAAATAGGATGGGTAATTATTAAGGCCCCTATATTAGACGGCACATGCCAGGCTTGACCTTAGGGGTGTTTCCGGGATTAAAACGAAGAAGCGACCTCTACAATGACTTTCAGTGGGTAAAGTACAAGTTGCAGTGTTTCCTGTGTTCGCTGCTTCGGCCTCTACTAGCACAGTTTCTTCTGTCAGCCTTGGCAACTCTTTTCTTGGCGATGCTGTTGCTGGAAGCTACTAGTAGCAGTTCTCCACTTGGGGCATCTCTTCGGCCTACTCGAGGTGTGACGGATTGCTGACGGCTTCAAGCCTGACGGAGTGCCGCGAGAGCCCTTCAGGACGTGCAGTTTCGCCTCCATGCCCGTGCAAAATCCCAGCAAAGCACAGCTCTGAAATTTCTCATGGCCATAACATCACATCCCTCAGCCCTTTTTGCCTGAAACCTCGTGGCCCTATGGAGCCCTCAGAGGCGTGAAAGCGTGGCATCGAGGTCGCTGCTCGGCTGTCATGGCCGCTTGCTCCTTTGGAGTGCGGCCTCAACTTCAGGGCCAGCTAAAAGTCCGGCCATTAAGATACTCTAGGGGCCAAAGCACTTCTGTGGAGCTGAATGCACTGAAGACATTTTCCATCAGCCCCTTGACATGCACGAAGGCCGATGGATGGAAGTACTACTAACTCTAGCTCCGCTCTTGCTAGGTCCTAGGTGTGCTCAGCCTTTGCAAGCAGGCAGTGAAAGGTCGCAAGATGGGCTTTGCCCACTACTCGGGATCCTCGGCAGTGAGCGGCCTTCGGCTTGATCCTAGCCAGGGTTTTAGTAAGGTTTAGGGTTCAAGGTTTAGGGTTTAGGGGTTTAGGGTTTAGGCTTTGCTGGTTACTGCCAAGGCACCCTACGCAGCCCATGTTTCCAGGCTTTCTGACTGAGCCGAAGCTAATTAAAGCTGTGTGCCAGGCTGGGGCTATTCGGGGCGGCTTTGGCAAAAAAAGCAGGCTGGTCGGTATCATACTCGTGGTAGACACACCAAGAGATGACAGTGGCGGCAGCACCAACGCTAATCGCGGCAATTAGGCCCTTAACCCAAAGCTCTAATGCATTTAACCGTAAAGGAGTAGCGCTTTTTTGTGGGCATGTGCGGGTAGATACATGGTTCGATCAAAAGCAAAACCTCGCCCGCTCTTTGGGCTCACGGGATATTACGAGTATCATGATGGTAGTGATGATCCCGGTGACGACGGTGGTGCTGGTGCTGGTGGTGGCGCGGTGGGGCGGGTCGTGGTGGCAGGTGCCGGAGGCTCGTGTCAGGGCTCCTGCAATCGTGTACTGCTGGGATACAGGTACACAACGGAGGTAATTATGTGCCACGTGCATTCCGCCATCTCACTTCGAAGTACTTCGTTGGAAGTCGGATGCCTGTAGCAGAAGGCGTTGAGGTATGATCCCGACGAAGACTTCTCATCAGTTTCTGACAAGGCGGCTAAAAGCGTGTACACAACAGGTGCAGGCACACAACCTGTATTACGTGCATTCTGTCATCTCATTGCGAAACACTGCGGGCGAAGTCGGATGCCTGCAGGGGAAAACTTTGGGGTCCAGGACGGCTTACGTTCATCGGCACCTTCAGCCCTGCTTGATCTAGTACATATAACATACTATAGTATATGAAGCTACATATGTCGTATGACTGCGCCCAACAGAGCTGGCGGGCCTGGTCAGACCCGAGGTCAGAGGCGTCCAAGGCGCTCGGCGTCTTCTTGCCCTTGGCCCCCTGCGGCTGCGGGTTTGAGGTTCGGGCTGTAGGAAGTGTAGGCTTTATAGGACCCTAAACCCTGGATACCCTAAACCGACACCCGAAACTTGAAATCCCACACACCAAAGATCCAGGGCGGAGGACGGGGCACAAAACCCAAGCAATCCTGACGCCCTGAGAAGCAGCGGCCCTGAAAGAGTTAGGTAGAAGCTTAATGTCATGTATATAACGTACCGTAAGAATATGTGTCAGGTGTTGACATAAAATCTAAGGTGTTATACAGCAGAAATATCATATCCAAGATTTCTTCCCCCTCAAGGGCTCCTAAATACTAAACCTGAACCCTGGACTCTGGGCCTTGGACCCAACGGTTTAGGGTTTAGGGTTTAGGGTTTAGAATAGTGTTTGGGGGTATATTGTGCTATAAGTACAATAAGGAGCCCCCTAAATAGTATAGGTAATTGTTTAGGCCCCGATACTAAACCCTCATAATACCCCTTATCGTAATCCTTATAGACCCCTTTAAAAGGAACCCTTAAAGGAACCCAATTTTCTTAAGGCCTGAAGCCCTAACCGGAGATCCTGCCTTGTCTTTCGGCTTCTTCGTGGCCCTGATGATCAGCTTCTCGAGTCGCGCGAACTTGCTCTCGTCGTTCTGCTCGTCGGGCTCCTCCGAACACGACTAACATAGCGGCTTAATAATTAGAATAGGGTTCCTTAAAAGGGGTCGATAAGGGCTCGATAATAAGGATTTCGTATAGGGGCCTTAATAACTAGAATAGGGCTTTGGGGCCACTTATACTATAGTTATAGTAAGGAACACCCAACTTAGTATAGGTAATTATCAATTCAAGCTCCTATAGTAGATGCTGTAAGGGTACCTAGAGTGTAGGTACTGAAACGGGATGAGAAGGCTACTATGTTGTAAGGTTACTTTCACTTTCAGGGTTTAGGGGGTTTTGAGCTCTAGGGTTTACTACTTTACGGGCTGCTACAGATTATAGGGGCCTGAAATACTTCAAGTCCAACCTATTGCATCATCGTCCTATAAACCCGACATCGGCGGCTCACTAGGCTGCACAGAGCAAGCACTCTGACCGTAGAATTCGTGTCATCTAGAATCTGGAGCAAGCGTTACGTGAAGGTTCTGTCAGGGTCTCAGCAGCATCGCGGAATCTGACAACGGTTCAATGGGGTCCTATGAAAGTTCTACGGGGTTCTATGCGGCGGCTCCAACTTCTGCCAGGCTTTCTAAGGCTTATTATAAGGGGGAGTTCCGACAGTTAGGGGTACCTTAGTTTGGGGTCGGAAAAAAAAGGATCCCACTATTTAGGGTGCTGTATTATGGTCCCATATTCTCGGAAACTCCCAATAAGACAGCAATGACGGGCTGACAACAGCCAACGACATGCTTGGCCCAGACAGAGCCTTCATAGAACCCATGCCGCAGATGAAAAAGCGACCCTTGCACAAGAACAGTGCAATCTAAACCCGACCTCCTGAGCCCACAAGCCGAGTTAGTGGTCACCAGGCAGTCTCTGACAATTTGGAGTATTGTTCAAAATGGGGGTCCCTTATTCTGACCCTGACTGTTTGGGATCTTAATGAAGGCACTTGTTTTGAAAATAGGGGAACCTAATGAAGTATCCTAAATAGTAGGATCCTTCCTTATCATAAGGGGCCCAAAATTATTTTCCCAAGTTTCTTATTTGGAGGCTCCTGTGGCCAGGGCGTTGACGGAGCAGTGGGGCCACCATATCTTTTGATGATGTCCTGCGCCAGGGGCCAGGTCTCGCTCTCCATGAACTGCGGATGACGGTGCGACAGGCTTCGGCTTAATTCTGAAACTCTTGTAAGGCGACAAAAATCAGAATGCCTTCCAACACTATTAAAAAGTGTGCTGCATGCACTTCCTTGCAGCCCCTAGCCCGATCAATTAATTGGCCGTGGAGATCACTGCCGTACCGAAAGGAACCCATGCAACCCAAGGCACAAGGAGAACCTGGCAACTTGCCGTCGCCAAGCAAGGAAAAACAATGCATGACTTCTTTGCTTTTGGAAGGCCAGCAGAGGCCAGCAAAGCAAATCGTGGAGATCGCTTGAAGATTGTAGCCGAGAATACCTAAAGGCCTAAAGCAATCCATGCCAATGAGAGTCTAGACATGTCTAGAGCAACCTTGGATGATCTCAACCTACGGGTTGAGATTACATCTGGGTTACGGGTTAATACAGAGACTCCCTCATCTCCCGTCACAAACGCTTGACATGGGTTTGGGGTTACATCGTAACCAATTTCCTGGCCTCTGTGACCATGTTGGCATTTGCAGGCTCTAGCACCTGGATGCCGCCGGCCATGCCGACCTCAAAAATATTCATAGGCCCCATAGTAGTTATCTTGAGATCCCAAAAAAAGGACTACTATGGGGCGTATGGGTATTCATGACAGTAGTCATCGAAATTGTAGCAATAAGGATAAGGTTTAGGGGTTTAGGGTTTAGGGCTTGCAATTGTAGCAATAAGAAAAGGAGACTGCATGTAAAAATCAGAAGAGCTCCTGCGAGGGCGGAGGGGTCACAGGTTTAGGGTTACGAAACCCTCTGCATGTCTGAAAGCCTAGACCTTTCTGATTTCTCAGGGTTGTGCTGGATGAGCCTCTGTACCTGCTTACAGAGAAGGCCAGGAAACCAAGAGATTTACGTAACTCATCCCAGGGTTTGCCGCCTTCCTGGAATGCACTGATTTAGAGCGATGGTGGTGATGACTGCGGGATGCAGGCGACAAGGACAAGGGCAGCTGTAAAATCATGCAGTGTTGCTGCTTACCTATGAGGCCAGGTTTTTGTTGCCTTCTGCTTTTGAGGGTTTAAAGGTTCTGACAGCACAGTCAGAGTCACAGTTTAGGGTTAGGCCTGTTCCTCCAACAAAAACAAACCCAAACCACGGAAGAGATCCCCTCCCCCTCCCAAAGCAAACTTGACAGCACCCTTGCAGTATGCCTGCTGGTAACTTTGACAGTAACTCCTAGCTTGGATGAGGGGCATCTCCCTCGTTGAACTCGAGTGGGTCCTCGAAACCTTGGCCATTGAGGGCCAAGAATGCTTATGGGCTCTTCTATTGGGGTTTCCAGGCTTCGTGGGGTTGTAGGATAGAGGGCTTCGTCTGGCGCACGGCTGTCTTAGCAACCAAGTGCCCTAGCCAAAAAACCACAACCCTTCCGAATCTGTTTACCCAAATGGGTGGTTGTCAAAATTATGGTCCCTTTTGGGGTCCCTATAATAATACGGCACCTATTATCTAGGGTACCCAACAAGGGACCATAATTTTGACAACCATCCAAATAGGTGAAGCTTGACTGGAGGGGGGGGGGGAGGCTACCCCTTTTTCAGCACGGGCTTTGGGGGGAGGCTACCCCTTGTGCAGCAGACTTCTCTCGCCCGGAACAGCCGTCGCCATGAAGCCGCACGTCATGAGAGCAAGCCATGCCCTTAACCCTGAATATAGAAGCCTTAATCATTACCAATACTATTTTCGGGGTTCCTTATTATAGTTATAGTATAAGGGGCCCCAAAACCCTATGCTAATTATTAAGGCCCCTATACTATCTCATCTCCTGCTTCTCTTTACAAGCAACGAGGAATTCAACAGGAGCCTGGCTCCCCTATAGTAACCCCAAACCCATTTTTCTTGCTAGAATCATAGTATAAGCCCCAAAACCATATTCTAATTATTAAGGCCCCTATGGTAATACCAAACCCATCTTCTGTCATTTTCGGGCTCAGGGGGGTTGAGGCTCGGGTCCTCGATCGGATGCCGTGCTTGCAGAAGCCACCGAAAAGGAAAAACGCTACACAGATATGTCGTAGAGAGATCTGTAGTATGAGCTAGTACAGAATAGTAGAATGAAGTCTTTTATACTAGACTGCACCTAGCATTCTTCATGCACAAGTGTGCATCCCCCGAGCGGTCTTGCTTGCTTTCTGCGCCAAACCCGCGCCGCGGAGCGGAGGTGACTGAGGAACTTGTTCCACTTCTTCCGGCTCATCTGGTCTATGATATCCGAGGTCACACTGGCTCGATTCCTTGGTGCTGAAGGGCCTACTGACGTAGGCAGGGGAGTTCTTGTGCACAACGGCTTATCAGAGCATATTGCACTGTACTATTATACACACTATACTATGATATGCTATTACTGCTATACTACCCATAGGCCCCAATAGTAGTTCCTTTTCGAGGTTCATATGTAGAATCCTATAAGGTAATCCCAAAAAGGAACTACTATGAGGCCTATGGGTATGCTCTACTCAGCACAACATCTGTGAGTTCCTTTTCGGGTAGGGAAGCCCTGGCTGCCGCAGCTGCCCCCGAAAGATCCGAAGAAGAAAAAACTCACAGGCGAGAGCCAGGTGGGTGGTTGTCAAAATTAAAGTCCCTTTTTGGGTCCCTAAATATTAGGTGCCGTACTATATTAGGGACCCAAAAAGGTACCATAAGCTTGACAAGCACCCAGGTGGGGTGCTAGGCCAGGTATAGACCGGGTTTAGGGTTTAGGGGTGGTAGGCCAGATAAGAACCGGGTATTTTTCCCTCCTACCTAGCAAGGACAAAGCCCGCAATGCAGGTACCGGGTATCGGGTTCAGGGTTTAGGAATGTTAGCCAGGTGAGAACCGAATGACTGAAATTTTGGGGCCGTGGGTTTCAGGGCTGCGACAGACTCGCAGCTAACTTGAAGCCGAAACAGAACAGTTTTAACAAAAAACAAAAGTGTTTAAAAACCTTCTTGAAAAAATACCCTCTTTTAAACAAAAACTAAGAGTTTTGACAACAACTAAGAGTTTTTGTGCTAACTTGAAGCTGAAGCGTCAGGCGAGCGAAGCCCTGCATGTCCTCGAAGATGTCGCGGTAGGACTGATTCAGCTGAGCTACCTCGGAGGCCCGCAACGGGGAGTTTCCGAAAAGAGGTGGACCCTAATATCGTACCCTAAATAGTAGGATCCTTCTTATAAGGACCCCAAAATTAAGGTCCCCCTAATTTTTGGAAACCCCCAGCTGGGTCTACAAGATCGGAGGTTCAAACAGTCGCAGATTCACAGAGAGTGCAGGTCACCCGTCCACTGGGGCGGTGAAAGGGGAGGCACCCATAAAGTGTAAGAGATCCCGAAACACCAAACCCCCGTTTTTCAATCCCGCTGTAAAGCATGTAAATGCATGTAATAAAGAAGACAACCGAACGCCCAGGCAGTCGAGGCGACCAGGAGGTTGACCAGGAAGATGCTGATGACCTTTGGAGGTTCAGGGTTTTAGGGTTCTGGGTCTAGTTTTTCGGAGCGGTTTAGGGTTTTATGGCTTTGGGCTTTCAGGGTCTCAAATTCAAAGGCTTCCACGGTTTACTGCTTTACGGCTCTAGTTCCGACTCCTCAGAGCCTCAGAGGATAGTGACAGCCCCTGCCTTGCAAAAACAATCAAGCTGGAGAGTGCAGGGGCTCCGCTATAAACTCACGTCTCAGAGATTCGCCGGCGGCTCATCTACTCAAGTTCCTCCGTGTGAAGATTACGGCAACAAAAAAGCACATAAGCAAACAGTAGGATAGGGATATCCCATATAGATCCACTTATAATGAAGCCCGATTTAAATGATGTAAAGAATGGAGCGACAAGTCAGAACAACCTTTCAATGAGGCATGAGAGAACACCATCTTTAAGGAAACCGTGGCTACGAAAGCCACCATGTGTCCCCACATTCAGCGAATCTAGCATGTCAGCAGCAGGAACACCCCCCAAAACATCGAGCTCACCGCCCGCTTCTAAGCGTGAGGCCGTTGAAATCCCAAATCCCACACAAATATCCACGAAAGGCCTACACCCCCCCCACCCACCCATCCCACTAAGAAACCAGAAAACCAAAGGCAAGAGCCAAACCAGACCCCGAACCCTAAAATCTTATAATTCCCTAGAGCCCCTTAGAAAACTCTAGACTCTACACCCCGCAGCCTTAGACCTCGGGTTGCCACCCGGGCACTGCCACAAACACCGACACGGCCACCAAAACGGCAACTTCACTCCGGAAGTCCCCATACTTGGACGGCGGGAACATGCCCAGAGTCATCTGCCTGAAATGGATTGACTTCAGGGTTTAGGGTCTAGGGCCTGAAATGGGACGCGACTTCAGGGCGCCGAGAGAAGTTTGACTAGCTGTTTGTATGTACATGGTTTCAGGGGCTTGGGATTTCTGAACCCTAAACCCTAAACCCTAAACCGAGCTCAAGCTCTAGAGCTGAGGATTGGGGGCTTAAAGTCCAGAACCCCGGGTTCTAGGGAGTGATTTGGCTTTGCGACCCGTATTTGGGAATATTTGGGATTTGGGGTCCAGATTTTTGCCGAAAATTAGGGTTTAGGGTTTAGAGATTAGAGTGGAGGATTAGCACAACACATGAAAGCAGGTGCGCATTTACGATGTCGGCGACTTTTTGATCTTGACATCGCGGGTAGCTCAGAGAAATAGGTGCACGAGCTGCTCAGGCTGAACCTAGCCAAAAGTGATATATTCCCAAGGTTGAACCCAACAACAACCAAAACCTGAACCCACGTCGAACTCACAAATCCTACGCCCCAACGTATCGGAACCTGGTTCAGAAACCCCTGGTCAACAGATGCTCAAAAAAAGTCGCATGAACGCAAACAAGGCCGAACAAATGTCTAAACCAAGCTCCGCTTTATTCGTTTAAAGCGGCCCAGCCGTGGGCATGTAGCTAGAAAAAACCATGGGTTAAACCGCTAAGCAGTTAAACTTATGATAAAAGCTATGTAGGGCTACGAATCAGGCCGAAGGTCGTTTGAATTACAAGGCTCTATCTTATGTTACGGGCTGCTGGGGGTATATACGGTATAGGAGTATAGGGGTTTTCATTTACGTTTAGGGAGTAGGTTTAAAGGTTTAGGGGTTTTGGGTATAGGGCTTATGAACGGAGGAACCCGAAACACCAAGTCCTTCAATCCCAACGAGTCCTCCCCAACGCCCCGAACCTCCCACGCCAGCCTAAATCTTCCTAACTTCCCAGAAAGGGGAGTTTCAGAAAACATGTAAACCCTAAACCCTAAACCCCTAAACCCCTGACCCTAAACCCTAAACCCCTAAACCCCTAATTGGGACATTAGATCATAGGATCCTTGCTGCAAGGACTCAGAACTAAAGATCTCCAGGGTTCGCGGTTCAGGGAAACCCCCACTCCCTCTGAAGCTCTCCTACCGCCCTCCCCAAAAAGCCCACCCCGAAGGACTCAATCCTCCCTTCCCTAAGTTTCGGCGCTCACACGGTTTAGGGTTTAGGGTTTAGGGACATGGAGGCGAGGCTATTGGCTTCGAGGCTTAGGGTTGAGGCTCGGGGCCTTAAGCCAGAATGGCCCCATGGCCTAACCATGGCCCCCTGAAAAGCCCGAAGAAGGCCAACTCCCGTGTTCACCCTACAAAATCCCATGCAACCCAGATACACTCCCCGCCCCCCCTGCATACCAACTCTTCCTACAATACCCTTGTTCCCTAAACTCTAAACCCTAAACATCCCTAAACTCTAAACCCTAAACATCCCTAAACCCTAAACCCCTACACCCCGAACCTGAGGGAAGGCAAAGGGCAATAGGCCCGTCAGCCAGGGGCCGACCCCATCGAACTCGGCCAGCCGATGATTCAGCGAGCCTGTGGCTTTCAGCCCTCAAAAGAGGGGCCTTATTGGGGTTCCTTGTTATAATTATAGTCTAATGGGCCGCAAAACCCTGTTCTAATTAGTAAGGCCCCTACATTAGGCCTCAGAGGAGTTTGAAAAGGATCTTCTTAGGGTGCTAAAAGCTCGTGCCTAACACGAGTCTGAACACGTGTTCTGGTGCGTTCCGTGGAGCTTTATCGGGTTTTGGGACGCGCCTCAAAGGTTTAGGACGTTGAGGTGTGGGATTTCGGGGTTGAGTGTTCACGGGTTTATATAAGTATTTTGGCAGTTCAGGGTTGGGGGAAAGCGTGGTTTGCGCTGCAGGGCATCACGGATGTGGAGCTAGGCCATAGGGGTTCAGGATTTAGGCAAAAAGGAGCTTAGGGTCCAGGTGACAAGTGCAAGTAAGGGTATAGGAGTTAAGGTCTCTGGGCCGGGATTCAACACGTAGAGGTTTAGGGACTTGGCGCTGGTCAAGGATTTTCAGATTATCGGCTTAGGGGGGTGAAAAGGGGTCAAGGACGTGAGGCTTGCATGCCCCGGGTGTGGGGACTTAGGGATTTGTGAGTTTCGGGTTTGTGGGCTCAGGTTTTAGGAAATTGAAGCTAGGAATAAGGCACTTGCGGTATGGGCCGAGGGCTGAAGAATTCAGGGTCAAGTTTGGAGGTTTGTGGCTATGGAGTTTCGGCTTTGGGCTTGGCGTACAGACTGCAACAAAGAGCTGCACGCTTTGGAATGGCAAAACCGGAGCCTCCAGCGAAGAGAATGCAATGTGAAATGTTGTTGGGGTTCGTCATCAGTTTCTTTGCTCCCTGATTCTCTAGGCTTGGGGTTTAAAGCTTAGGATTTCGTTTTGCCTTCAGCTGAGGCGCTAATCGAAGTGGCGAAGGCCAGTATAAGGAACAACAGCGCCAAAGAAAAGAGCCCGACATCTGCCAGGACATTCCCACACACCTGGCCAGTCGGAAGTCAGATCTGCCGAGCTTCTGGGTTCGTGTTACATCAAGTAGTTACATGATTTTAACCGATTACTACAACAAGGAAACCATATTGTTTCGACTACAGGTCCATATTCTGACAACTAAACTTGTTACGGCATTGGTTGCATCTAACTACAATGAGGAAACTTTCTTTTACTATGATTCCATCTTTTTATATTTTGGTACCTTAATTTAATTCCTTAGCAAGCACCCCGATGACTCCTCCTTCGATTCGTAAACCGCCAAGCTGGACTGATTATCGGCGATTCACGAAAATGAGGGACCCTACTATAAACCCCAGAAGTCATGGACCTCTGAATGAGGAACCCGTCAATCTAAGACCCCCCGAAGCACTGTAGAAACCTTGTGTTATCTTTTTTCCAAGAAGAAACGCTACAAGTACCAGCATCGGAACCCCGAGTTCTAAAACAAAAGAGAAAGAACACTTGGAGGTTCATGGGTACTTATAAATAACTGTAGTTATCCTTCTTATAACTACCCATGAACGTCCAAGCACCCATTCTACTCTCAGGCCGGGGTGGCCAGCACAAAGGCTGAAATGCGCATGGAGAGAAGCGTGAAGTCCATGAGCAACGCCCAGTACATCATCATAGCCAGGCCTTTCGTGATGACTATATGCTTTGCCAAAGTAAAAGTATGTGTACTACAACTGTATGTATGTATGTCTGCCTGCATGCATGCATATATACATATTTATACTTGTTTATCTGCATACATACATGGGTTGCTAGAGGATTAACAGCTAGCTTTGAGGTGTCAGGATTTAGGCTTGAGGGCTTAGGGCCTAGCAGATCCTAGAGGTTTGGAATGGCTGGCCGTTCGGGTGTATTCTGCTTCTAATTCCAACTAATGCCTGAGTTCCAACTAATGCCTGAGTAGAGGCTTCGGAGTAGATTATCACTCACTATTCTTCTCGCCACTCTGTTTACTATGTCTATTGCCGAAAGACTTGTTTTCTTGACGTGTTGTTCCTACTACACTGTCGACACTGAAGTTGGCACTGATGCAAATAGTGTTGGTGTGGTCGATGTTGACGCTGCAGTTGGTGGTGGTGCTGCTGCTGCCGCTGATGTTGTTGCTGTTGATGCGTGCGCCCTGGCCCTTGTTTCTACTGGTGTTGCTGTTCGACAAGTCGCTTTTAATCCCGCAGTGATGCAAGCTGCCCCCTGAGCTGTAGGTCTGGGAGTTTCCGAAAATAGGGGACCCGAGTATAGTACCCCGAAAATAAGGTCCCCGCAATTTTCGGGAACCTTTTAACCTTCGATGTTATCCGGTAGATGCACCTCATGCGGTTTGTGTAGCCAAGCAGCAGGAGCACACCGCGTAGGAGGTCCTCACGTCGTTCGCCTCTTCGCCTTCGCCCGTGGCCATCATCAATTTTTAGGCTTCACGGTTTAGGGTTTTGATGCAGGTTTGACTGCAGTGAGAAACATGTTCATGTGCTACGTAGTAGCAAGAATATAAACCAGACATCGAGAGACGATGGCAGGCATCGTAATGACGCAACCCGTCGTAATGGTTACACAAGCAACGTGCTGGTCATCCTGCAAAGCTAGGTACTAAAGTC
The DNA here is from genome assembly GCA_003297005.1 of Symbiodinium sp. clade A Y106. Classification (NCBI taxonomy): domain Eukaryota; class Dinophyceae; order Suessiales; family Symbiodiniaceae; genus Symbiodinium; species Symbiodinium sp. clade A. The sequence continues at coordinate 52,449 of BGNK01000552.1, read as the reverse complement.
AATATGAGGGCCTTAATGTTTTGAATAGGGTTTTGGTGACAATCTGCGTGGTTATACAAAGGGATCCTGAGGAATAGAGTTGGCAATCATTCAGGCTTCTATTTTCAACGCTATCTTCCTCATTCGTAAAGGGAGTCCTGGTAACAACCATACTGCAGTCCAGCCGGCAGCAACATTTGGAAGCTCATTTCTGCAGAAGGACATGGAGCAAGACCAGCATCCCAAGTGTTGCGGCAGACGGTTGAATTCCACAAGACAGGGAATGCTGTATCAGACTTTCCATAATCGAGATCCTACTATCTCTGGCTCCATATCTGGGGCTCGCTGCTTTCTTTTAGTTCCTGTTCGAAGTCTTAGCACAACCGGTGCGACTCGCTTATGCCGGGTGAGGCGCATGTTGAGCTCAAAGGGATGGAGGTCGGCCCATTGTCACCGAAAGCGATGCACCAAAGAACAGGCTCCTGCACGTACCTGCAAAGGGTTTGGGGTTAAGGGTTCCTTTCAGGGATCTATAGTGTTTAGGGTTTAGGGGGCTTCAATATCCCTTAGTTAAGAGGCAGCGTTGCTTTGAGTGCTTTAAGCTCTACTGTCAGGAAGTCCAACAACCTCCAAACCCTCCCGAGCTGTTCAAGAGCAACACTAGTTAAGGGCGAAGTGAGTTGCGACATGAGTTGGCACTGCTATTTGCACAGTATCTGCTGCTGCTCCTGCTGGGCGTGTCAAGGCAACACAAAATACTGCAAGTGGCAGCAGTGGTCATAATGCCTGCGCATGGTGAAGGTCACGAAAACACTGCTGGCCGTGGCTGTGACGATGAGGATGAAGAGGAGTGATGGAGCTGATGATGACAATGGAACTGGCGGGGCTTCGGCAGATGGACTTCAACGCTACTACATCTGTGATGCTCTTGCGGCAAACAATGTAGAAACGATGGCCGGCGAACCTCCCAGCCTCGCACCAAACACCGTTCTTATCACTGTAGCTTTTGTCTTTGGGGTTTAGGCGTTTAGGGTTTAGGGTCTACGGAAGACCAAAACCTGGTCCAAGGGGCATGAGGATGAGCAGCAGCACCAGAAGTAGGCTGCCCACCTGCCCCGAACAGTTTACAAGGAGCTCAAGCTTCAAGTCGTTTGGGCTCTAATCTTCTGAGGTTGGGGCTCAAGGTTTCGGACGTTTGCTTTAGAGTTAGAGGTGTGACTGGCGCACTCCGAAGGGCTTGCCGTTTAACTATAAGGCGCCATGAGGACTACTGTAAGGACTACTACAAGGATGCCTGTTCGTGAGACATGGCTTTTGACCCCTGACAAGCTTCCGAAACTCTCCCAACGGAACAGAAAGACTATCCCTCGGTCATCCGCGTTGAAACCAGCCCCCGACCGAGAAAGCAGAAAACTGAGATACGGGAGGGATCGGCCCATTCTGAAACAGCAACACATTTGGGTCTTCAGCGTTTCAGGTGCACAAAGGATTTCAAAGGCGTCGTAGATCACTTGTGCAGTACACTCTCAGTCTCTGAATGGGCAGCAAACGGCCTCTGCTCCTCGAGCTGCAGACCACATGATCGGAGTTCCAAGCTCCACGACGGACAAAGCCCAGCACGCGGATGTGCATAAATGCATGCAGACAGGCACGCCCTCTGTCGATGACAGTTGCTCTTCTATGTGCATGTGCATTTATGTGTATACTTCGATACACATATACATATACATATACATGTACATGTAGACGTGCATCTAAAAAGTGTACATAGTTTCCATATCTATATCTGTACACACACACATATATATATATATATGCATGTGTATATTATATATATACATATGTGTATATTATATATATATATATATATATTATGTATATGCTCAGGGAGGCCTGCTGGGTGCTGTGCAAGTAGGTTGGAACCGGCAGGATCCAGTACCAGTGGTAGTCGCCCGCCTCGGTGGGATTTGAGGTTTTGGGAAATTTGGAGATCTGCGACTCGGTGCCCACGGGGAAGTCTCCAGGTTTTGGCTTCCGAGCTTTTGGGCTTCCGAAGAGAGAGGTGTGGGCACAGAGGTGAGCTCACGTGCAGGGCTCGTAAAGCTGTCGCTCGACACCAAATGCCGGGCCCGGCGCTTAATCCAACCTGCGGGTCAAGCATGCATATGTGTTCTCAGCATGCGGGGCCTTCAGCGCTCCGCAGAAGGTCTTGCAGTGGTCGAAGACCAGCTTGCTCATGCTCCCTGTTGGACGGGTAGCATGCCATCATGTGTGAAGGTGCAGTGCGCGGACAGGGGCCCTCAGGTTAACCGAATCTTAAACAGGTCATCAAAACACACCACAAGAACCTTCTGCTGCTTCTGCTGCTGCTCTTGCTCAGGCCAATGCAACGACGACGATGACCACGACGATTGCCACTACCCATCCCCACAACACCGCTTGAGACTGAACTGCTGTACTAGTACTTGTACTGCTAGCAGCAGCAGCACGAGTATCTCTCTCTCGATTCTGGGCGTCAACATTTCTCGATTTCTGCTCAGCCCTCCTGTCGCACACTCGGTGTGAATTTAATCTACTTTGTGCCGGATTGCCACGCCAAGCCCATATATTGTCCAGGAGGAGAGGCAACCAATTTCTGGCAGCTACACAGCGATGCCCTTATCGCATCCGTTCATGCTCAAACCTGATACGCATCCCCATGTCACGCCCATGTCATCCGAGTACCGTACCTAGGTACAGGAAGCAGCGGCACACGAACGTGGCGATGTTCTTGCCCAGGGATTCTTCCTGAGCGTAAGTACTGAAGGATTCTACGGAACAGCTGGTGCCAACAGTAAGAACTCCCTGCACAACATGGAGTTGTCAAGCCATCAAGCAAAAGGGTATCCCTCCCTGACAGGTTCAAGTTCAGATGCTGCTGCACCAAACCCCAATGCCAAAGCATTCAGCGGTTCAGACACTCTTGTGACAGGCAGGCTGCACTGATTTAGACTTCAGAATTAGGGCTCAGCTTTCTCTTCCTACCAATCATGATACCTAGAATTGCAGCGCTCACCAACGAGTTCGGGCTTGAGGCAGTGAGTTTAGATTGCTGTTTCGAGGTTAGGGTGCTGGGCTCCTGTTTAGGGTTTCGACTCTCATACCTTGGCGGATCGTGCCCTTTGCGAGGAAAGAATCTCTCAGGCCTCAGTCTCCGCAAAATAAAAGCATTCTGGCTGAGGCTCCCCTGGTATCAACAGCGACTGGCTAGTGATGAAGATGATCAGCGTGAAAAGGAAGTAGCCTGCCGGTGTTTAGGAACGGGCGCTAAAGAGCGCATGGCAGCGATGGGAGCGATCGGGGCTTTGGCTTTAGGTTTTTGCCAGGGTCCGCGTGGTCTGGGGCCCATTCTGGATCTTCACCACCCGGTCAACCCGAAACCACCATGGGAGTTTTCTCTGCCTTTGGGGCCCTGGCTGGGGGGCTTGCAACATTTTTTAGTGTAGTATGTAGTATATCTATGTGTAACAAGTAGTATATGTAGAAAGCACACAACAGAGTAATCACAAGATTTGTATGGTATATAGCATATACTATACATGTAGCATCGGGGTATATCATAATCTAATATAGCATCGTACATTATCCCTCATCCCCTGCAACGTTGTAGCAGCTGAGAGACCGCCAAGAGACCGCAAGACAACCCCATGCAATGCCTTTCGTCAGAACAAATATCATTCCCAGGTCTTTACCTCGCCCTGCCCATGGGCCTCTTCCCAGAAGGAACTGGAAGGAGGCCAACCGGTTCCACAAAAGATCCTACAGAAATGGGGCTTTGGGGGCTTAGGTTGGGGAGTTTTAGGGTTTAGGGTTTAGGGCATTTACAGGCCAGAGCTGTGGGCGAAACGCTTTCTGGTCGTTTCACAGGGTTTGGGGTCTGGGGTCCCTCAAACACCAAGCCCTGTAGGGCCTAGGAGCAACTGTAGGGTCTGGGTCCAATGATTGATTTGTAGCTTTCGAGCGCGCTTGCGTGATGAGACCGAAGCAAAAAAAAATTACGCTGTAGGGATTGAGATGTGGAGCTGCGAGTTTGACTGTTATACGGCTTCAAGATCTAAGCCACTCGAAGCCCACTGAAGTGGCAAGCTGCACTAGTCCAGCTTCTGTTAGGGGGCCTGGGCTACAAGGAACTGAGTGGTAGATGGAGCGTACGGGCCATCTGCAGCGTATGCCCTGAAACCGCTAGCAAGATGAGCTAGCTTTTTTAAACTGCAGTGATTCAGGTTGGTAGCAGGGTTCCCATACCCATAGTGACTCATCTTGCTGGACAAGAACTACCACGTTTTCAGTCTCTGCGCTGCCTCTCAGTGTCCATCGTATGGATGCCCCCACAACGCTTAGACATCGGGTTTGGAGTTTTAGATTGGGTTTCGGCGATCACACTCGCGCAATTAGGGCTCGAGGTTTATGGTTTGAGGGCTCCGCAATTTTCAATTCAGAAGAGTCGGGTTTATCGTATCGTACTACTATCACAGGGTTTGCCGCTTTTAGCACGTACACCATTTGGGCAAGAAGCGATCGAACAGAAACATAGAACTACCCACACCGAATTGCTGAGGATACTTTTGCAATCCCCTACCAGGCTATCATTGTGCATACAAGAGGGGGTGCAAAACAACACTCCACCGTGGTCGATACGAACATTGCGGCAAGATTGATGATGTTGAACTCCGGTGCTGACCCTGTAGTCACCGTCGGAACGGCACTATCAGGACGGTAAAGAGGACCTACATCCTTTGTTGAGCTCCAAACGGCCCTGAACACCCCTAAGCGCTAAACCGTACAAACTCCGGCCGGGAAGCTGCGAAGGTCACGACCACGCCGTGGCAGACAAGCCGCGGATCCTTGTGGTGTGCGAGCCTGGGGCAACGGGCTGACATCCTCCAGTGCTGTATATGGTGTTTACAGTGGGTTTTCATTATCTTGCATTTAGAGGTGAGGCGTGCCTTGTGTGATTGCAGCAGCTGTGTTCCCAAATGGACATTGACAGACCGCCATATGCATTTGGGCATATGCATACATATAGATAGATAGATAGATAGGTAGGTAAATAGATACATAGATACGTAGATGGATAGATAGATACAGTGGCAGCTAGAAGGATGGATAGGCCGATCGATCGGTGCGCCTGCATGAATGTGTCCAGTTTTATTATTGCCTGTCTATGCCAGCATATACAATATGCATACTATCTATATATATATATATAACATGCCATAATTACACCCGAACCAGAACCAGATGGTGCAGAAGGCTTGGTCTGTAGGGTGCTTTCTTGGAAGTCCCGTGTGCTTCGTCAGAGGGGCGGCAGCCAAATGCTACGTGTTCCATACCCTCACAGCCCCTCCCGAACCTGAAATCTAAACTCCAAGTCCCAAAGCCAAAAACGCAATGAAGTTCGAGGCAAGTCTGAAACAACAACCTCATAATCTGACAAATACATGTATATATGCATTTATACATATAAGCTAAGTTGTATAGTGTAATCATATATGCAAGAGATAGCGGGCAATAGTAACGATGTAATAGAAAGTATATGCGATATAATATCATATACACAATATACCATTTATGTCATGAACCAGATGTGATATAAACATAAGATAACAATTCATAGTGCAAAACTTGAGTTATGCAATACAGGGCAAAAAAACCTACGGGCTTTTTTGCCTCCTGCTTGGCTGAGTTCGCGATGCAGGGCAGTAGGGCTTTAAGATAGGATATGCCGGGTATACACTATACGATATACTATCTATATATATATATATATACATATATATATATCGTATACAGCTTGTGTCATATAGCATATGAAGTATAATCGACTCATAAAGGACAAAGAATTATACACTATGCCTGGTATGACAATGAAACAAAGTATATGATACGAACTGTGCAATATTGTAATGCATACATACGTATTCATGTATACATATATAAATATGTATATATGTGTATGTGTATGTGTATGTATATGTGTATTTATATGTATATGCATATGTATATGTATGTGTATGTACATGTATGTATATGTATGTATGCATATATATATATATATATATATATATATATATATATACATGTGCATGCGTGTGCGTATGTGTGTATGTGTATATATGTATATGTACATGTATGTGTATGCAGATGCATATGTATATGTATCTGTTTATGTTAATGTATGCGTATATGTAAAGGTATACCATACATAACACAAGATATGCCACATGTTTCGCAGATAACAGATATAACGGATATTATTGAATATACCACCAGATCCCGGCGGCCATTTCAGAGCTGGGCTGAAGTTGCCCTCCACATCTTGGACCAAGTGCCTAGGCTTTACGTTTCAGGGTTTCGTTTTAGGGTTCACGCTCTCAGAACTCGGGTCCAGGGTTCGAGGGTTTTGCCTGGGCTAGCCCGCACGGCTGGGTTGATAGTTTTGGGAAGTCGCTGAAAGTTCCCGTTCTCCCCTATTGCACAGAGGGTTTCAACTCGCACGCTTCCACAAGGCAGGCACGGATCTGCAGCAACTCCACTCCCCAGCACATGCATCCGAACCTGTTGTCGGGAGAGTAGCACGGTACGAGGAGCCCGAGTTGGGCGCCCTCGTGCGCACCAGCAATAAGCAATCTCCCGGCACCCCGTACTATAGGGGCCTTAATAGTTAGAATGGGGTTTTGGGTCATATTATACTATGAATATAATAAGGAACCCCCAAAATAGTATTGATAATTACTTAGGCCCCTATATTAAGCCCCTATGCCGTCGAGACCCAAAGCGCTGAAATCTACAGACCCTGTACTCAAACGCCTCAGTCTCGCTATGATGAAAGCCCAAAAAGCGTCCCCAAATTCCTAAGGAGCCCGATGAGACCGCTATGAAACCCTCATGACCCTTCATGAAACTCTGCAAAACTCCTCTCTAGAACTCTTACCACGCCACGATGGAACCTTTAGAAACACCCTCATGAACCCGTCATGGGGCGAAGCCTGAGTTCTTCCAGGCACCGTCGACCGGCTTGAGGGCCAGGTCCCTTTAAAGAGGTCTACACCAGGCTCCCAAGTAAGGTTTAGGGTGTCCTGAGCCAGTTCGTTGCATCCAGAATCCTGAAGCCAAAACCTACATCCCGAACCCTTAGATTCCTAAACCCTATCTATGCCAAGCTGCTTGATGTAGTAGTTGACACGGCGCTGGCCGTTCTGCACCAGCCTCGACCGCCAAACGAGGCCTGAGCGCCAGTGCCGCGGCCCAGTGAGGCTTGGGGAACACTTTTCAGGGACGAGAAGAGTTACAAGGGTGTGTTCAGCAGTGGCATGCAGTGGCTTTATGGGGGTTTTAGACACTCAGGAGCTTGAGGTAAGTTCCGGCAGTAGGGCGTAGATCAGAGGCTCCTGCTCTCACCACCTAGTAGTGGCACACTGCAGTATGCTCACCATGCAAGATTCTGCAGGCGGAGTGGCATCTGTGCTCTGGTCCAACCTCGGAAACTACCCGAAACGATACTGTCAGAAATTGGGGCTCCTAATGGAAACACTAGATACCTCTTCTTATACGGGCCTCTAAACAAGGCACCCTGAGTTCGCAATCCACAAATTAACCTCAAGGCTACATTCTGATTCTCTGCGAGATGCCATCGAACAAAGTCCACAACAACGTCGATGCATCGCTGCACAATCGCAGGATCAGGTCTGGATGCCGCGTGAACATGGCATCCTCAGCTGAAGAACTCTTGGACAAAGGCCCAAGACCCTCCGTCTTGCCAGGCCGGTTCAAATCGGTGGGAACACTATAGGAGCCTGAATAAGTACAATAGGGCTTCGCAGAAACCGTACTATGCTTAATATGGAGCGCGAAGGAACGCTACTCCAATCATTACGACTCCTCTTCTATTCGTGAAGCATCTCCGAATAGCCCTGTCATCTGACAATAATTATCAAACACGACAGCACCTAATGCAAAGAGGGCTTGTCTGGGCAGGAACCTGCCAATGCGACGGATCTTGTTTAGTCTAAAACCGAAAGATCATATTCCGTAGGTTCTTAAAAGAAGCACTAAGATGACCCGAAACATGTTACACCCCTGACACGCCACCGAATCGCAAGCCTCGTTCGTGAAAGCTGCTTTGGAGGGTTGCCCGTGGTATCAGTGCAACCCCGAGACCCTCTAGCCGACTTTGGTCCATAGTGGCGCCCTTTCTTAGATCTAAGCCTCACCTGCGCCTAAAAACCGAAATTCAAGATGCAAGCCCTAGCAAAGCCTGTAATGTCCCAAACCCTGATGCCTATGCCCTAAGCCTCAGAGTCTCCCAAACCCTGGGTTTAGGATTTAGGGCCTACCTACGCTACAGCCCAAGCTGCACATCCGTAGTAGTACACATCACGGTCCGCACGGATCGTGAGGAGGTCCACGAGCATCGCACGCGCGCCTCGCGATTTCTCTGGCAGGATGTGGAGATGGGAGTTTCCGATTCTAGGGGACCCCAATATAGTACCCTAAATAGTAGGGTCCTTATGAAAAGGACCCCAAAATAAGGTACTCCCAATTTTCGGAAACTCCCATATGGGGGCCTGTATAACTAGGAAAGCGCTTGGGGGTATAGTATGACATACCATAAAGCATAGCTTGTTATGCTTTAACAATATCAGAACTCCAAAGGAATACTCTTAGCGAGTGTTGCGACCCCTGTTGAGTAACGAGGCATGCCTGAAAAGCTGTGGATCGTGCCGCTCGCACTTGCTTCTGCTGCTGCTACTGCTACTACTACGACAACGACTACGACGACAGCATCATCCGCGGCAGCACTATGCCGCTGTTGGGGTTTCGCAATGGCTTGCAGCCTAGCTTCAAGTCACAGGCCCGCACACCCAACGCTACCCCCGTCCCAAACTCAAGCGCTCTGAAAATCTTCAACTTGCCAGAAGAAGAGGCCCACAATAGCGAGTTGCCATGCCGAGGCACTGTTCAAGCTGCCACTCTCGATGGACCAGAAAAGGGGGGAGATGGACTGGGTGCCTCGATTTCAAGGCTTTGATCTCACGGATCCCGTCACTGCCGTCACGGGTTTTCCTTATTGGGTCTTTAGCGTAAGCTTTTCTGCCCTCGCGCATTGCTAAGGCGAATCCGCACAGTAGGGACACCGTACATTGACAGGGCTTAGCCGCCTCAGCTTTGCGAGTTCGGAAATTGGGTAGGACAGGACAGCTTGTGGAGTCGGAAGCCCAGTCTTCGATTCGCTAAATCGCTGGCAGCTGCAAACCCTGGCTCATTGCCCCACTGGTATCCACAAGGATCATGTAGAACCGGGGTGGGTTATGTTGTGTTTTTGCATTTGTTTTAGATATCCCACTTGTTGTTGAATACTGTGAAAAGCCAAACCCCTGCTCGGGTAGTGTTTTTGACTGCACAATGCCAGCAGCCAGTGTGACCAAACAAGCAGCAAAAGCAACTCACCTCGAGCAAGGACCACTTTTCGCAACTCAGCGACCATGGCGAAACATATGAGCGTCAAGAGCGAGAACTTTTAGGTTTTGTGCGCGTATGCCCGCCTACATATCTACATGATCACAGGAATGTACGTATGTACGCATGTACATACGCATGTACGTATGTATACAGCACAACATCGAACGATAACGCTGGCAACCATGCGAAGTCCCTTGCCGGAACAAACTCAGGCGAGCGGCCCACAGAAATGTTTAGCAGCTCCATTGCCCGTCTACCTCGCGGGGCGATGGCGATGGCCTTCTTTAGCGCGGCTTCCTGGCCAAAGCGACGAGGGTTTCCGGCAACTTGTGCTAATGATGGTATTGCTCTCATGACGGTCTGATGGCGAACATGTTCATGACGGTGCAACTGATGCCCACAGTGAGGATAATAATCTGTTCTAATTGGTTATGGTGGTGATGATGATGGTGATGGTGACGAAGGTGGTAATGAAGATGATCACGATGATGATGGTGATGATGATGATTGGTGATGCTGAGGAGGCTGGCGAAGTTGGAAGCACCGTGGTGCAAAATGAAAACCCTCGTCAGCCCTCACGACCTTATCAGCGCGACATGTTCCATGGGAAAAACAATGTTTGCAAATCAGCACGGCCCCGACATGGCCTGATTGGTGTTAATCGCTCTCATCACGAGAGTGGATCCCTCGGTGACAGCCCGGACCTTGCAAGCCGTTTAGCCTTTCCGGTCGAGGGCCAAGGCTTTCGGGTTCAGCTCGGGTTTGGGATTTACGGCCTAGTCTTTTGTAAACGAAATAGTTCAGGGTCTAGGCTCCTACGCAACCACTTAAGGGATGTACTGTAGAGATCCGCGCAGCATCGAGTCTTTTGCTAAAAAACCCTACACCAATAATTCGCACGTTCTTGTCAAAATCTCTCGACTTTATATTGTGAGGACATTGATAACCTTTCTTCAAGAAAGTCCGGCTTTATATCAGCATTCAGGAGACGGAACCACTTAACATTCGTACCTGCGGCCTGCTTGTGTGAATACCTCCGGGGGAAGTGGAGCGGCTTCAAAGCGGTTTGGAAGGAAACGAACTGGCAGGAATTCGTGATTCAGCTCCAGGTTAAAGGTTGCCTGCCAAGCCCATGGCCTAAGTCCTGTGACACATCCATTATAACTCTCTCTCCAACATAATTTGTTGAATAGCCCCTTCGGTTTATAGTATACCGACATTTAAAAAATCTCCAGAAGAGCCAGGTTTCGATCTCCATAAACCGAGGCACTAGGATCTTCGCAATGAGCGACAGTGAGAAACCTTGAGAGAATCCGGGGTTCGGGCTCGGGATTAGGGAATAGGGTTCTTTTTTAATGAGGGCCCTTTTCCTTCCTGCTACAGTCAGAATACCTTGTAGGTAGAGCCAGGGAATAGGGTTCCGGGTTCAGGGTTTAGGGTTCGGGGTTTCGACTCACACACTCGCACTCGGCAGGCATGGTTCGGGCTTAGGGAGTAGACCTCAAGTCATGGTACGTCGCCCTATGTGCATTCCTCCTTGGGATATCGGCCTCGTTTTGGTGGATCGTCTTGGGATACCAAGTAAGGTTTACTAGAGACCATGACATAAGAAACCTTGGGCCTTTATCAGGGTTCCTTATATGAATGCTACTGTTTTGGGGTTATAGGCCCAGGGTTTCTTAATCAGGTTCCTACATTAGAGGCCTTGCTCTGGGAGAATCTCCGGGTTCTCGGGAAGCGCAGAGCCCATAGCCCAAACCCTGAGCCAAGACCCTGACGTAATTTAAAAGCATGAAGACATAGCAACGCTATTCCTTAGGCTTTCCTACTCACTCTACCAAATACTACCAAAAGACCCCAAAACAAAAAAACTACTAAGGCCCCCAAAAAGGAGACTGTTGAGTCCAGGAGGCGAAAGGCGGATTGCGCGTTCTCATCTGGAGTCCTTGGCACCGTCGCGCATCACGGGCTTGGGGCTCCCCACGTTGTTTTTTCGGGTTTGCAAGAAGGGAATACTAAGACCCTCATGTCAAAGTCCTCAACAGGAGACCGTAGAGGGATCAGGGAAGTCGTGAAACCTCGAAAGCTTCTCTGCAGCGTCCCTCCTGACTACAAAGCCGCGAATCTGAAAGCTCTACACCCTCAGCCCCAGCCCTATGCATGATTCAAGCCGAGTGTCAGGGCTCGAATAGTGTCCACCGCACCCGAGCAGTACGGAGAAAAGAGCTCCGGAGGGATACCCCAACCGACCTTCGGAGTTTCTCTCGGCCAAGTTTACACTCTCACCACTCTCCGGGGTTTCAGAGGTTTCAGAGTTGACGGTCGAGGGTTTGGGACTGATTCGAGGGTCCCGGTCCCGCTTAATTTTAGGTCTCCTTATCCGTACTGGACGCTACATTACTGAGTTATGTAGCGTTCTATATTCGGGACCCCTATGTTTCTGAAACTCCCGTGAGACGTAGTATTGTTTTTGGAGCTGCTCATCTTGCAAGTTCTAAGTATGACCATGGTTGGAAATGGCTGCAGAGGGCACCACTGGTGATGTGATAGCTTTAGCTATCAATACAGCCCGGCAAGCCTTGTCATTGCTACCACCAGTATTGGCACTGTTGTTTAAAATTCGTAATCAGTGCCCTGAGAAGCAAACCCCCAGCTCCCCACCTCCCCCGGTTGAAGGACCAACTACAACTTCACAACCTTCTGTGAGCGGACTCCGCTTATCAGACAAGGGTGGTTAAACGCAAAGGGCTTCTGGTCCGAGCCGACATCCGAACCGGGCTTGGCGCTCGGGTGTCAGGTAGGAACCTGATTAAGAAACCCTGGGCCTATAACCCCAAAATGGTAGGATTCATATAAGGAACCCTAATAAAGGCCCAAGGTTTCTTAATCAGGTTCCTACATTAGGAAGTTCATAGAACGTGTGAGAGGTTTAAGGTTTCGGAGCTCGAGGCAGGCGCAGTGATGGATGATGGGCCGGGGGTTCGAGGTTTTGCACCCGGTCACTCGAAGCCATGATCAAGGAATGCCAAAAACGGCTGATATAGTGTTTTGGGGCCCCTTATACTATTTTTTATAATAAGGAACCCCCCACAATAATACCAAAAGAGGGCCCCTGAAAGCCCGACACCATCTCCTGGGAGAGTTGCGTGTCGAAGGCCAAGCCCGGAGATCTCCTGCACCATCTTCCTGGGCTCGCCTTTGACAGCAAAAGGCTGGTTTCAGGGTTGCGGGTTTAGGGGTTTTAGGATGGTTTACACTTCAGATACTACACTTGATCATAGCCAAAAAGGCCGAGGTAGGTAGGTTTAGAGTTTAGAGTTTCAGGGTTTGTGATTTCGGGGTTGTTCGTCTTGCACCATCTTGGAAAGGAGGTCGCCTCTGGCAGGCAGATTACGCGAGTCAGGCTTTGCAGACGAAGTGCTTGCTGAGCCCCCCTGCAGGGAAGGGCCTTCCACGTAGGGAAGCTCTAGGGGTCCAAAAGACCAGACCTCTTTCCGGGGTTCAGCATGATCAATGATCCTTGCTGAACGACACCTAGACTTCGTGACCTGGTGTTTGCTGTTTTCACTCAGAATCAAACTGCGGAAGGGCCGCGATACATCTCCACAGTCATCTCCACAACTCGGTCCGCCAAAAAGTACCTGAGTGAGACGAGCGAATCGCGGCTGAAGGGGTCTCCAGGAGGAGCCTTCGAAGAGCTGCAGCTTGTAGCCGAGCTGTTTGAGATGATAGTATTATGTCATTATGTGCTTTGTCACACAGGGTTATCTCTTCATGTCGGCAGAGCGCAGGCGTGTCGTAGACTGCTTGAAGAAGTCTTGGCCTGAAGGGGCATTCGCGAAGAAGCGCTTGTAGAGCTCCTGCGATGGAGTCGGGGATTTTCAAGCTCACGCTCGGACAAGCCAGAGGCTAAGCTAGGTCTGCGACGACGGTCAAATGGGCGAGAAGTTGGAGAAGCTGGAAAAAGCCGTCATCACATCCACATAACACGCCGGCATCACCTAACCAAAATAGTGATTTGATTTAATCCCCTGACAGCAATCGACTCTCAGGACACCAGGACTCTCTGCAGAGTACTGAAACTCGCACGGTAGTCACGATCATGGGGCCAACAAGATAATCTCAGATACTGTAGACACCCGTGACTCGTGACACGGATCGACTTGACACAGCATCCACCGTTTTGAATCTTCGGAGCTCTGTCAATGTCCGTCTGTTGCACGGGAGCGCTGTCGGTCAGCATGGGTGTCATGCCAAAGTGTGCCAGACCCGAGCAGGCGGCTCGTGGACTGTCAAGGCACACCCACGACTCTGGACTTCGTGCACTGAGCGGGTGAACCTTCTCTTGATAATGGCTGAGCCACACACGCAGCTGATGCTGTGACACAGAACTTTTTACCCTTCAAGCCTCAATAAGAAGGCTACCCAACGAGGTGCCAAGAAACTGCGCGGCGTCTCAAGCGCGATTGTCGTAGAAATCTTCAGATGAACTAGAGACTTCGGATGCGGATTCGGGGCTTCCGCCTTAAGACTTCGCCCTACATGATATACACGGTAATATGAATAAATAAACAAACAAATCAATTAATATATATATATATATATACATACATATATACATACATACATATGTGCATATAGACATATATACATATGTTTGTATTTAAATTTACATGTTATATGTTATACATCTGGAAAGTGCAGAAGCCCGGATTGAGCTACTAAATAAGCCCAAGACTTGCTGCTTGGCAGACCCGTGAGTCCCGATACCAGATGGCCAGAAGGCCCAGACTGCGAAAAGACTCCCTGTACTAGGTGGTATAAGCCACATATGATATAGCATCTGTTACACATGTCCTATTATGCGTATAGACATACGTATATACATATCTATATATATATATATGTACACACACATATTCCGGTTTATGCATAAAATATGTAAATTGGAGATATATGCTACTCAGCAGCCAGGGCCGGTCTCAGGGGACGATTTGCTCGCGATCTGCCCGGAAAGAACCGGAGCGATCGTCGAAACAAAAGGGGGTCGGAATAACTCTTACATACCAATACTGGGTTTCGGCGCTCACACTCGGACAATCCAGGCGAGGCATGTGGTTCGGAAGTCTGACGAAGTGAGACATAACTAAAGGGAGGTCAAGTACTCAGCAACATCAATCTAGGAACACATAAAGTGACTGGGTTTAGGGTTTAGCGGTTTAGGGGTTTAGGGTTTTTTGACGCTTGGGGTACTAGTAGGTATAACGGCTACTATGAGGGATGCTACAAGGGTGGGATGCAGGGGCCTTAACAATTAGAATAGGGTTTGGGGTTATACTCTGCTGATATGAAAACAAGAAGGAGCCCTAAGGGATGGTCCTGGCATGTAGTGATGTCCGACCCCTATATGTCACATGTGGGACTTTCCGAAAATAAGGGGGTACCGTATTTTGGTGTCCTTATGACAAGGGTCCTACTATTTAGGGTACTATATTAGGGTCCCCTATTTTCGGAAACCCCCCATGTTACAGCAAAGGTCAGGTGTGCCGGGTCTGTGGCTCTCTTGCACACCCAGCTCGATTTCGCTAGCATGGCAAAAGAATGTACTTCCGAGCTTTGTTTCACCTCGCCTTAACGACCCGGCCTGAAATCTCCACAAGGGAAGGGGTGGCTCGGCTAAGTTTTGCGGCGATAGGGGCTGCCTCCATGGGCAGGCCTGCACATCACTCAATTGTCTGTCCTTGGGCCACCATGTGCAAACAAATCAAGCGTGAAACGGCTTCGACTTTGACGCACGCAGCGTGCTTTGAGACCGACTGCAAGCTTTCAAACGAGTTTTGGTCACAGATTGGCCGAGGTTAAAGGTAGTGGTCAAGGAACGAGAATAAGTTGTTCACGACTGCACTGACTACCTAACGACCTTAAATCGGCAGAAGCTCTGAGCTAAGATTAATACTGCTTTCTGGAAGAGAACTTCCCTCCTCACAGATGCCCGGAATTCAGATCAAAGGGTCAAGGTGAGCAAGGGGGCGGCTCCCAAGGAGTGTCCTTTGAGATGCTGCCGCTCGTGCGAAGTGGCCGGGTCGTCCTTCGTGTGCCTCACCTTCTTGGGAACTTGGATCGTCTTGGTGGGTGCCGGAAAAAATCTTCGGCTGCCCCTGTAGAAGAGCACGGGCTTGCACTCGTCCGGCACGCTGGGGTGAGCGTGATGTTCTGGTAGTACCTTAAACTCTCATAACCTACATTTTTGCACGTTCTTACTATGATCCTTAATATGAAAATTTATACATTTATAGGAACCCAGCAAAAAAGGAGGTTTTGGTAGTTCAAGGTACTCAATGGCTTCACTCAAGCCCTGGTGCCTTGCACACCAGCAAACCTGCGACATGGCTACTTTTGGGCAGCCCCCAGTTCTTGAAACCGCAGAAGTGCCTCCAGAAGCGGGCCACCGTGTCCGTATCGAGAAAGTTGATGAAGGCATAGCACCAGGAGACTTTCTCCTTGAAGCAAAGCAGTACGTAAAGAAAGTCGAAGCTGCCGGCGAAGCCCTCCCTTGCGAGCAAGTAGATCAAGCGCCCCCGAGAGAAACATTCTGGAAGGTTGCGCAGCATCACCGTAGTCCACTCTTCGGAGCTCCCATCCTGCACTGCCGATAAGTGCCTGCAGTGCTCTGAGAATGTTGGACGTCATGCGACCGAGTCTGGTCGAGTCTGTGCTGCTGAACGCTCATCAACTGCAGCGGCACATGTGGCACTTGTGGACCAGACTGTTCTTCATCGCTTGCGCATGTGGTGGTCGAGGACTGACTACTGCCGTTCAAAGCCATATCGTGGCCATTTTGGTAGCGGGGCAGCACTGGGATCGTCTGCTGAGTCTGCTGCAAATACTGGATACTTCCCGTCAGCATATGCGACATGAGCTCGGATTGCGGCTACTCCTGCGGCAGATGCTGCCTTGAACATCACATCTTGAGCCGTAGCCAGTTTGGGGGCGTGGGCTGAGAGCTCACGACGTAAAGTCTATGCAAGGGTGGCCAACAAGTACTCTCTGCCAGCTTGTCAACATATCCGTCAACACAATGATACTGGCGTCGATGCTGAAAATGAGTTTCGGGCCTAATGCCGTGATGAATATGACGGCCAGTAGCGGATGCCCTCATCAAGGTGCCCCAGTTGCGGGGCCCTTAACATAAAAGCATTGTTCCGAAGGAGCTGCGAAACTAACGCAAGCCACAGCCAAAGGGCATGGTATTGTCGACTATGCGATGCTTTCGGAAATGCGCTCTGCCAAGCTCCTTCCGGAATGTCGTGGCCTGCTCCTCCGTGAGGCTAGCAATCAGATGCGTCAGCGCTCTCCTTGGTTTGAGATCTGGGATTTTCCGAAAATTAGGGGTACCTTATCTTGGGGTCCTTGTAGTAAGGATCCTACTAAATTGGGTGCTATGTTAGGGTCCCCTATTTTCGGAAACTCCCATCTAGACGGGCTCAGTGCAAGCCTGTACATCTGATCGGGTTTACTGCTGCCACCAACCCGGTCAACGCCAGACATCGCCATGGAAAGCTTGAAAATAATACGATCACGAAACTGACAGCAACGAAAACCTCGGAGAGAGAGAGAGAGAGCATGACCGAGAAGCCCGGATCCCTGAACCCTACCTAGACCCTGTCCCGATATGACTTTTACCCGAGTGGAAGTTTCTCAAATGCCCAGGTTCAGGGACCCTCCCCGTATCTTGGGCCCTACGGCAGCTCGAAGCCGCCCTACAACAACCCAACTCGGAAAAAAAAGCCGAAGGATCGCTGAAGCCCTACGACTCCGCAACAAACCAAAAAAAGCTGAAACCCCTTTGAAAGCCTCTTACAGAACAACTCGAAAAGCTCTCTGACAGGGGGCTCCAATATTCTCGGCCTGCCAAGCTGTCCCTGGGTGCACTGCGAGGCTTTCTTTTGCGGGGTGTGGGTTTCATAGGGCTGTAGAGCAATTTTCACAGGAATAGTTTTAGTTTTGGCCAATGGATTTGCCCTGCTGTTCTCCGTCCTCTAGATAGCTGCTATGCACATCTACCGTTATTCCTGCACCCGCATAGCTGAGCTTTACAAGCTGCATCATGCGGGCAAAAGAATGGTCGTGTGTCTGGAAATATCTGTGCAGCTCTAAGTCTGCAGCTCTAGGGCTCTACGTGAACACGGCACCATACTGCGCAAACTCCACAGCGTGACCCCGTGCAGGCCTTGAGGATGCGCTCGATGTTCTCCCAAAGCCAATTCCATGCCACCTGGCAATGTTCAGCAGAAACTCAGACCGCAGGAGAGGAAGGTTTCTGGCAATTCCGGTGCGTTTTCCTGATGATGAGCCGTCAAAGGCCGGCGGCCATGAAATTCCAGAAGTCACAAACCCTAGCCATCACCACATCATCTGACGCGAGGTCGTCGACCTTCCCTACTTGGAGGTTCATGGGTAGTTATGAGTGGGGTTATAAGTCCCTTAATATGGGTTATAGCTGTAGATATCCTACTTATAACCCTAATTATAACTACCCATGAACCTCCAAGTACCCTTCCTTCTTGCAGTCTCAGAGCAGAACATCCGGCTGAAAGTCTACCAAACCTGCATGAAACAAACCCAAAGCCATCAAAAACCAAAAGGCTCCGGAAGCTCAAAATCCAAGAATCTCCAGCCGCTTTTTCTGAGGGAGGGGGCTTCTCAACTGAATTGGGTTCTGCCCTTTTTTTTGGGGGGGGGGGGGGNGGGGGGGGGGGGTCCTTCTCTGTCAATCTCGAGTTGTTCTTCTTCTTCTCCCAGGCTTAAGGGGCGAGTTAGGCCCCCCGGGCTCTAGGGTTTAGGGTTTAGGGTTGTTCTTCTCTCTCTCTCTCTCTCCACCTCTGTTGGGCTCGCGATCCCTTGCTCTACTCTGAGTCCTGCTGGGCTCCCTCTGTGGATTAGCATCCTTCAGGGTCCTTACACAGGTCCCAAATAATTAGAGTAGGGTTTTGGGGCCCATTATACTATAATTATGATAAGGAGCCCCCAAAATACGGCTGATGGACAAAATCCTGCATGACCCTAAGGACCCTAAACTATGGGAATTATGGTATATTCCTTATACTGGGTAATGCAGGATTTTGTCCATCAACAGTAGTATGGGTAGTACCCCAAATCAAGAGCGCGAAGACCAACATCTTTGCGGGGCAACTTCACTGTCCTGAGCAGGCTTCCATCATGAACGCCCCTGCAGACTCTGAGGGCGTTCTAAACACGTATTATTGATCACAACCAGAATACCAGCATGATCAAAGTCATACTGACAGCAAAGTTCGCATTGACATCATCGCCATCGAAAACATATCGAAAACCATAGAAACTAGATTATGATGAAAGGCACATCCTGACTTATAGCCAGGCTTGTGCCGACTACACTCAAACTCAACATGATCATCTAATCATCCGGTCACTATATAATCATCTATGTTCTCTTCCTCATCCTCACCCCATGGCCATCCTGGGCATGGTGGGTACCACCATCGCAGCAGCATCATGATGGGCGTTCATCGACGTAGCTCTACCCTGACCATCAGCAGCAGCACCACCACCACTACCACAGCTCAACAGGGCAAGCCAGCATTCGCGAGATCATGGCCACCAGCCAAAAAAACCATGTGAAGTTGAAGTTAATGAGTATTAGGTGTGATGGGCTGAAGTCGCCGAAGCAAGTGATGGCAACTGGATAGTGACACATCCGATTGGTTGCGCACAGATAGCAAACACCCAACTAAAGACCGCAGCAAAGCAAACTCTATGTCTGAGAATTTCACTACCATGGCAGCAATCGGCATCAAAGGCATTCAACACTCGAAGGTTAGGGCAAGCGGGAAATCAGAACAGAGCACTCGCCTGACCCCATAAAACCGTTCTGAAAATCTTATCAACCGTTCTGCGGTGGTGTAAACACTGTAAAGCCCCTTAAAGCCCGAAAGCCCTAATAAGCCCTGCAGACCCCAACCAACCCCTACTAGGTACCCACCTCGTGCTCGGTGTCCCAGTCTTTTGGAGCGAGAGACCTGCGATGGAAGGGTGACTTTTTGGGTTGGGGGTTCAAGGTAGTAGGCGATCCTGCTGCTGCGCATTCTCTACAGGAGTGCCATCTTCCGAACCACACGGAGGATTCAGAAAAAAATTGTGCCAGTGGTTGCGGTTGGAGCAAAGCTTGGGTTCAGGGCTCATGGATTTGATCTCTACTCCAGCACCGTCTAAACCCTCAAAACAAAATCCCGGCCCAGGTTGGGATGCTGCCGGAGCCCCCGACGTTGCAGGTCAGAAATTGCGTAAATGCTATGTTCTCAGAAAGCCTAAGTCTGACCTGCAACATCAGGAGCAAGTACTGAAATCCCCAACTTCTCACCGCGCAACGGCCCTTTTCAATACCTTTTGACTCGGAGCTTCGCCTCGGAAGTCGTCATCATCCCCGTTATGACATCAGCATCGATTCTAGTGCGAGTTGCTACAGCTACGGCGAGGCTACCACAATAGCCACCATGGACAATAACATCACCACCGTCATCAGCACCATTTTCTGCACCATAGTTACAGTATGCTTGTCGTGGACTCGTGCCTCGTCCACCGTCATCTGCGATCTCAAGCGCATGTGTCCCATCTACTATGTTTCGCCAGTAGTTTGTGACCTAAAGAGCCTTGGCTACGTACGCTATGTACGTATATACATACATACACATCTTCTCAACATACGTGTACGTACACATGCATATACGTAAGTATGCACGTACACACACATACGCATGCCCGAGATGTGTATGAATGTCTGTCTGTGTATTCATGTGCGTGCATACATCTTTACATCTATATATTTATACACATATAACACGCGTGTGTATATATATATATATATAAATACATACACACACACATATATATATATATGTATATGCACTCATGAAGTCGTACAAACAAACATACGTATACACATACCTAGATATATCTGTATATATATATATATATATATATATATAAGAAACATATACAACCTATACATGTGTATATTAATATATATATATATATGCTACCCCCCCCCGGGTTATCCACCAATTTTGGGGGGGAGAAGAGGGTTGGACCAAATGGTCCGTTTGGCGGGCCACGGTGCGGAGCATGGCCACCCGGGTTATCTACCCTTTTTGGGCTTTTNCCCCCCCCCGGGTTATCCACCAATTTTGGGGGGGAGAAGAGGGTTGGACCAAATGGTCCGTTTGGCGGGCCACGGTGCGGAGCATGGCCACCCGGGTTATCTACCCTTTTTGGGCTTTTGTGGTGGAAATAATCGAAATGGCCCATTGCCCGGGCTGCGACGCATCCCGGCCGATTAGAGGCGAATGCTTGGTTAATGCGAAGGTGCGGAGGGGATTGGGATTGGTACCGTGTCTCCCANACATACTCTAGGAATTGTTGTATGCAGGATTATAAATTATAAAGGAACCTTGGTCTTTGAGCGGGGTGCCATATATGCTACCACCTTTCTTCAAAGATCAAAGATTGGAAAGGTAGGCGCATCCCTTTTTATATCCAAAGTATACACTGTATAGGTATCTTATAGAAGCCTTAAAAATCGTTAGTGGGACCCTTATAGATCTCTATAGAGGCCTTCTAAATCTATGATAGAATCCTGTTAAATCTTATAAGGAACTCTGATGGAACCCTTATCACATCCCCAGAGAAGCCTTTTTGTAGGTGCATGGACCCCTGCAAAGGCGTATCGATTTCTCTGCTTTGGATCTGTCAAAACTCTGGACTACACCCCCTGCTAGAATAAAAATATTGGGCCCGCAGCCCTNTAGGTGCATGGACCCCTGCAAAGGCGTATCGATTTCTCTGCTTTGGATCTGTCAAAACTCTGGACTACACCCCCTGCTAGAATAAAAATATTGGGCCCGCAGCCCTTAACTTTAACATTGTAAAGCTATCTTGTATATTACATCTTACGAAAATGCGAGCAACATATGTAATCAATTATATAAGAGTTCAATTCGACGGCCGTGTGTTGTGGTTGCTACTACTTGTGTATGCGTGCGTGCATGCTTATATAGTATTGCAGCAACCCGCAATAGGCACCAAAGTATGCAACAAAGACTTTGCACCCCGAGTCAAAACACAAGGAATCCGATACGCATTTTATGCAAACTAGGCAAAACATCAATACTAAGACTACAAACGTAGGTAGATTTGTAAAACATTTGGTTTTAGATACTTTCGTTAGGTGTTAAAACTCCATGGGTGCATGCAATGCTATCTGGAATGTGCCTGTATGCGCGTATTTACATCTGAGCATCGGGTCAGCATTCGTCTGTGTAAGTGGCGACACTGTATGACACTGTATACTTGATCTGATGCAAAGTNTGAGCATCGGGTCAGCATTCGTCTGTGTAAGTGGCGACACTGTATGACACTGTATACTTGATCTGATGCAAAGTCAAGCGGTCATGCTTCTGTAATTATATGTAGTCAACTATGCAGTAGTTGTGGCCCTTACTACATGGTTGAGAACTAATTCACTATGTATATGTGTGTTAGGCGCAGAAACCCTGTATTTCCCCGAGCCAGAAAGATATTCCCGTGATCAAACACATTGCACTAGGGCTTNTTGAGAACTAATTCACTATGTATATGTGTGTTAGGCGCAGAAACCCTGTATTTCCCCGAGCCAGAAAGATATTCCCGTGATCAAACACATTGCACTAGGGCTTGTCGGCTTCTCTCGTACATGGCCATATATTATGCACTGCCTATAAAATACTGGCACATTCCAGTGGTATACCTGGATGCCCTACCGGGACATCCTACACTTGAGGAACCTTACTGCAGAACTACAATGCAACGGATACCAGAGTACATGCTTGCGCAAGTGTTTCGGGCAATGAGGGCAGTCCCGATGCATCCCGAGTATCCACCGGTGAGGCCTATTGAAATCAATAGGCCTCACGCGTGGATTGTATTTCAAATTTCGGGATGCATCGGAATGCTTTTATTGCCCTAAACACACGCACACACACATACTAGGGTTCAAAGTATACACATACGCACACGCAGAGTAGTCTTTTAAACTGCGGGTCAGGGGGATCCAAGGGCGCTGAGAATCGCTAAGGCTGTGAGGCAGGAGGCCNCAGGAGGCCACGTTGTGCAAGCAATTGCATGGAAGTTCAGTCGGGAGTATTGAAGTTCAATCCCGAGGATTGAACTTCAATACTCTCGGATCCAAGATCCAAGATTCAAGATCCCTGGAAAAAGTTGGCCCGGAATCTTGAATCTTGAATCTTGGATCCGGCGTATTGAAGTTCAATCCTCGGGATTGAACTTCAATACTCGGGAGAGCTCAATCGTGCTGACGGATTGTGCGAAGACGGAGTCGTGAGTAGTCCTTGTACAAGTGAGGGGGTCAGGGGCAGAATACACACGATCCCCCCCCCCAACGGGTGGATCCGTCTGTATTTACACTTATGTATATACATACATATGCTCATACATGCATACATACATATTTAAATACACATCTACATATTTATATATACTTGTATAACATAATTGTATCCATACATGTATGTCTGTGTGTGTGTGTGTGTGCGTGTGCGTGTGCGTGTGCGTGTGCGTGTGCGTGTGCGCGTGCGCGTGCGCGCGCGCGCGTGCGCGTGCGCGTGCGCGTGCGCGTGCGCGTGCGCGTGCGCGTGCGCGTGCGCGTGCGCGTGCGCGTGCGCGTGCGCGTGCGCGTGC
>BGNK01000552.1:0-29109 GCA_003297005.1 Symbiodinium sp. clade A Y106 | reverse complement strand
GCGTGCGTGCGTGCGTGCGTGCGTGCGTGGGTGTGTGTGTGTGTGTGTGTGTGTGTGTGGGTGCGTGTGTGTGTGTGTGTGTGGGTGTGGGTGCGTGCGTGTGTGTGTGTGTGTGGGTGCGTGGGTGTGTGTGTGTGTGTTTGTGTGTGTGTGTGTGTTTGTTTGTTCTCCCAGCAGGTTCGCCTCAATGTTGCCAGCATCACCGCGCGGAAGTCTGGCAAAAGAATCTGGTCCGTGTATTTGCTCATCACCTTGCACAGCTGTTGGCAGGCTTCGGGGTTTAAGTTTAGGGGTTCAGGGATGGTACCTCGCAGTTTTCTCAGCGCTCAGGACTATCTCAGCTTGGAGTGCATGCGGCAGCTCGGGTCGATCGAGTTGTGGGAAGCTTGGGCGGTCATCAAACATCATTGAAAGCCATTGAAAGCCTGGGTCTTCCAGCCAAAGGCTCTCGGCCCAACATCCGAAGTTCTGAAGCCCTGAACCCTTAGAACTTGCAAGACAGGGCGAAGGCACGAGCAGAAGGACGTCGCACTCTTCCTCAGGCTCGGACTCTGTGAAGCATCTGGAAACCCTAAGCCAGGGTGTAGATACAAGAGACACGAAAGCCCCATTATTACTATCTTCATGACTACTATTTCTAGTAGTGATGTTGTTACTGATGTTCATACTCTTGCTGTTTGTCTTATTAGTAGTTTTATTGTTATTGTTGTGATGATGCTAATATTAATAAGTATCGCTAATAGTGTTATTATTACTGCTTTGAATATTGTTGTTTTTGGTTGTGCTTGTTGTTGTTCTTGTGTTTGTTATTCTTCTTCTTTTTCATATTTGGTTGTGTTGTTATTGGTATTAGTACTATTAGTTGCATTACTCTACGTTTACCCAAACATGGCTCTGTGAATATGCTCTCGACATAGAAAGTTTCGAAAGTTTCGACAACCCTTGGTTCAAGCACCAGCTTGACGGGAGGACTCCTTTTCTGAATGGATAGGTGCCGCCAGAATGCAAACAGGATTTGAAACACAGCATGCTGCAACCATTGCACGAACTCTTGCAGGAAGAACACTGCGAAAGCGTCACATGGGTGTTTGGCTTTGTTAAGAAGCTCAACTCTTAAATCCTGGCTAGAACCATCAACACATTCAACGCCACAGAACTCGGCCAACAAAAGCATCTTTCAAAATGGTGCTTAGGCAATAACCTCTTGTTCTACGTGGGCTAACTAGAGAAATAGTGGAATCCTATAATTAAGGCTCGCGTTGAATTTCTTTGTGAGAAGAATCACCAGCCAGGGTCGGTAGTAGGGTAACCCTGCAATACACCCAACCCCTACCCACCCAGCTCCTGCAGCCGCGTTGAGTTGGCAACGTTGAGGACCATGGCATCAAACCTTGCAAGCATTGGCGAGAGGCAAAAGCATGTGCGGCTGAGAGTGCACGCAACGCCTCATAGGGGAGATGAGCACCTCATTGCGCTCTGTTTACTGGCTAGGCCCGCACCTAGCTCCAAACCGCAAACTTCAACCTTTTCAGCATGGGCTCGGATTGCGTGCAAACTTGAACCCTAAACTCCAAACCTGCAAACTTGAACCCTAAACTCCAAACCTGCAAACTTGAACCCTAAACTCCAAACCTAGCTTTGGTTGAAAGAGTGTCTGGATCCTCCAGCGCCTACGAAGCTTAGAGTTGGGATGCAGGCCCCGGAATTCAGAAAGTCTTCGCCGCTGAAATAATAGAGGAACCTGCTTGAGAAACCCTGGTCCTATAACACCAAAATAGTAGGATTCATATAAGGAACCCAAGGTTTCCTTAATCAGGTTCCTACATTACCAAGTGAAGACTCAAAACCCTAAAACCCTAAACCAGGAGGCTGGTCCAAGACCATCTCCATCCACTTCGAGCTGCCATACCTCAGCGCGGCTTGCTGGTGTTTAGTCTTGCATCTCCAGGATTTACTCTTTTCTTCAAGAATTGGGCCCAAAAAAGTTCAAACTTTCTGAAATAAACCCAAAATCTACTGCCAAAGTCTCCCATTGGCTACGTAAGTGAGGGGGTTTTGAGCTTTGAGAAGGGCTAAGGGCCAGTTAAGCATCTACCTTAACCCACCAGAACTTTTTTGTAGGGTCCCTATATTCCATATTAGGGTTTATAATAAGAACCTACAAAAGAGTAGGTTTTGGTAGGTTAAGGTAGAATTTGCAGACGGCCCAAGATAAGCTTCGGGGTCGGGACCTTCAATTGCCTCTAAAGGCTGCCGCTGTTGGTCATTGAGTTTAGGGTCGGTAATTTGGCTAGGACGAGTCCGCATATCGTGGGGGCAATGAAAACTATACCGTGAAAAACGAATCATACGCGCCGGTGAATCCTTCAACGCTGTGCGTGCTTGCACAGGGTTCAGGTTTTAGGGTTAAATGAATGCGAAAACTCATGCGGCCAGGTACCCCATCACGGCAGCATTAAACAGAAACATCTCGCGGAAGGAGTTGGGCACCTGTCGTCCGGGCATGGTTCGGGCTTGACGAGTGTAGTGTTTTGAGCTTTGGGCTCACCATACAGGGTCAGAAGAACCTGAACACTCTCAGTCTCTTGCCACATTGCTGCACAGCATTGTCATGTATACAGACATGTCTTAGGACCTAGGATAGACACATGCAGCGGCGCGTTTGTGTCTGTCGGGAGGGCCTTCATCTGCGAGTCGTGGGCCGTCTTTGCAACCTCGTTTGAAGCCTTGCCAGCTTCTTCCTTAGCATCGTCACTCAAGTGCAGCAGGTGCTGGCAATGTTCTTGTGGTTACTGGCATCCACCAACCGCACGAATGCGAATCCATACTAAGCATGGTTGGCTGTAGCAGTCCTTCGGCACTGTGCCTGCTCTCATCCAGCCTGTAGCATTCCCTCACTAAACGGCCCCTCAGGCCTTGTAGCCGGATCCAAAGATCAAGATTCAGAATAGTAATAGCAATACTGATACGAATATTAACAGTAATAGTAATAGTAATCCCCAAACCCTAAACCCTAATAGTGAAGCATTTCGGGGCTGAAGGATGCCCAAGATTCCTGTTTCTGCGCTTCTGCAACTTGGTTCTCCTCCGTTGCTTCTTCATCATCCTGCCAAGTACTTCGAGACGGGTCTCGGGCTAGTATGATTTGGGCGATTGGACTTGATACCGTACATGACCAGCCTTCCAAAATCCCTGCTGCTGTGAACTTACTGCTCGATCGCCCTGCCACACCATGAATTCCACAGACACGAATCTAAGCAAGAACACACCACCCTCAAGTCTTGAGACCTTGCCCAACATCTCGCGAACGCCCGACAACAAGAAGTCACGGCTGTGGCCTCCGCTTTGGGCTGCTCGCTCGCCACTGCGGCCACAGCCGGGAGCTCGGCTTCATCCTCCGGCTGTGCTGCGGCCTCCGACACAGAGCCTTTTTGAAGTCTTGCAAGGGTGGGTCTTGGGAGGCTGAAGGTTTTTTGAGATTTAGGGCCTGGGATTGCTGCTGATTTCAAGCTCGGCAGAGCTTCTCTCTAGAATTTTGGGGCTTAGAAATTGGGGTTCGTTGTTTGCGGCTTCACGGTTGAAGATTGTAACTATGCTCACACCAGGGGGGAACCGCGCGAAGACGTCGTGCCCGGATGCTGAAAATCCGATGAAGCCTTGTTGGCTTCCCGCCAGCTGCGGTGAATGATCCGGATGTGCGCCGCATACCTGCCACTGAAAACCGGGATCGAACGTTTCGGCACCATGCTGGGGCTTATGCTTTCAATGGCGAAGCCTGAAATAGACTAGTGCGCTTAGTGCAACGGGTGCTCCCAAATTTCTGCCGATCCCCTTTTCCTAGCTCACATCTCCAACTTCGAATGATAACCTTTGCGGTTGTTTGGGGCTTGGGATTTAGAGTTTGGGGCTCCGGGGGGGATGTTCGGGGTGTTGAGGGTTCAGGGCTTACTGAGGGTTGTCATATAGTGTTGTATTCCATNGGGGGGTGGGGGGGCAATACCTCAAGTTTGAAATGCCTCGAGCCTTGAACATTAGTTATGGGACCTCAATAACTAGAACTGATGTTTTTCGTGATATAGTATGCTATAATACATGATGTTGAACAGTATGAACAATATATGTATGCATATATATATATATGTGTGTGTGTATGCATATGCGCTACGATATCAACTTTCTTGTTTTGTTTTACTCTACACCAATCGGGACATAGTTCAACCAACTTGTGACATTTTCTATCAAAACACCTGGGAGTCAATGCTCCAGAAATACGGCAAATTGGGGACGTCATGGCGACGCTCTCTGTGAGTACATGCATACATACAGACATACATACATTCTTTCGTACATACATATTCCTACATACATGCATGCATACATGCATGCATACATACATGCATGCATACTTCCCAGAGACTATAACTAGGAGATACTGAGATAGTGTTCAAAATTATCCAGACCTTGACATTACACCACAGCGTTCACGGCCGGGCCACTCCCTTTGGTAGAAAACGAAGGCGCCACCCCAGTAGTTCAAGAGCGCAAACCATCCAGCACGCGCCTGCGCTGCAGTCAAGTCAGTTCTGTGCTCGGGTCGTCGGGGGCATCAAGAGCTCAGCGTTTCGGTTTTACACTTTTAGGATCTAGGGTCTGGGGTTTTGTTACTTAGGACCTAGGATTTGCTGTAGGTCTTCGGATTTCGGGGTTAGCGTGTAGGGCTCAACGGGGCATTTAACGGTTACGTGTGTCTGGCATTCAGGACGCGGGTTTCAGGGCTCCCTGTTCAAAAGATCCCATCTCGCCCTCAGTTGCCGAAAGGGAAGCACCAACAGTGGTGTGGGGTTTGGGTTAGGATCTAGGGCCTTTAGGGGCTTTGGGGTTTAGGGATTTGGAGTAGGGGGCTTGGGATTTTGTTTAGGGTTTAGTCGGTGTTGGCCGGAGTCTACGGCCCAGGGCTTCGGGTCTGGCGCATCTAGGGCTTAGGTCGGTGGCGTCGTCTCGAGAGGGATGCTTCAAGGAAGCAAAGGAGCTCTAAAGCTCAAGGCAAGCAAAGACCCGACTAAATTGGAAAAGTCTTCTAATGTAGGAACCTGATTAAGAAACCTTGGGCCTTTATGAGGGTTC
Organism: Symbiodinium sp. clade A Y106; assembly: GCA_003297005.1. Lineage (NCBI taxonomy): Eukaryota > Dinophyceae > Suessiales > Symbiodiniaceae > Symbiodinium > Symbiodinium sp. clade A. The sequence continues at coordinate 23,985 of BGNK01000552.1, read as the reverse complement.
TTTATATGAACCCTACTATTTTGGGGTTATAGGCCCAGGGTTCCTTAATCAGGTTCCTACATTACCCCAGGACTGTCTAAACTGTAAAGCTCCAAAGCTCCTAGCCTCAAACCTGAAACCTGAAATTCCGAACTTGAACCTCGTGGAATGCCAAGAGCTGCCATGGCTGTAGGGTTGAGAGTTCGCATATGTATATATGTGTATTATATATATGTATATACACATACATATGTACACATGCATCTAGATACATACATACATACATACATATGCATGCACAGGTACATGTTCATGTACATGTTCAGGTACATGTTCATTCATGTAGACATGAACATGTACATTATATGTGCATGTAAATATACAGATACAGATACAGATATATGTACACATACATACACATACGTATACATGCACACGCACATATACATACTACATATATGTAACATATGTAACACACGATTACAAGTAAGCCCTCAGACCCGAAAAATGCGGTCACCCCACCTTGGGAGTGAACTCCGAGGCTAGCTCGGCCTCCCACATGTCGAGCATGGAATCGCGGACAATCTCCACAGCCTCGAAAGACGCAGGGAGCCTAGGGTCTTTTTTTCCCTCCTACCCAGGCTAGGGGTTTAGGGTTTAGGGCTTAGGGGTTGCGGTTAGAACTCGTCATGAAAGGGATCCTCCAGTTGTGTCTAGCCCACGGCATAGCCGGGCTTGGTGCGTAGCCTCTGCACGTGCCTACGCATGGGCGGGTCCGACCTTTGTGTGCAAGATTGCGACTCAAAGTCACTACAAGCATTCGCAACCTACAATTGAGGGCAAGTGCTGTAAATGAATGTAGTTTTCCAGATGCGGTCGACTTTACTCAAGATTCGCACTCTGGTGTGCGACTTTAAAGGGTGCGGTGCGCCCGTCTCCGCGCATTCCTTCCGACCCTTCCGTGGGATCCGATTCGCATTTGGAAAGATACTGCCGCGAATTAGGACAAGAACATCGATGGACCAAGCCGAAGAAGGCCCGTTGCGTCAACAGCTTCTGGGGCCTAGAGGAATGGAGATATAAAGGGTTTGTTCAGTCCTTTGTGATGTTTAGATGTGTTTAGGCTCCTGTGCAAGGCTGTACGATAAGGAGCTTCTGCAAAGTCTTTCGGAGGTAGGGGCGTAACTTGAGGACAAGCAGAGGTGATGGTGATGGTGATTCTCGTGTGGCGTCCCTCTTCTCTTGAGCAGGGTAGCAGAGCATGCGCATTACCGTTAATGGCGTTCGAAGCATGCTTGCTCAGGTTCTGGAAAAAATGGATTCTGTAGGCTCAGTCGCCGGGGAGCGATAGAAAGCTTCTAGTAGTTAGTATTATCCCTAAGAGTTGCTGTAGACCCCCGACCGAACACCGGGGCATCCTAGGGCTCCCTTGGGCCCTTGGTACCTGGGCCGTGACCGGGCGATCCAGGTGGCGGAAGGAGATGATGTCAATCTGCAGGGCAGCGTTTTTCCCAGTTTTTTTGCGCAAAAGCAAAGCCTAAAGGCCATGAAAGTCGACGGGAAGCGGCAGTCCAGGAAATCTAACTGGAGAGCAAGACAGAAGTATCTTGTAGTCTTGTAGCAGTGGCATCAGCAGCACTTGCTCACTAGAGCTGCTGTGCCGTCAACTCGCGGCAAATGCGCTGAGGACAACGAAACTGAGTATTACGATGGCGAAAACAACCAATACGAGGAGGCTTCGACGACGACTGCACGACGACGACTAAGACCACGATGCGTAGCATAGAAGCGTGAATGATTACCAACAGTATTTCTTGGGGCTCCTGATTATCCGTATACTGTACTAAGGGACCCCAACACCGTATTCTAATCATTGAGGCCCCAAGTGTATTGAAGCTGCGCGAGCCAAGCCTCGTGGCGGTAAGCTTAGGGTCAACCGATCCCTCTCACTCACACTTCGGCCTCAAACGAAATTGATTTTGCCCCACGCGTGGCTAGGAGGAAGCTACAATGCAGGGGAAAAACCTTGATTGAACTGTAAAGAAGCAAAGGACGTGTCCAAACTTGAATGACGCCCCTTGATTTTTGGTTTTGGGACGTTGAGATATGATGGAGGCGAGCCATCAGGAAGAAGAGAGGTGATTTAAAAGGAGTCACTGGCCCTTGGATCTGAAATCGGATACACGCGGCCGATAGGATCCCCCAAGCACCCCGCTTAGAGATCGAGGCAGATGCTTCCGGCTCCCGGAATTTCCCTCGGCTCCCGGAACTTTCATCCGCTCTCAATGATCGCCTGCGTTTTCAGCTCAGTGGGGTGGCTCAAAGACATAACGATCGGCTGGATGCCCTGCACGATGCGCAGGTACAGCACCGTTCGTGGAGTCTTGAAGTACCTCGGACGGAACGAACGTGGAACCGCGGGCAGGCATTACATTGACATTGAAGATACGAGGCCGCAATCACGATGGCCTAGGTGATGGTATTCAAGGTTTGCTATACCAATCATGATTGCCCTCCCCCCAAAACCGCAAACCCTAAAGCCCATCCTCAAGCCCAGTGGCGAGTGGAGGCTGGGTGCAGCTGCCCACCAGGCATTGAAAATCAATTCTCCGGCCGCCTCTGGAGAGCCTGGCAGTGAGCTCAGAGAACTGCACCCGAACTGAAGTCCATGAAAGGAACCACCCCCTGCGATTAATGCCTCAAGCCTCAAGCCCAAACATCCCAAGCCCGAAACCTCAAAATCCTCTTCGCACGAGGACGGGGCTTTGGCTCGACCCCGCGCTGCAAATGCAGGGGTAGCCCAAGGGAGCAGTTGTATTATATCATAGAAAATTATGGTATATTATAGTACAGTATAGTATAGTACAGTATAGTATTAGTATAGCATAGTATAGCATTAGTGTAGCATAGTATAGCATTAGTGTAGCATGGTCCAACATAGTATAGTGTTTTATAGCAATATAGTATAGTATGTCATTGCTCTGTCGATGTGGTGCTTTGTCTTTCTGTACTCCTGGTCTGCGACTATTCCCTAGATCTTATCTCTGGGTGGGGCTCCAACCTCTTGTGCTCACAAATCCAATGGCACCCCCGCACCCATGCGCACATCTTCGAGCTTCCGACTGAACGCACTCTCTGGGGGGATTGGGTGCTTTGGGGGTGCATTGATTCGCGGACATTCCGACCCACGAAGAAGCAGACACAGGCATTCCTAGATCGACCTGGTGAAGCTGCTTGCAATCACTTACAAGACTGCACTCACCCGTCACTCCCACACACAAACACACATATGTGCGCGCGTTCAGCTATGCCCTCCCTGTGCTCTGCAAGTCATTCACGTGTGGGCTCATCCGGTCCTGTAGCCGATCGTTACCATTGAAAGAATTTAGCTGATCGATGCGTATCACTCACCCTACGATTGCCAGCATTCCCAGCTCGGCAGGTCTTCGTTCCTGGCTCTCACATCCCTAACAAAACGCGAGTGTGCCTGCATTCGAGCAGAAAAGCTGCCACGTGCGCTTGATCTCTGACACGATATCCGCAGGAAATCGGACCTCCAGTTCGCTGTAATTATGGCTTTTGGGCTTGAGGGTTGATGGCTTCGGGCCAAGGGGTTGCAAAACGGGCTGGTGGAGACAGAGGTTTGCAGGGCACCAGAGGGCTATACCTGAGACCTACACCCCTAAACCAGTGAGCGCCGAAACCCTCCTGGCCCACTCCTGAACTTTCCCTGCGAAGGGACAGCAGCTGCAACACAGGGAAAGCTCCCAATATAAACATCAGAAAAGGTTGGTTAATGTCGATGAGTGGCTGTCATGATTTTCCTGAAAGACGAGATGGCCGTGATTCGCAGAGTAAATAGCAAGACCAAGACTGTGCATGTCTCCTGGCAGATACAACCCGACTTAAACGACCACCACGAACCCTGGACTCATCCTGTCCGCACCTTGTCCAAGCTCTGATCGTAGACCACGCTATATTTGTCCAGAACTTCGTCCTGACGAACACTCTGCCCCTTGTTGAGCATTCTTGCCTCGAGACTTGGAAGCATAAGTATCGCGAGCACGGCATTCAGAACCGGCACTCGGACTACTGGCGGCAGGTCCTTTGAGGGCTTAGAGATCCTTAGGTACAGGGTCTGCGAATCTTCCAATCTAAGACCTGTGAGCTCGCTAAACGATCGAGGCTTTAGCAAAATCCGTTGCCTAGCTCTCTAGATGGCTTGATGTCGCAGCTTTGAGGCATGTGCATATGCAAGACTCCGCAGCTTGCGCAGAGAATGGTTTAGGCTGTGGTGCACCTGGGAGCTCTTTACACTCTGCAGGCCACGGCCATTGCACACCCTCGCAAATACTTGCACATCATAGGCTTTCTGCAGCTTCTCCACTGAATCCGCCACCGGCAAACCCACACCCCAGCCCTGCAGCCCTGCATGGCTCAAGCACAGAACGCCCGAGCCCCTTTGCCCCATGTGCAGTCGCCCGAACTGCCTGCGCCACGGTCTCTTCGTGCTCCGCATCGGATTCATCAGCGCTGCCTCGGCGTGCTACGGCCTTTTCGGAATTCCTTGGAAGTTACCCAAATCGTGCACCAAGCAGTAAGCTGTAGCCCATCGCACAGGGAGAACCGCGCTGCAGTAGGGTGGAGGTTTCAAGGTGCCTGCCTTGCAGGCGCTCTTCCAGTTCCTTCGGATGACATCTTACCCGGCTATGCCATCTTCAGCTATCCGTGTCATAGCAGGAGCTCTGATTCTCTTCCATGCCCTCCGATGCGAACCTGTGCCACGGTATTTGCACGCACACGACAAGGGAGAGTGATAGAGACCAGCAAAATCCTGAACAGCGTCCACACACTCGGACGGAGACACAGTCACATGCGACGCTCCATGGATAAAGGGTGGGTGTCCACGTGCTCAGTCATGTCAATGTCCGTAGGTGCCACATACGAGTATCCCAGCAGTTTCAGTGAAGATGCTATACGTTCCTATAGATCCTATATGCATCCCTGGCAAGCCCTTTGCACATCGAAGCCCCGCGACCTGAGCTCCCCACCCTCCGCGTCCTGACCCTCATCCACTTCTGCCTCTGCATCCTCTGTCGGCTCTTCGTCTATCTCCTTTCGGGATGCTCGGCTCTAAGCGCGTTTCTGGGGTGGTGCCTGTCTTGTAAGGGACCCTGGCGTTTCTGCCGGAAAGAACTCACGATGCGCCTTTGGTGGACCTCATGAAACCTCAGCCCATCAACAAAGGATCAATGATCAAGGTTTGGGCGTCAAGAGTATGGTGTAGTCTTGACGGCCACGGCCTTTCGCCCTTGCCGTGTGTCCTGCATTGGGCAGCAGAACGCTGTCAACTGCACTTTCCCAAGCATGAAAGCCCCAAAAAGCCACACAACAACAGACCTTGCCGCCAAAACTCTTAAGCGAGCCGACCTTGGAGGGGTTTAGGCTTTGGTGTTTCGGGTGCTTTGCCGTGCCTCCAGAATCTCTGTTTCCTCCTCCTGTTCTGACGCCATCGCCACCCCTTCCTTCGGAAAGGGTGAGCGAGCTGTCTACACTCCTTTGCTCAGGATTCTTCCTTGATGCAAACTTTGCGGACATGCCCTCGGTGATCGCATGTGGCGGTCAAAATGGGTCAAGACAGAGTCCAGGTCAGGTGGTCTCTGCTGCTGCGCTTGCAGATCCTTGCAGTATCCCTACTGCCAGATTACCATTTCTACGACTACTCAACCTTCGACTGATACTATTGCCGTGAAGGAAAAGCATTGCTGACTAAAAGTGCTAGCATACTGGTGCTGGCGTAAACGACTTGCCAATAGTACAAACTGACTTTTCGTGCTACCTGCTACCTAGGGTGCATCACTAGCAGCAGTAGTTGCAGCAGGAGCAGTAGTAGTCGTCGTCCCGTAGTAGTGGTAGTGGTAGTGGTAGTGGTAGTGGTGGTGGTAGTGGTAGTGGTAGTGGTAGTGGCAGTGGCAGTGGCAGTGGCAGTGGCAGTGGCAGTGGCAGTGGGAGTGATAGTGGTAGTGGTAGTGGTAGTGGTAGTGGTAGTCGTAGTAGTAGTAGTAGTAGTAGTAGTAGCAGTAATAGTAGCAGTAGCAGTAGCAGTAGCAGCAGTAGCAGCAGCAGTAGCAGCAGTAGCAGCAGTAGTAGCAGTACTAGTACTAGTACTAGTACATACTAGTACTAGTACTAGTACTAGTACTAGTACTAGTACTACGACGACTACTACTACGCCTACGACTACTACTACTACTACTACTACTACTACTACTAGGACGACTACTACTACGCCTACGACTACGACTACCACGACGACTGCTACTCCTACTTCTACTTCTATTGCTACTTCTACTTCTTCTACTACTACTACTACTACTGCTACTGCTACTGCTACTGCTACGGCTACTGCTACTGCTACTACTACTACTACTACTACTACCACTACCACTGCTCTTACTAGTTGTACCAGAAACCAGAGGAATATAAGCGTAGTGCGACGAGTCTTCACCACTCCGACGGACAAGACAATTTCAGCCTAGCCCCTCAAGACATAACACGAAGAGGGCTACTTGTGAATTGCAAGAAACAGCAGAATCCCTAGCTGACACCATTGAAGTGTCGGACCCTCATACCCTCATTATCTGAATCTGGACCCTATGAGTCAAAGGCTTCCGCCACCCGATATTCTGAAGCCCTAGTCCACACCGCGCCGTCGAGGGCGGGTCCCAGGGAGCGCATTAAGTCAACCGCCACCTCATTCTCACCTTGGGGTGCTAAGGGTTAGGGCTGGGGGTTTTTGGAGTTAAGGCTTTAGGCTGGGCTCCAGGGACTTCTACAAGGCATTCTTGGACCCTCTTGCTGACCTGAAACACAAACTTTAGGAGAGAAGAGAAGCCTTGGAGCCCCTCGCTTCGAGCGATTTTTTAGGCATCCCAGCGGATGGTTTGTTCTTTGCCAAGTGCAGGAACAACAGTCCCCAAAGGCCCCTCCCCAAAGGCCCCGGCGGGTGAGGGGTAGAAGAAGACAAGGGGATACCACTGTTGATAATTCAAGCTTTGCTTCGAGGGTTCTTAACAAGGAGTTCAGGGTTTCGGCGCTCTTTTCTCGGCTTCCCCTGTGGTTTTTGAATTTTCGCGGGGGTTCCGGCTTTGAGGAGGTATGGAGTGTGGTGGTTTTCAAGCGTTGCTTGCACCTCTTCTGCAGCCGGTCAACCTTAGGCCCTAGAACCCAAAATGCCGGTTGTTTAGCATTCTTCATTCGCCATGCCGCGGAAGGTGTTTGGCTCAAGGACGCCGGGGAGGAAGAACCTCAGCGAGACTTCGTGTAGCTGCTTCAAGTGGTAACTTCGTTTACTACAATGGCTACTATACGGGTTTTGTAAGGGGTTTCATGCTAGTCGCTACCACTGCAGAGTGAGTCAAGTTGGGAGGCGTTCTTTACACCTCCCGAAACGAGGCGACAGCTAGAAGTGAGGCTCCTTCACAGATCGCCCATAACACCTTTAGCTGGAAGCCATTACAGCCCCCTCCGCTGTGTTCACTGCTCTCATCATGACCATTTTATTCTTCTCTGCATTTGACCCAGATCCTCACCCGTTTATGTCATCTAATCATCATGCTCATAACGGTGGAGACGGCGATGATCATCATCATCCTCGTCATCATCATCATCATCATTCATCCTCATAGTCAGCGTCACCTACATCATCAGTATCAGCAGCGGAATCGCCGCCGTAGCAGCACTGGCATCAGCATCACCAGCGGCAGGAGCACTATAATGCCCGTAATGCCAATGGCCCAACCTTACATGACCAAGCCATGCTCGGTGACGCTACATAGGTGGCCTCAACCTCAAGCACAACAGCTCTGCTCATAGGTGACCTTCGCAAGTTCTCAAAGCGGCCTGGGCTTCGGCTTGCAATGGGAAGAGGAGGATGTGGGATAAGACTTCAAGGAGTAATATAGGGGCCTTAATAGTTAGAATAGGGTTTTGGGGCCCATTATGCTATAATTATAATACGGAACGCCCCAAAATAGTATTTAGGCCCCTATAGTACTGCGGCTGGTCGATGCTGGCTTCAGGTGTCGTCATGCTCTCTGCACGACTGGTCCACGCCCAGGCACTGCTTCAGAAGCGGACCTTGCGCGACACTGGGCGCTGCTGACACCCATCCTAATACCAGCTGTCGTTCAGCTTTACACGCTAGGAACACCTTCAAACCCTCATCTGCATCAATTGAACGGAAGAGCTGAAAAGTCACTCATAACGGGATGAGAAGCCGAGCAAAAGCAATCCATCAGCTGCAGCGTCAACAATACCAACGCCAAAACCATCACCCCAACCACTTCTGCAAGAACGACTACGCCCGCCAGCCCAAACAAGAGAGACCTGAAAACCGCAAGCTGTCATCAGAGCACAGAGCACAAGAACGACCTGGCACTAGCATGATCCCTTCAGCCCTGCAGCCCCAAAACGCGGTGCCTCATATTGTTGATGCTGCTGCTTCGGCTGTGGTTGTGGTTGTGGTTGTCTTTTTGGTCTTGCGGGTAGATTTGCTCTTGCTGCTGCTGCTCCTGCCGCTCCTACTGCTGCCGGTGCTGTTGCTGCTGATTTGACACATGCTGAAATTATTGCACTCGTGTATCTTTTTCTTCTTCTGCGTACTTATATTGCTCTTTGTAGCACGATTCGTGCTGTTCTCGCCGATGCAGATTGACATGAATGTGTCGCTAACAGCGACGGCAAGGATTTGTTCAGGCTTGTTCTGGTGCACTTCCTAATGTTGCAGATGATGCCTTCACGGTGTCCAGTGTCGCTACTGCTGCGCTGGTCGTGATGGGATTGTTGTCGTTCTTCCTTCGTCCCTGCGGCACTGTCCGCCGCATTGCAGAGCTGCAGATTTTCAGAAGATTTCCTAGGTCCATGCTGGATGCTCTCCAGAAACCCATCGTGTGCGGTAGCTGACGCTGAACCAAGGATGTCATGCACTGCCTGCTGCCTGCCACTGACTCCTCGCAAGCTGTGGAAAGAGCCCGAGCCGAGCGAACACACCTAAATGGGTGGTTGTCCTCTTCTTGGGTCCCTAATATAATACGGTATCTATTTAGGGTACCCAAAAAGGGATCCTAATTTTGACAACTACCTAAATCCTTGCGTGTCTGGCCACTGTCCTTTTCGCTCATCTGGAACATGAAAGAAGCCGTGACCTTGTGCCAAGCATTGTGAAGACAGACAAAGGCTCCAGAAATGTGGAAAAGCCCCCGGGTGCTGAAACGTGAGGATACGATAGCACTGCAGGGTTTCGACTGGCTCAGCACTCGAAAGCACACAAAGGCTCAACAGACAACCCGCGTCGATCAAGTGCGCCACAGGTTTAATTTAAGTTTAAACTCAACAAGGTTAGGCACCATCAAGTTCGTCTCAGCATGTGGGTCACCCAACTGCAGCTGCATGATAAGTGGACTTAGGTTTGAGAAGGGCAGTCTCTAACAGATAACTACCCGTGAAAGTATGCTCACCCGAGCATTCACCATGGTACCGGACAGGTCTCTTTGTTTCCTCTGTGACCTCCGGTTCCCACGTGCCTTCTGCCCATTGGCTACGACATGGTCCCACTGCAAGTTAAGCTCAGCATGGTTCTCCAAGTAGGGATGGGAGATGATACGCGATTCCGATGTATCGCTGGCCCAGCAGCACGAACGGCCTGGTCTGGGTTCAGAGGCCCATCCCTTGACCAAGATCTCCAAAGCTCCTCGCGAGATGTCCCAGAACCTCGGACGGAATGCCGCCAAAGAACGAAGGGGAAAGACTCCGCGCTGTTGACTCCTTGCGTCACCGTCGCCTGATGCCTGTCGGAAACTCATGGTAGAGTGCCTCTCAGTTTGCCGCACGGATGCAAACGTCGTTCCCTTTGCCGCACACAAACCCAATTGGGGTTGTTATTATTGTTATTATTATGAATATTATTAATATTGTTATAATTGTTATTATTAGTATTATTATTGCAAATATCATCGGCTCCGTTTTTCAACTGCTAGCGCTCTGCTGTCGGCGGGAGGGCAAAGGGCTTTGGGGACGCCCAGGGTTTTCAATTCGGAGGGAAGTTCGTAGATGGGATCCTGCTGTGAGTTCGAGGGTGTGCTGCAGCTTTCCGGCCAGAACTTCACAGCCCGGATGCAAAAAAAGGGAAGTTCGTAGATGAACGGGTTTTTGACTGCAGGGTCTCCATTAGCAAAGACCCCGAAGGACCAAACTTGTCAGAGCGAGGGCTTCAGGGTTCTCGGGTCTTAAGGGGCAATATCACAATGCCATCTACCCCGCCCGACTTCTCAGCAAAGTTTGTCCCTGCTGCTGCTGCTGCTACTGCTGCTGCTGCGATTGAGTCGTTGCAGGAAGTGGTGCATCGAGATGGGCCCTAAACCCACCCGGCCTGTGCACGACCTGAAGCTCGGCAGCAAAGCTCTTGCCATCAATCATGTGCTCCGAGGGCATGTGCAGCTGCAACTGCACAACCTGTAGGTCGTGCCACGACGGCAAAGATCCGAAAAAAATCCCGAATGCCGCAGGCGAAGCAAGAAACCTCTTGCAACAGCAAGGGCTGAAACCGCTTGCAGCTCCTCACCAGCAACCCTGAAGCAAGCTCCTGGAGGCAGGGCCCCGAAACGCTCTGTCCCTGGATCCGTTAGCCTCGAAGAAGTCGGGAAAGCCATCCTGCGGCTTTCAGCGGCTCAGAACCGTCAAGAATCGTCGTGTCGTGGTCGAGTTCGCCATCGTCGCGGTCGCCGTCCGTTGAGGCTTGGTGCTATGCTCGAGTACTAGCACGACTTTGGTACGAATACTAGTGCCGGCAGCGCAGTACTGGTACTAGTGACTTGGTGCTGTCCCCAGATTCTGGTCCAGGCTTCCCTGTGCGACTCCAGCCCCTGTCTTGTCGGGTGCCCTGTCCTCGCCGGTCAGCGTGATGTAGCCTGGCTGTTTGTCGTCGCTCAGTGGGGTCCAGTTGGTGCGCCGGATGATTCAAGATCGGGGGAAAGAAACCTCACACAAGCTGCTAGTGCTGCCGACAACGATGTGCTGGAGTTACTACATTCGTCTTCTGTAATCGGAACGTCAGATCCGTTGACCAAATTGGCTCGGCTTGGTGGAACTCCATGATGTCTATCTCCGGAGACTCTGAACCAGCTCTCAGAATCCCGCTGCTTTCTCATCTTTTTGGCTGTGCCACAGAAAGTCTACACTCTATCAAGCAAGCTGCCGATCTGGTTGGTCGGAATAGCGAGGCCCTTTCCAAAATTCCTGAGATGTTAAAAGGCGGACGGTTGGGGGCTCTGACCAAGCATATGGAGGGTTCGAGTCAGCTCATGGTGTAGGCTGACGGTTGTCCTTAGGGAAATGGAATTGGTGCCTTTCTTGCGGTCGCCACATACGGCACGGGAACCACGACATATTGAGCAAGCACTTGATGAGACGGGGCTTCCGCGATGTCTGGATGTAGTATTTCCGTTCTTCCCTCCTACTTAGCAAGGAGGAGGCCCGCATTGCAGGGATGTTCGGTAACAGCGGAACATCCCTGCAATGCGGGCCTCGTCCTTGCTAAGTAAGAAGGAAACCACGGAAATATTTCCGTTTGGGGCACCGGGTTCGTGGACACGGTTTTGGATCTCTACATCCCCAGAGAGCTGAAAGGTTGTACTAATTACAGTATATCGTGGCATACTACGGTATCTTGTGGTATCTTATGGTATGTCACGGTGTGCTTGGGTATCTTCTGGCACAGAATATTATGGTATGTTCGCCCCTCGACCCTGAAAGCCCCTGGGGTGCGGGCACGACATGCAAGCCGGTCACCTTGGCTCGGGTTGAGAGACTCATTGTAGGGTGTTGGGCTTCGGCGCTCACACTCGGACAATCCAGGCGAGGCATGTTTTGGGTTTTGGAAAGACCACAAAGTCCAGAGCAGTCTGTTCACTCAGGCTTAAAAGGCCTCAGAAGTTTAGGGCCTAGTGTTCAGGGACATTGAGCTGCATGGTACATACTGCGCCCTTATTCTGATAGCTCAAACTGGGATCTTCACCTAAGACTTAAGCTCCTGCACAAGAGCTCTATGTATCCCTGCCGTGGTTACTCAGATTGGAAAGAAACATATGGAGGTTTCCGAAAATCGGGGACCTTCATGTAGTATAGGATCCTTATTGTAAGGACCCCATAATAAGGTACCCCCTAATTTTCGGAAACTCCCATACCAGGAACCCAGTCACCGGACGCCAGCTGCACTTGTTGAGGAAGTTGTCCTTGCCCTGCGTTGTCACCGTCGACCTGCAGCTGAACTACTCTTCCTTGATGCAAATGCTGCAAAGACCCATTCGCAACCCGGGGCTTCAGGGACTTTGGGGCTTGGCAGCTTGGGTTTTGAGATTCGGGCTTAGGATGATCAGGGCGGGCGCATGGAGCCATTCCGAAGTGCCTCTAAGAAACCTTTGCAGCTCTCCCTCTTGAAAGGTTTCCGTCGCCTCTCGATGTGAATCGGCGATTGCAGCGCCCCCTGGGCGCAGATCGGATGCCTTAGCATTCTGCACATTCGGGATATGGGGAGGTTTGGTTTGCAGTCGTTGGAGCTTCTGGGAGCTCGAGTTTTCTCCAGGACCATTAAGGCACTCGCATATTCTCTTTGCGGTTCCACAGCCGCCCCGAACCCCGAACTCCGTCTGGTCCAAACACACTGTGACAATCTCCACGCTTGCTGGCGCTACAGGGCTGCGGCGCTTTCCCTTCAGGGCACAAGGCTGTTGGCCAGCTCGGGATTTTCCAAAGATCCAGAACAACTCTACAGTAAACCCCATAAAGTTGGAAACCGGATTAAGGCCAAATAGTGCTGGGATTCCTTATACATTACTCTTAGGGATTGAGGCTATTGGGTTTCCAACTTTTTGGCTTCTACTCTAGCGCCCTGCCACAATGGGTGCGATCAGGAGACTTCTGGGCCCAGCAGCTTGGGTTGTCGTAGTTCCACTCCTCCAGCCACGGTTTAGGGTTTAGAGTTTAGGGTTTAGGGGTTTAGGGGTCCAGATACAGATCCCAGTCGGTTATCATTATCTCCGGTTATCATTATCTCCGTCATCGTCAAAGCATCCTCACCACCATCGTCAACATGTTTAGCAGCTCACCCTACTTAAACCAGGCCAATAATGTTCACCAAACAAACACCATCACAAAGACCAAGCCCTTTTTCATCTTCACTTCTCTACATCAGCTGCTAGGACCCTTCGTCGTCACCGCCATAAAAAGAACCTGCAGGAGCAGCAGCAGCAGCAGCAGCCGCAGCAGCCGCAGCAGCAGCAGCAGGGCAAGAGTATTTATGGTGGTACAAATCGCTTGACGTCGTATGTAAGTCTTTTGAGGTGCTGGTAGTAGCAGCAGTAGCAGCAGCAGCAGCCGCAGCAGGAGTAGTAGTTGCTAGTGAAGTGGTAGGCGGCACTAGTAGCAATGATGGTAAAGCTGCTCAAGTCGCACGCTCACCTGGGCTACGACAAACAATGTCGCAATAGGACATCTGAGGGTCCACTGCTTGCCAGTTCATGCATCCGCTTACTGGCTTCCTGCTTGGTGCTTTTTGGCACTCGCGCTCGAACAGGTCAGGCGAGGTTTGTGTTGGTTACTCCTTACTACTACTATGACTGCTCCTGCCACTACAACTACCACTACGAAGACGACAACGACTACCACCACGGCCACTACGACCACGACGATGGTGACAGAGACGGCAACAATCGTAAGGCCCGAAAACCCGGATCCCGTCAGTTCACCTCTAAGCAAACTCGTGGCTGACAAAAAGGCTTCCTGCTTTGCAAGCCCCTGGCACCTCGTGTTCGTCGCAAGTGCTGTGCTTGTCTACCGCCAGCATGGGCAAGCTCTGCTTGAACACGGTGGCCTGACGGGCCAATTCGTCCGTTTGGGCTTTGGCTTGCTTCAAGCTTCGGATATAGGGCCCGGGACTATACCACAGAGGGACGGCAGTAGAGAGACGCAGCCATGCCCACCCTATGGAAACGGCATGCAGCTGAGTGGGCGAGCTTTGGGTTTAAGCATTGAGCTCTGATGGTTAAGTGATCGCCAGATCAATACAGCAGCTGCCTCAAACAAAACTACCAGAAGCTCATCTCCAAACAAGAGCTTTCGGCGCATACAGTCGTACTCTTCAGGCAAGGTGGGGTTTACGGCTCGGTGCCTTGTATGTCGCATCATCCATCTCCACGGGGAACACCCGCGTGGAGTCCATGCCTGACACCTGCCAGCTCAACACGAACTTTCGCGTTGGGCGGCGGCAACTCTTACTAAGGGTTGTCTGGCTTAGGTCGTGCCTCTGAATGGGTCGTGGCTCATTGGGGGGGGGTTTTGCTTGGGCGAAGATCCATGTGCTCTGGTGTCAATGTGTACGGGGTTGTAAAACGGGAATCTGACTCTAGGGCTGGGGGGCTGCACGATGCCGGGCAGTACCGGTGACAATTTCTCGGATGAAGGGGTTTGAAGGGAAGCAGACAGAAGCAAAATCCTTGTGGAAAACCAGTCCTGAGAGATAGCTCAGAAACCCAGGCATACGCGCGGCGGTATCCGCGGTCCTTTCTCAGGCCCTGGTTCGGTTGGCAAGGCCCAGTTACTTAAACCCTCATAGCATGGACCATTCATCCCATCGAAGCCCAGCGCCGTAACCCGACACCCTAAGCTCCAGAGCTCCAGCCCGAGCTAACCCGGCTCTGAGCTCTGAGAGCGGATTGGGCGAAGTTCCCAGAGGACTCGGCATGTTTGTGCCGATTTAAGCGGCCGGAAGCCACACCCCGGGTCTTCCGGAATTGCCTGCAGATCCCGAAATCCAACCCGAAAATCAACAAGTACGACGCTGCTCTGCCTTCATGTCCAAGAAGTTCAGCTGCAGAAAGCTCGCTTGCAGAGGGGTCCTGAGGATGCTCTCACAGAGCGACGGTTCCAGCGGCCCCTGAAGGGCTTCGCTTCAAAGCTAAGCAGACTCCGACGACTCGAACGCCTAAACCCAGATTGTAGGAAAAACCCTATGAGCCGATATCGCCAGAACGTTCCAAGTGTCTTCGTACGGTTACTAAATAACTATGATGCACCCCCAAACCCTTTCAGGAGCCTAGACAACGATGAGTTTGATAGTAAGGTCGGGACTACATCGACCGCCTAACCTGAGCGGAGGCACTGCAGCATCAGCCATCGGACGCCCCAATCGGGGCAGCCTGGGGTCACCATTCCGCCTCATGCGCTACAAGCTAAGCTGGGGTTGAAGGCTGTTTTTTTTTTAAGGGCCGGGGGGGGGGGGGGGNGGGGGGGGGGCTTTTAGGATTTGGGGCTTTAGGGATGTAGGGCTTGAGGGATTTCTTGGGGTTTAGGGCTTTTGGGGCTCCAGGGATTTACGGGTTACCCCAATGTTCAAGCAAGCGATGGAGTTGTCTGCCTCGCACGCTTCCAAATAATGGGGATTCAGAATCATGAAGGGTGGAGGACAGCCTTCGCGTACATATATGGGTAGTTGTCAAAATTATGGTCCCTTTTTGGGTACCCGAAATAATAGGTGCCGTATGATAATAGGGACCCCAAAAGGGACCATAATTTTGACAACCATCCATATGCAACTTGAATCGCATGCTCCCCGGAGGACTCTGCGGGCTTTCTCTTCGGCAGAGGAGGACAATCAACATCCTCGACGCGAGCCCACCGACCATCCCAACCGTCGACCCCGGTTGCAGACGGGGCATGGATATCCAATTTTTTGCTCCATGACTCCCTAAACACCCACGCGTCAGAAAGACAAACCCCCGCTTGAAGGCCAAAGCTATTTTTCGACAACTTCAGGGAAGTTTCAGGCCAAGGGGGTCCTGAGGGCTTCTTCAGAGGGTACGTGTTTCGGGCTTAGCGTAAGGCTTTGGGGTTCAAGGACTTCCGAAAGCCTAAACCCTTAGCCTTAACCCCATAACTCGATCCTGAACTCGATGAAGCCCCAAAGTGCCTAGTGCATAGAGGGTTTAACGCCTGGGCGTTTCGGCTTCGACATCTACTGAATCTACTGGCCTCTGTACCACATCCAGGGCCCATCCAGTGCCTCAGGGATGTCAGGCTGAAACTCTGCGGGTGTTTAGGGCTTCGGGCCCGGAGGTTTTAAGGTGGCGATGGATTTAGGGTGTGCATAGGGCTTTAGGGTTGGCTAAGGGGTTTTGCACTTGCACATGTCTGAAAAGCCAGGCTCAAGGAAGCCTGAGGCTGGATAACTGGGCGATGGCGTTGCTGGTACTAAGGCTGCTGCTTTGATCAGCCACTACTATGTCACGACTGTTTGGTTTCAATTGCTACAAATAGCTATCGAAGTTGCTGAAGAATTGGTCGCAGTACCGCCGTCTGGATTTTCGCGCTGATTAAGAGGGACTGATCTCACAATTGCAGGTTCGACTGAGGCAACAATATTGCTAGATCAGTCGGTTTCTGCATAATCAAGCGGGCCTGTATAGTTGGAATGGAGTTTTGGGGGCACTCGGGTACTTTATTATATACATGTTTGGGACTACACGGGGAAGTTGCTACTACGAACTGACTTACTCTGGTCCCTATATTAGCACAGGGGCCGAAATGAGCCGAGCAGGGCCCTGGGTGCAAAACAGACACCTACGACGAGCGAGGAATTACTATCCGTGCAAGTGATACTCAACCCTAAACCTTAGCCTAGACCTTAAATCCCTGCCTAAAGCCCACACCTCACAGCTCCCAACCATGGTTGGGGTGTTTAGGGATAGTTGGCTATTCACCGGTCCCCGCAGCCCCTCAGACCTTGGAGAGAGCGCTTCGGAGGTTCACAGTGTTCTCGATCTGGTATGGGTGCATGGCACTGATCGAGTCCTTGTACCTGAGCGCATGAAAATTCTACATAAAATCGGTGTGTCGGGCTTAACTCGGGCGCCTCACACACCGGCCTGCTGCACCCGAAAGCCGTAGAAACTCGAGCCCCGCGAGATGCACCCCGAAACCCGTTGAACCCTTTTGAAACCACGCCTAACTGCCGGGGAACCTGAACACTAACAAAAAAGAAGCGATCAGAAGCTATAAGAAACTAAGGCACGATCAGAAACTGCGAGAGACGCTTACAGAGCCCAGGTCGAGGAAACCTCCCAGTCCCACCCTATCGTTTCCTACAGTCCCCTGGAGCGCTTCTAGAACCTGCCAGTTTTGCAGCTGGGCTCTTAGTGTCAAGTCCGCCCACGCGCCGAGTTCCCAAATCCTACACCCTAGAGCTAAACCTGACCCTAGATCCTGAAGCCTACACCCTTTGCAACAGGCCGCTGGAATCAACTTTGTCTAAGCCCCGTTCTTTTAACATATATACAACATGTAACATCCTATAGAAATACCTTGGCCTTTACAACATCCTGTCTGAAAACAGCCCGTTCAAATCCAGTAGCAATCCAAAAAACGAACCCCCAAAGCAAAACGAACCCCCAAAGCCTAGTCACCTAGCCATGCGTCATTTAAGGTTTATGCCAGGTTTAAGATTTAGGGTTCACGGGTTGAGTGTTCCGGGTGTGTGGCTTGAACACAAAGTACCTGGGGGTACTGCCTTTATGGCTTACGCAGGGCTTGGGGTTTAGGGCTCAGCGTCTGAAAAGTCTCAGGGTACCATTGGTGAAAATTCTGTAAATTTAGGGTCATGGCATTACGGTCCCATCTTTTCAAAGCTTTCTCACGGGTCAAATCTGATGCTGAAGTGCCACCCAACTTTCTTAGTGTTGAGGATTTGGTCTGGCGTTTTCGGGCTTGACGACGGATCGGTTGGTGGCTGTGCTGAACCCAAGTCACGCATCGAAAGGCAAGCCCAATTCACGTAGGAGCGAATTTTCCTCCGCATGCAGTATCGGAAGTAGTGGGCTGTATCTCTGCCCGAAGAAACTGCATGCATAGGTGAACAATGAAACACGTTCTTATCCAGTGCCTGACCTAATTGCTAGGCAATTGCCGCTACTTTGATGCTGTCTGCCATGTCAAGCAACAGTTTTGTCTTGCAACGCATGTTGTATTTTGTGCATAATGTAGGGGCCTTAAAGAATTACAATAAGGAACCCCCAAAATAGTATTGGTAATTATTTACGTAAGCCCCTATATTACCACCGTGTTTTGAGGAGCTTCAGTGCCGATCTCGATAGGAACGCTCAAGATGACGCGGTGGAAGACCTGGCAAGAAGCTTCTTGTTTGCCCGAAGCCAAGCAGAACTGTTCAGAGGGTTTGGGGGGATTCGATAACATTTATCATACATAATATGATAAAATCTAACATGATACAGTACACTTAAATAACCATAAAAAAATACTTAGAATGGTGTCCTTGGGTCTGCCTCCATTTCTGTATTTACAGCCTGCCAGTCCCAACACGTCGGACATTCAACAAACGACGCTGTTGGCAACAGCCGTCGTGAGGCCTGTACGAAGAGTCCCTTCCATCCCTGCTTTCCACCCGTCCACGCCCATCGGCTCTGTCTAGAGCCAAGTCGGTAGATGCTGTTGCTACTCGCGTTCTCATGCTCATCCCCAGCTTCCCGGGTTCAGGTTGTGACAAGCATCTCTCGGCCTGAAGCTCCAAATCCCGAAAGCAACCCTTTTTGCAGCCAGGCCCCCTGAGCCCTCAACCCCTGAACCCGAATACCTTGGGCACAGCGACTCTATCCTGAACCCGTTTGTCCGAACTCTGTCGATCCTGCACTGCCCTACACGCCGAAAACCGAAAAGGCCATTTCCATACGTCGATCCTGCCTCTACGGCTGCCTGCAGGCGCCGATGCCCCTGAGTGCTGCTTGGTGCAAGAATTTTCCGATGGGTGATGGGGGGGAAGTTCAGCACTCGCACTCGGACGAACCATGAAATGTTCGGGACTCGAGGGGGTTCTTGGGGTTTGGACTCTTCCTGCGGTTTGGGGCGTTTCGGGGCCCTTCTGCGAATCCTAGCATGTGGGCTCTACCTATGGGTCCTCAATTTTTAGGAAACTTCCCAGGTGTACATGTCAGGAGTGGGGAAGTCGGGGGCTCAGGGTTGCAAGGCACCAACGGTGGTGTTAGAGGTTGGTAAGTCGCAGCCGCAATTACAGCAGTGCTGGTGATAGAGCAGCAAAGACAGCAAAGAAAACCCATGACATCAGCATGGAGATTTCAAACTTGCACATTACTATTTTGTTTTCAAAATCACGATCAATCTCAAGCACGGCTCTCTCACTCTTACGCAGGTCTATCGCACGAGTCAGTACAACTGAGCCGAGCCGCACCGTGAGCATCGTGAGCTCCGGCATCGTGGTCGTCGTGATGGTCGACGGTGCCATGACCGATATCTGTGCTGAAACTGCCGTCGGTGCTATGGCCGCCGGAGTGGCCAGCATCGTGGTTACCGGAGCTGTGGCTGCCAGAATCGTGGCTGTCGTGGCTGTCGCCGGAACTGTGACCACCGGCACTGTGTCCAGCGTTTGACCCATGGCTTTCACCTCCGGCGCTGTGTCCACCATCTGCTCCTGCGTGCACCTGAACAGTGCGGGCGGCCCCCTTAAGCGCATTCCTAGTCCTGGACACTCATGTCTCATGTAGACCCGCTCTACACAGACGATCCACACGGCTCGAAAACGAAGAAACGGCTTGCACATGCTTGCACATCCTCGCACATCGACTCAGAACCCTCCGAACACCGGAGCACCCCGCTGGCTGTAGCTCGACCCAGTGCTGCACAAGTCGAGAAGCTTCTAACGTGACTGCGGTGACTCTGAAGCAAAGGAGCCCCAGAAAGCTCGGCAAGCTTGTTGAAGCCATCACCATCCATAATGCCTTCCACCTCACAGGCAGGCGGCAGATGCTTCAAAGACTCGGGCTCGGGTGACGCACGGGGCAGTCTGCGGCTTCTCTCTCTCTCTCTCTCCGCCGTTGCATCCAGAGGGTCTAGCAGCGCCAGGCAATGCGTGAGGCTCAAGCCCTTGAGGCCCCTCACGAAACGAGCGGGCTTGGGGGGAACATTTTGTTGGTATGAACATAATAAGAAGCCCTAAGGCCTAAGGAAAGGCATCATTCGTGTTCTACAAATAGCTTCAAAAATATTCCTGCAAACACTCTCTGGCTCGCGCCTGCTGCCTCTCACGTCTAGGGAGAAGTTCTTCTGCAACTTCAACTCAAGAGCTTGCTAAGCCTCACATGGAGGCCCAGAATCTGAGCCCCAGCCCCCACCTGGAGCTCCGCGGCATAGTGCTTGCCGTTGTATTTATGTGAGGAGATCGGCTTCACCTTGGATCTTTACGGCCTACAGTTGTACAATTGGGGGCCACGTTCCAAAGTCTGTGGAAACAAGCCCTGGTCGCCGCGCTCTTCCGACACTCTCCTACAGAACACTGCATACACACCTTGGCACATAAACCCAACCAGACGATGCAAGGACATTCGTACATCGAGAGGAACACATGCAAAGGTGTGGTATACACGTGTCGTTTGTACGCACGGCCTACTTTGACATGAGATGGCCACGAAGTTGTCAGAATCACAGCAGTCGCCCTTGCATCACCTGTGTATGCCACTATGTTGACAACAAGGTGTGCAAGAAGGCGTTTGTGATCATAAGATGCGGAATCGTTGCTGTGCTTGCAGTCGTGCCTCGTAAGCTTCTGTATGAAACAGGGGAGGCAGTTGCAGCAACGACCGTGTCAACAGTCGGAACGCCAGGAATCGTGCTGAAGCGCCTACATGCATGCCCGTGCGCTGGACCAAAGATTTACCTGACAATCCACAACCGGAACCAAGTTGCGGAGATCTTGTGCATGAGGAAACCTGAACTCTCAGACGTCAATAAACCGAGCATTTTCGCATTTGTGAGGCAACTCGTTTTGAACACAGGAGCAGTTGGGCTCGGCATCGGTTGGAAAGCCCTTCCTCTCCAGCCAGGGTACCAACTCTCTGCTCAACCGGAGGGAAATGTCAACAATGCCTGCGATATATCTACATATATATATATGTGTACACATATACATACATATAACCTAGATAGGCGGGGAGATAGATAGATAGATAGATAGACAAATAGTATTATACGACTTTCTGACGTTCGGTATGAGTTAACAAACACATATATACATATATATATATATATGTAAGTATGTGTGTATACTAGTTTCTACTACGCAAATACTGCTTTCCTCAACCACGAGGTCGCCAAGGAGCTTCGGCCGTTGACCTCAGGTGCACTTCTAAGTGAAGTTTTTTTTCCCTCCTACCTAGCAAGGACAGAGCCCGCAATGCAGCTTAGAAGTGGGCTTGAGGCTTTTGTTTGCCAGTTGAGGGTTTAGGGCGCTCACACTCGGACAATCCAGGCGAGGCATATGCTTCGAGGTCTACTGAGTGAAACTGGGTCTAGGGCTTGGGGTGAAGGTTCCGATGTCAGTAGCCAGTGTCTAGCATACTGGAGGTCTAGGACGAAGGGTCATACAGGAGCCATGTTTACGAAGTGATAAGGCTCCCTCGTGCGACTGAGGATTTGGGAGAGTCCTAAAACAATATAGCATGGTAGATCACAGTTTGTATATACATATATACACCCGCACATATTTCTGAGTAATACTATGTATCTATCTTTGCGGCCCCAGGTTGCCCATGTAATCGCTAAGCTTGTGTTATTCATCGAGGGCCTCAACGCTCCTGATTTCGATCCGCAGACTCGCACTGGGCCGGCAAGGATTCATGGGCCGGATGTCACTACAGGGACATGTCCACAGTGACGTGCGAAGTATGGTAAGAAAAACAACAGAAGCGCATAATACATCAGGCAATGTAAGAACCTAGAAGCATATGCCACCCAAACCTATCCGTTTCACACATCACTGTCGAGGGTTTCTTTTTTGCACGGGCTTTTTTACGGCTTTTGGGTTGCAGAGTGTATTTTTACCAATTTGGCACTTCTTTTCCTCCTGCATTGTCTGTAGTTTGAATGCCAATCTGGCTGTGTAAGGGTGTCGGGTGGAATTTTAGGGCTGGTTTAGATGGACAGATAGATAGATAGTATTTGCGATTACGTTATATCTGTATGTATACTATCTATATCTCTATGCATAAACATATGTGTATATATATATAGATATGAGGCCTCTGAGGTTCCTTGAGAACGGGTTGGTGGCAACCTCATATCGCAGGGCAGCGGCCACCATGCTCCCAAAGTTCGTGATGGCTCCCGGCACTGCAAACCTTGGTGCGGGTATGTCTGTCAACGGCTTCGACTTTGTACAACCTCCTACAAGGGCTTCTGGCTGTTCTACTGATTCGGCTTCCACGATACAGCGCAACCGGACCCTGCAGGATAATAAAGGGGCCTAAATAATTACCAATACTATTTTGGGGGGGTTCCTTACTATAAGTATAGTACACGGGCCCCAAAACCCTATTCTAATTATTAAGGCCCCTACAGTCTTTCCGGCCCCTGTTCTGCACTTCCAGGCTTTCGGTGCAGCCAAGGCACACATTTGGCAGAGCATCCAGGGTGTAGTTGCTTGGCGTCACAGTCACGGACTTGACCTTCGCTTCGGGTCTTTTTGTTTGAGCGTTTGTTTACGCGGAGCTCCAACTCGCTTCCTTCAACTGGACAGCAACTGCCCGGAATAGAATACCGCGATCCCTGGAGACTAAACCCTTAGCCCAATAAATACACAGCTAGTCAAGACGGCAAGACATCGATGTACGTGCTGGATGTCGGATGCCAAGTTGCTGGGGCCATGTTGAAGGTCAGCGAACCTCTCAGGAGATTTAGTTGACAAAATTTACAGCAAGAATGGGTAATCAATGAAAACCTCCATCTGTATGCATGTACATGTACTGCGCATATACAAAACGAAAAAGCTTGTAAAGCAGACAGACCTACATACATACATACATATCTATCTACCTACATAACGTACATACATACATACATAACGCGTGCATACACACATATAAACGTACTTACGCGTACATAGAGACACATACACGCATACATGCCTGTACATACAAATAGATAAACCATACATACACATACATATGCATGCACATGCATACATACATGCACACAGGCACGCAGGCAAGCAGGCACGCACGCAAGCATTCATGCATGCATAGATGCACGCATGAGTGCCTACATTCGTAGAACAACATATGCCTATAGCCCCTTTATGCCAGATACGCGTGTATACATCCCTGGGCCCCAGGACCGGTCCCGGGGACCCCCAAGGCCTCCTTCCGTAGAGCCGGCCGTCTCTGGGACCAGGTTGATGGGAGACTTGGAGCAGATCGCCTTCTCCTCGCCCTTAGGAGTCGGGCTCCCAAAAGGGGCTGCTATGATGGGCGTTGGGTTTAGGTGTTTATGGGTTTAGAGTTTAGGGAGGGAAAAAAAAGGTGTTTCGGCGCTCACAGGGTTTAGGGTTCCTATAAGGGACTGGTAACCTTAACCTTACTTAAAAGCCTTACAGAAAGCCTCCATTTCAAACACAAACAACTTTCACCTTGCAAACACCCGTGTAGAAAACCTTATCGGAACCCTCCAGGAAAAGTCTACGCCGTACATCTAGAACACCCTATAGACCTCTTCCATAAAACCCGTTTACCAATGCAAACGACGCGTGCATAGCAAACCTTGCAAAAAGCCTCAGCGAAAATCATGTAAAACCCCCTCATAGGAACCCTTCTCTGTTCTGAAAGAAGCAAAGGTTCTGGCCCTGACGCGTAAAAGACCTAACACCTCACAAAAAGCAAAGGCCTGTAGAACATGTTCGATCTTCATGCATGTCGGATACTATACACTACACAATACAGACAATATACTATATATTAACATAATATAATATACTATAATATAATATATATTAATATATATATATATGTAGATATATATTTATACTCTATACTATATACTATACATATTCTCTACTATATAGTATGTATGATCCCGGTTCTCGGTTCGCCGACCCCCCCC
>BGNK01000551.1:162075-232208 GCA_003297005.1 Symbiodinium sp. clade A Y106 | reverse complement strand
CGCAGATTCAGGGAGGGTGCTGTGAAGACTTTGGGACTTTCTTGAAAGGCAGCTTGCTCTGGGCCGTCCGGTTCGTTTCGGCATGTTTCGGCTGAGCCTATGAGCACCCTTGAGAATTCTTAGCCCAGCAGATTCACGCCAGGTGTAGACTTGGTAGCTCCGGGGCCCTGACAGGACTTGGATGTCGTGCCAGGATTGGCCGTCTCCAACATTTAGGTACGCGTACCAACTTCTAGAGTTCCGGAATATGTAGAAATGTTGTCTACGAAGCAGAGTCTGCTCGTCAGGCCAGCGACTACTCATGCCGGCGAGGAAAGCAGGAATATCTAAGCGCTCCGAAATGTTCTGGCTTCTCCCTGGTCAATGAAGTCGAATAAGTCTGGATGGCGCCGGGGCATGTTAAGTCGAATAAGTCTAGATGGTGCGGGTTCGAGCAAACCCCGCGCACTCGTCATGCAACGTAGCGACGACCGCTACTTTGACGACACTAGACCTCCATGCATAAGAATCGACTAAGAGGCCTTTCCTCACATGCCGCACACCCTCTGTTCAAAAACAATGCACAACAACGGCGCAGGCCTGAAAGCTGCAAACAAGCTTAACCAACTCATGCTGGTTTCTCCACTAACCAAACTTCCATTCCACGATTGCCCAAGAACCCCGATGGCCTAGGCGAGCTTGCTGCTCTGCCGTGTACACCTGATGGCCAGAAGGAGACAGGAAGGAGATCAAGCAGCATCGATTCAGGGGGACGCTGAGGTCGCGGCTCCTGNGCGGCTCCTGCGGTCCAGCCACCCATGTCCTTGGTACCGGCCGGCTTCTCAATTTCTCCTCTGGTCCAAGCCGGACCAATGGCCCCGACCTCGGGTGTCATCGCGGAGCCAGTTGCTGCGTTAGGGTCTATCTGCACGCGGACCTTCGGCACTCCAACCGGCGAAGCCAGCGGAGCTGCAGCCTGTGAATTGCAGACGAACGGGCGCTGAACACCCAGCTTTGCAAACAGATCTTTCAACTGCCGCAGTCGCTCACCTTCGGCTTGCCGGACTCGTCCACACCTGCGCCAGNGAGCTGCAGCCTGTGAATTGCAGACGAACGGGCGCTGAACACCCAGCTTTGCAAACAGATCTTTCAACTGCCGCAGTCGCTCACCTTCGGCTTGCCGGACTCGTCCACACCTGCGCCAGTAGCTAAGCGCCGGAAGCAACAGTTGTGTGCATGTCGATTTTTGCCGGATTGGGAATCGGGTCTGGGCTTTTCCTCGACACATTGTCACTACTGCCATTCTGATCCAAGAAGTTGAAACTTGCTTTCGGCCATCACTTTGCCTGAATGTGAATAACCTGGAAGAGAACAACACAGCCACAAAGGATACGCTTGATGCCAGTGTGCCCTTGTCCTTGCATAACATGAAACGAAAGAAATCCTGGCAAATTCTGGCCTCACCTTGCTTGGAATGAAGCAACATGCCCCTGGCCTAGGCGGGCCTGCTGCTCTGGGGTGTACACCTCGTGAAGGACCAGAAAACCGCTCACCCAATCAGTCAGTTTTATGCACACGCGATATTTACTGTCAACAGATGCTCAGGTTGGAGCCGCGGCAGTCCAGCTTCCCATGTCCTTAGTGCCTGCCGGCTTTTCCATCTCACCTCTTGTCCATGCTGGTCCGATAACCATGGTCTACGCACAACCTCAACACTGCAGGCACTCGCTGTGCCTTGGGCAATGCTTGATCATGCACAACTCGTCCAGAAACCCTAATGGCAGCCCTCTGTCCAAGCTACGTGCAAGCCAAGCCTATCTGCCTACCTACCAAAAAAACAAACCCACAATGACTGCAGAAAGTCTCAACCACCGTCCAGCAGCTTTCACTTTTGCATCACAATATGAATGCATGAAATTAACGGCTTTGACCAGCTGGGATCATCCGAATGTCCAGCCGGCAAGTTCTTCGAACTGACGCCAGCGCAGTTGTGACACCAATAACCTTGCCATCGCGGAGGCCTTGTCTCGGCTTTCCGCTAGAAAGCTGAAGGTCTATCTGGAGCAGTGCCTTTGGCAACAGCTCCAGTAAAGCCAAACCATGATACTTATGCTCACAGAATGAAGGCACTTACAAAACCCACTCTGGCTGGTAAGGAAATGGTCGACTGGCTGTCTGTCTACGACAGCCCGTCGCAGTCGTAGCACATAGCTTCAGCAGGGAAGCGAAACTGGGCATGGTTCGCTCTCTGACGGCGGCTGGCCACCTGCAAGATGGCTGCACAGGTGCATTTATGTTGTGCATTCCAAGCGTGCAGAAGGCCACATGCAGATATCCGACCGCACAGCAAGCCTGGCATCAATGAATCATCCACGCCGTAACTCCTCCTGGCTGCTCGCGGCAACACGCAAAATCGAATGTAACTATTCCAGCTTGATTATACGACACGCCGAATTGCTGGGATAAAGCCAAGTCGCGCTTCTGCATCAGGTGCGTCACCGAAGTCCTTGTCCTCGGCAATGTTGTATAAGCATATAGCGTGTTTGGTAACGAAGAGCGCTGCCTTGTCGTTTTCAAGCAACTCGTCAAGCCTGGCATTCAACCACCGCAGTCATACACATGATAACGATAGTTCTAAAATTTCCTGCTTCCATTTGCAATGGATGCAATACTAGTAATATTAGCAAGGATGCTGGTGCTAGGTTGCAGTTTTGTGGTGCTCCTGCAAAGTCTTCGAAAGAACGCTACGGCCGTCTGAAGGGTGTGATAACTATGGCCGACGACCGGCAACATTTTATTATTCTAGATGCCCGAAGCGGGGTGCACTCGATGAGTCGATGAGTGTCTGACTGAGGCTTCTTGACTGGAGCAAACGAAACGTGGTCCTTCTTGCATGAGCTGCTGAGACTGCAAGATCAAATCTGCGAGCTTGCAAGCCAAACAAGCCCGGTGTGCGACAAGATCTTCTCCTGCATGTTGTCTCTTAAGGCACACTCTGCGCTAATTAGCAGCCATGTTTTTAACTTCAACAGCGGACCTCGGCTTGACTACGATCGGTTTTCGTCTTCTTGATGACAAAATCCTTCATCCCTGTCCTGGCTACGGCGTGGTGCGGACAAAGCTCCGTGACGGGTCTCCAGCAGCCTTGGAACTTTCTTCCAGCCAGTGGGGTCTTGTCGGCACCTCCGCCACATGTCCAGGATCTCCTGCAAGCTGAGACAGACGAGAGCAGCGGAGTCGCTGCCTGTCAGGGTTGGCCTCGTCACCTTTTCTTCCGGGACAGCCAAGGGAGCAAATAGCACCCCTGGTAGCCTGTCAGGGCACTTGAGAAAGCGGTACTGGCTCCGTCCAGCCCCGCCGACTGTCGCGTGCCTCACCCAGAGGGTGTGCAGGTGGCAAGTGCATTGGTCGGCTCGGAGGAAAGGAAAATGCATGCTCTGGCTTTTCCATGAACCTGGCCGAGTGTGGAGTGAGGCGGCCAACACGCTGCAAGGGCCAGGCGGGGCAGACCCTTCTTCCTGTCCCAACCTTACGACAAGTCAGATGTCTTCCAATAGTAACGAAGCTCCCAAAAGCCCTGAGAGCTGTGCGCTTGATACGCTCGCTTCGTCTCCAGGCGCCTGACCGGCGTCCCACAGGTCGAGGCACTTCGAAACTGGAGCTACGGCTCGGGGCTCGGTGCCGCACGCAGCGTACTCTTCGTTCCACTTGACACACTCCTGCTCCCAGTTCGCTATGGCAGGCAACCTGGGAGCAGCCGACGCCATACTCTGCCCTCTGCCCACCTCAACTTCTCAACAAAGCAACAAGAAGTATCTTCTCGCCCGGAGCTCGTTCTCCACGAACGTTAGCCGAACCGCCTGGCAAGAATGACATCTGTTTCTTACTTTCTGTGTCCATCCTGAACGCAAGCTCTCCGGAACCTTCGGCGTGAGCTCCATGGCTATCTTGTCTTCTAAGGTCAAACACACCTCTCAAACCGGCAAGAGCGCTGAGTGGCTGCTGCAAGCAATCAGCTGTTCAGACAATATAAGCCCGGCACATTAGAGTTTCGTTGCCCAGCAGGACGCTCCCACTGGCAAGAGAACAGAGTATGATCAGCTAACACTCCAGCAAAGTGGACCCCAGAGTCGTAATTTCTCAGGGAGACCTTTGAAAGTTCCTGGGTCAGCTCGTGACGCTCCAGTTTCTCCCAGCCTTCAGAGCAGACATTGTCAAGCTTAGCGCGGAGAATAAGTCTGCTGGCCATCACCCCATCGTGATTCAGAACAAAAGCTTTGAGCTGATCGCTCCAAATCTTGTCGTCTCTGTAAGCAACAAGACCGAACCCAAATACCAAACGAGGCCAGTGTCGTGATCAATGCAAGCAAGGCTATCTATCTATATATGTATGTGAGGATATGGTTTATGGTTATGTACGTGGGACCTTTATGCTCTATTTGGCATTCGGCTTGGTTGTTAAAATTCCTTGCCATAGGGATTGGTATTCGAATAGCTAGCCATTTAAATTTAAGGATTTTTCAAATGTTCATGGCCTTAAAAAATTTAAAAACCTTAAAATTTAAATGGGCCAAGGTTTTGGCTTTGGAAAAGTTGGAAAACCATTAAAATTTAAAAATCCTTACAACCCTTGAAATTTAATTGGCTGGCCCAACTAAATATTAAGGATTTGTAAATTTGTAAAATCCTCAAAATTTAAATGGGCCAAGGTTTTGGCTTTGGAAAAGGCTTTGGAAAAGTTAGAAAACCATTAAAATTTTTTAAAAACCTTAAAATCCTTGAAATTTAATTGGGCCAGCCAGTTAAATTTTAAGGATTTGTAAAATTTTAATGCCTTAAAAACTTTAAAATCCTTAAAATTTAAATGGGCCAAGGTCTTGGCTTTGGAAAAGTTGGAAGCCCATGAAAATTTTAAAACCCTCAAAATCCTTAAAATTTGGTTGGCTGGCCCATTTAAAATTTAAGGGTTGTTTAATTTTTGAAGACCTTAAAATCTTTAAAATCCTTAAAATTTAAATGGGCCAAGGTTTTGGCTTTGGTAAAGTTAGAAAACCATTAAAATTTTAAAACTCCGTAAAATCCTTAAAATTTAATTGGGCCAGCCAATTAAATTTTAAGGTTTTTTAAAATTTTTAATGGCCTTAAGAACTTGAAAATCCTTAGAATTTAAATGCGCCAAGGTTTTGGCTTTGGAAAAGTTGGAAAACCATTCAAATTTTTAAAATCCTTACAACCCTTAAAATTTAATTGGCTGGCCCATTTAAATTTTAAGGGTTTTTAAATTTTTGAAGACCTTCGAATCTTTACAACCCTTAAAATTTAAATGGGCCAAGGTTTTGGATTGGAAAAGTTAGAAAACCATTAAAATTTTAAAAATCCTTAAAATTTAATTGGCTGGTCCAAATAAATTTTGAGGATTTGTAAAATTTTAATGGCCTTAAAAACTTTAAAATCCTTAGAATTTAAATGGGCCAAGGTTTTGGCTTTGGAAATGTTGGAAACCCATTAAAATTTTAAAAAATTGGCTGGCCCATGTAAATTTTAAGGATTGTTAAAATTTTAATGGCCTTAAAAACTTTACAATGCTTAAAATTTAAATGCGCCAAGGTTTTGGCTTTGGAAAAGTTGGAAAACCATTCATATTTTCAAAATTCTTAAAACCCTGAAAATTTAATTGGCTGGCCCATTTAAACTTTAAGGATTTTTGAATTTTTGAAGGCCTTAAAATCTTTAAAATCCTTAACATCTAAATGGGCCAAGGTTTTGGCTTTGGAAAAGTTAGAAAGCCATTAACATTTTAAGAATCCTTAAAATCCTTAAAATTTCAATGGGCCGGCCAATTAGATTTCAAGGATTTTAAAATTTTAATGGCCTTAAAATCCTTGAAAATTAAATGGGCTGTATATTTAAATTTCCAAAACCTTGGCGCAATTGAATTTTAAGGATTTTAAAAATTTTAAGGCCATTAAAAATTTTTCTAAATCCTTAAAATTTAATTGGCTGGCCCAATTAAATTTCAAGGATTTTAAGGATTTTAAAATTTTAATGGTTTTCTAACTTTTTCAAAGCCAAAACCTTGGCGCATTT
Organism: Symbiodinium sp. clade A Y106; assembly: GCA_003297005.1. Classification (NCBI taxonomy): domain Eukaryota; class Dinophyceae; order Suessiales; family Symbiodiniaceae; genus Symbiodinium; species Symbiodinium sp. clade A. The sequence goes on along the minus strand of BGNK01000551.1, from coordinate 226,142 downwards.
AAATTCTAAGGATTTTAAAGATTTTAAGGCCATTAAAAAATTAAAAATCCTTAAAATTGAATTGGGCCAGCCAATGAAATTTTACTTTTCCAAAGCCAAAACCTTGGCGCATTTAATTGGGCCAGCCAATGAAATTTTAAGGATTTTAAGGGTTTTTAAAATTTTAATGGTTTTCCAACTTGGCCCATGTAAATTTTAAGGATTTTAACGATGTTAAAGCCATTAAAATTTTAAAAATCCTCAAAATTTAATTGGGCCAGCCAAGTAAATTTTGGGGATTTTAAGGATTTTTAAAATTTTAATGGTTTTCTAACTTTCCCAAGCCAAAACCTTGGCCCATTTAAATTTTAAGGGTTTTAAAGATTTTAAGGACTTCAAAAATTTAAAAACCCTTAAAATTTAAATGGGCCAGCCAATTAAATTTTAAGGGTTGTAAGGATTTTAAAAGTTTTTGGTGGTTTTCCAACTTTTCCAAAGCCAAAACCTTGGCGCATTTAAAATTTTAAGGCCATTAAAGTTTTTAAAATCCTGAAAAATTTGAAAGGCTTCCCCATATATATAAATTGTAATAATTTTGGAGTTTTCTACACATTAAATGGTCTTTTGATTTTCCAAAACCAAGGGTGACAGTCTCTGTGGCAATGCATTGAATACTCTATGGCCATTACATCTTGTAATTTCGATATATGATAATTAGTTTACAACAGTTTCGTATTACTGACGACCAGTGCAGATTGGAGACCTTTGAACAGAACCTGCGGCCAGCAACTACGACGATTCCCGGAGCAACCAACGCAGAAAGAACTTTCGCGACGCATTATCAAGCAAGGCTCGTAAGCTGCTGGCACCAGGCTAGCGCCTGGCGCCAACAAGGAGAATACTCTAGTATCTAGATGCGCGATGCCTCCTTTTCTAAATACCAAAAGCGAAACCTCGCTGACCAAACAGGTGCCTTTGGCGTAAGCTTCGCGACCAAGGTATTCTGACGTCCGCCCATATGCGCGGGGGCAGACATCTCGCGGACAAGTCGCTGTTATGCCACAGACACACACAAGCACTTACAAACAAGCAATCACGCACACACGCAACTCATACATAATGTTACGCGCAAACCTACAAACACATAACCACACAAACACATAAACACATATACAAACACACACACACACACATGCACAAGCACAGACACGCCAGGCCACGAGCAAAGGAAAGGATTGGACCAAATTTTGGGGAGCAGCTTACCCGGCAAAATTTGGTCCAACCCTCTCTGCTGTAATTTCCAATCGGTATCCAAAAACAAACGCGATATGACAAAAGTTCCGATAACAGCTCGCCGGCAAAATTTGGTCCAATCCTCGGCATGTGTATTCACTTCTCCTTATCCTTTGGTTCCAAGCCACGAGCAAAGGAGAGGATTGGACCAGATTTTGGGGAGCAGCTTGCCCGGCCAAAATTGTTCCAATCCTCTCTGTTGTCATTTCCCATCGGTAACAGCAAGACAGCAAACAACATGAGGCTACCAAAGTTCCGGAAACAGCTCGCCGGCAAAATTTGGTCCAATCCTCTCTGCTATGACTTCCTGTCGGTACCCAAAAAAATTACACGATACGGCAAAAGTTCCGATAATAGCTCGCCGGCAAAATTTGGTCCAATCCTCGGCATGTGTATTCACTTCTCCTTATCCTTTGGTTCCAAGCCACGAACAAAGGAGAGGATTGGAACAGATTTGGGGGAGCAGCTTGCCCGGCCAAAGTTTGGTCCAATCCTCTCTGTTGTCAGAACATGTACAAAAGGTGCAGGTGGTACGTGTACCGATAACTTGCGTAGGGCTTGCGTGTGACCCCTGCCCCCCCCTCCCCACCCTACCAAACCATACCATTGGCGGGGGGGGCCGGGAACGCCAGACGCCTGTCCATCCATATATGTATACATATATATATATATATGCTGCACATGAAAATACCCTGCGTAGCATGCGTTGGCATGTTATACAATGCAACCTGTGAACGATGCCAGTGTAACGGTTCACGCCCTGCAGCTACTTTGATTCTTGGGTGGCTTCTCTCCAGGACCCAGGCGCTGCGCAATCTTCTCCCGCTGTTCTCGAATGCGCCTTGCAACGGTCTGGTGCTCGACCACAAATCGCTGTAAGAGAGACGGTCTTGCAACCGAAGCAGCAATGTAGCAGCGTATGCACAGTCATCCCAAGAACTCTAGCAGTGTAGGGGCCGCGGCGCTGAGCATGCTCTCCAAAATCGTTGAATTTTTCTCGCCTGCCGATTTGACAAAGGCTGACACGGCACAGTGGGCAAGGACGAGCAGCTCGACTTGCTAGGCTGCTAGGCACTTGAGCAACCAGCCTGGAACGCAACATTCCTCGGAACATTCACGAGGCTCAACAGGAATGCATCGAAGGGCTGGAAGACAAGCAACTCCCTATGCAGTGTTGCAGCTTGCCGATTCTGCCCGGTTTCTTCATGCTGGAAGAAATCTGCTTGTGGCCGTCTCGTGTAGAGTGCCAGTGTTCCAGAGACAGAGTAAGGCAGAGAGAGAGAGAGAAAGCGAGAGAGAGAGCGAGACAGAGAGACAGAGTCAGAGAGGGGAATCTCCTTGCGAAGCTGCTACACAGCTGAACTAAAAGCTAACCAAAGCGATCGTAGTCTTGGCCCTAGGACTTCAAGGCGAAGATGACGCGACCAGCCACCTTCCCACCCATGACCCGAGCAACGCATGTCAAATTATGACAGTGTCATCTTTGAAGCAAAACACAGCCTGCCTGCCAGCTTCGCAAAGCTTGATAGACCTTCAGCCGATCCGCACTAGATTACTAGGACATGATCTTCTGGAGTCCATCACACGAGGCTCTTGTCTCGGTCGCGGACTTTCTTTGCATTGGCTTTGGCTTTGGTAATGTTTCTCTTCATCTGACATGCATTTGTGTACTCGGACTGGATAACACGTCCCTCTTAAACCCAAGCCTTTTAGACGTCTTCACACTGTAGTGAAGTGGAAGATGTCACAGTTGACAGAGTCAAGGAATCGCCTTCATGGAAGCCACGTAGCTGGTGAACAACCTGCCCGCACTGAACCGCAAGCAACTCTCATCTGAGGGCTAAAAAATTCTCTCTGCTCCGCTACACCAGAAAACTCAAGTTACCATGTTACAGCCCTTTCGAAGCGTCGGCTGCCGGAGTTGGACGTTCGGCGATTGCGATGCTTTGCAGGGAAGGTGAAGACGGATTGGTGCAGGAGAGAAGCAGTTTTGCATGCAGCTTTCATTTGCGTAGCAATTGACACTGTCCGCTTTCGGGCGCGAATCTGCTTGGCAACGATACAGCGGCATCGTTAAAACCGAAGAAGACTGAAGCAGTGCGGAAAGTCAACGGCTCATCCGGTCAACAAAAGGCAGGAAGTGCAATAAGACAGGTGCTTCGTGATCAGCCTTGACACAGCAGGGCTCTGGACCACAGTCTCCATCCTCATGGCCTGGGAAGGCATAGACTGCTGTAGACTCCAAAGCAAAAACTGAACTGTCTCACAGCCTACTGCGCAGCCTCCTTCATCTGCCCAGCCGTGAGCCTAGACCTCTCGCAGCTCCGACGTCTTTGTGCATATGTGTGGTGAATGTGTGGTGAGCGGCTGTTGATCCCAAGGTGTGCGCCTCTTCACCAAGAGATTGTCCGAGTTTTCCCTCAAGTACTCGACGCCTTAGACCAATTGCTCACCATCCCTTGTGCAAAGATCTACAGAACGAGATCTTCCTGATCGTATGCCCAAGCATCATCGATCGAGCACCGCACGTTCCAGTACCGGAACCTTTCTTTGTTTTTGATCCTGTGCAGATCGACCCTACCAATGACAGTCGATACCCTTTGAGCAAAGCGGTCGTCTCCTGCTGAATCTGCCGCAAAAAGCCAGCAGCCCAAATGAGCCTGAGGATCGGAGCAGGTGCCGCATGCCCACACATGCCCAACATGTCTGTGCTCTTGAGTGGCCGACGTAAACCATTTTGCTGCCGGAAAATCCCTGTTTGACAGCTTACTAGCACCGGCTTTTGCCCAGTGTGCTTTAAAGCAGCAGTTGGGGAACTGTGTTGCGGGAAGCAGTGTGTGGCGCGCCTGCTTTCGGATTTCAGCTTTGCTTGCAGCTTGCGGCTCTCCACCTTGGGAATTTAAGGCGGTCCAACGAGAGATGGCTCTGTGAGAGACTGGGCCCGACTGAGCACGTTGCCGCTTGCTTGGCCTGTTCCTCTTTGCGATCGAGCTCCTGCCCACCAGAGCTAGCCACAAAGATCTCATCAGCACTGCCACTTCAGGCTCTGCATCACTGAACCTCCTTCAGCGAATCTGCAGCTTCCTGCAATCAAGGAAGCATAACAAACGGCATCGGCCAGCCTCGAACAACGTGCCTCCACCATCCGCTCGCGTTGAGTTTGGTACAAACGTCGGCGGTAGGATCTTTCCTCTCACAGGCTTTCTCAAGGCGTCCGGCTGGGCTACTTTCAAGGCTCCGGAAAGGCCTCTGCACATGCGGCGATTCGCTCTTTGCGATTCGCCGGCAACCATATCCGAATGGCCTCAGCCGCTTGGTTTGCAGAACCCGCCAGCACCCGAGCTGACTCACCGAGCCTCGGGAGTGGTGTTGCGAACGACGAGAGTCTGAGAGGGCTTCCTGGCTGCAGGACAGTCTGCACTTGCAGGCAGGCGGCGATTGCATCTCTCTTTTTCCTAGGCGTTGCACCGCGGGGCGAGACCGCTTGAAGCCAAGGGAGCCTCGGAATCAAACGGAAACTGTGCCAAACTGGCGGCATCGATGTCAAGCTGCGAAAAGAGAAGTGCTGCCTATGCCAGAAGGATCGGGACGGCAAGACAAGTAGACTCAAGGACATGACAAAGAACCAAGAAAGCACATGAGCTCGGCAATGCATCTTTCAGATCCAGACAAACACAAACTCTGAACCCGAAAACTCAATCCTAGACGTGCAAGATGCGAATCGCAATCAGCAACCCTAAGCCCCAAAGCCCAGACTATCAGCCCCAAATTTTGCAACTTCCACCCGAGATCCGGCCAAAAACCGTGGTTCAAAAGCCACAAACCTGATGAGCCGGGAGCTTTCGAACCCTGCAGCCTAAGGCCGAAAACCTTAAATCCTAACGAACCCAACCCCTACCCCTACAACCCCGATGTTCTTGGCGGCACGGAGCCCTGTCAGCTTTCGGCATGCAATTTGGTCAGACCCTTGATTGAAGTTTAAACAGTACACGATGCTGACTTCCACCCCATGCAGATATAAAACAAATCCTCCGCTGAAGCCAGCAAACGTTCTTGATTCGACGGAAAAGCTCGGTCTCAAGCCAATGGAGGCAGCTCCGGCCCGATGCGCCTGCAGAATTTGTAGGCCTGCACAGGGCCCCCACGGCCCGGGGCTCCCGCAAGGCATCGCAGAGTCGTCTCGGTGGGCGCCTGGAGCCGCTCCGCGAGGCGCTCCTGGGCCTCCCGCAAGGCCTCGTCACCGTCGTCGGGGTCCCCTCAGCTTGGCAGCGCATCTCTCTCTCCCAGACATCTCCCCTTTCATGCCCCGTTCTGCCTTCTGCGCCCTCCTTCTGAGCCTTGCCTCCCGCCAGCAGATCACCTCACTGCCAGGTCACGCTGCCGACACGGAAGGCTTCGATCACAACTGAGCATGCTGCTGAAGGTGGGCTTCTTCTTCGGAGACCGCCGAGGATCAAAACCCTGCACTGTGCCAAGTAGACAAAAGCACGACACGAGGCTCCCAATTGCTCGTAATCCTGAAAGTCTGTCAAAATTACCTAACCTCAGCCGCCGGCCTCGAACATAGTCTTCACCTCACCCAGTGCCGTGGTCAGCTTGTCGATGTCTTTGACCAGCTTGCCCTGCAAACGAAACTGTGTTGGGAACTGCCCTTGGTGGGAGCGGCCTGTGTGGTTCTTCGGCCTGATCTACGAACTCGGTTCTTCCTGCAAGAAAACTGAACATGACAACTCAAGCCTGGGCCGTTGAGCACCAAGCAATGCCCTGCCTGCCACTACCGCCCCAGAACGGTGTGCGCGGGTAAGGCCGAACATGGTACCCCCTGCACGTACCTGGCTCAGGCTTTCTTGCCGTTTGTCCCCGGAGTCAAGGTGGCCAGGGGTGGTACGTTCTCAGATGAGGCCTTCGGAGATAGCCCATGCAGTGCACTATCAGACCTTGGGAACCAGCCACCAATAGACTGAATCTAAAGCAAGCTGTTGTTTGGCAGTAGATTTCCAGGGCTGAGTGCGGAGCTTCGATTTTCGAAGCAGGGCCTCCGCACAGGATCTCATGTGCTGGCTGGGCGAGGTGTACAGCACAGCTGAAGAGCTCAGGTCCTTGCAGGGCCAGTGCTGGCCATGTCAGGCTTAAGGCTGGAAGCCTGCGTGCACAGCATGCGCGGTGAAATGTTTCTGAGCTACTTCCCTTCGCTCCCCGGGCCCCGTGGCCTGAAGCCTTGAGGGAGTCCCTCCCCAGCCATCCGTAAACACCCAGCCCTGGGGCCAGCGGCCAGAACACAAGAAGAAGAACATGGGAACGTGGCTGCGCGCAGCAGTGCCTCTGTGCCTGCCGGGGATGGGGTCGTCACACCTTGCCTTGGCTGATGCTAAGTTCGGCAAAGGAAATTCTTTGCACCGTCTGCTGGGGACGCTGCTTCGGCGTGCTGAAGTACATGGTCTGCGCATGAGATCTCAGTGCTGACACCTTGAGTGGCCGAGTTCGTGCCACACGCACAGCACAAATTTCATCGTCTGAGCACGGAACTCCTGACAGAGGCCGAATCGTCGGCAGCCAACCAGCAGATTTCGACTCCGCAAGCACAAGGGGCGAAGCCTTTGGTGCCTTCGGGCCTCGTCAAGGAGGTCAATCCGCTGTGTGGTGCAACTTGTGTAGGAAACCCTTCAATATCTGCAAGGCATCTGCTGTCGACTTCCTCCAAAGGAGGTGGCCCTTCCATCGCTAGGACCGCATCTCGGATTGCTTTGAGTCTTGAGTTTGCTAAGTAACAACCGTCAGCATCTACCAGTGGGGCGGTCCTGATAGTCTCCCGTTGCTTTAGTATACATTCAATCTTGTGTCTACGCATGTCTGGGATCCCCCTTGCAAGATTTGCGAAAGGCATTGATTGGCACGTGGCAGGTTCATGCCAGAACTGCATCTGCTAGTTTGCCAGTGCGCGCTGCGACTTCTTTTCTGCTCGGGCGAACAGGCTCGAAAATTCACAACATCACAAAAGCAGCAAACAAACTCGTAAGCGAAAACGTAGACGGTGTATCGAGGCGCAAATCGTACTAGTCGCGCGGTGCTCCGTCACGTCACCGAGCAGAGAGAGAGAGAGAGAGTGAGAAGCTAACCGGCCATCGAAGAATCCTAAAGAAATCAACCATATGCATGGACATTCTGCACAAAAAGGACCAGTGAACCTGCACTATCACTATCCCCGTCTACTTACCTACACATCTCTCTCTTTGCACAGACATGTGTTCTCTCTCTCAGATTCCCGTGGCATTCAGGGAATCGTCGCCATGACTTTCTTCGCGAAGTAATCGAACTCCTGATCTGCGCCCCCGCGTGATTCGCTCGATGCTGATGCATGTGCATGGATGTCTGCTGCACGCGAAACGGAACGTTCCTCGTAAACAGGCGAAACACCAGTCTGGAGCTTCGAGAACATGAGCTTGCCGGTGTTAAGGTTCATGACCTTGGCAACTAGCGTCGTTTTCTGGGGCAGCGATGTTTCTTCAGGAGGTGCCTCGAAAGCACCCTTTCGGTACTTGATCTGCGATCCTTCCGGCAAGAGCTCCTCAAGTGCACTCTGAAGGTCTGTGCTGCGGGTCCATGCACCTGGAAACGGCGTGTCCTTCAGGACCATGGGCTCGTTCAGTGCAACCCGCACCTGTGCAAAAGTGAGCCACGGGTCTGGCTACCGTCTGGCTACAATCGATAGATGTGCTGTTGTCTCGCAATCAAGCATTGCCGGTGCCAAGACGGGCCTTAGGACCGAATGTTATTTGGCACTTCCGGATGAAATCCTCCACTTCCTGGCAGTCGGAGCTCGTTGGTCTTGGAGTCTCGGCACGTCATGAGCAAAGGCTGTGCCACGCCTTGTTTCCTGGCTTGGGAAATGTGCTGAAGGCCCTGCACCAACAAAGAGAGAGCGGGGCACAAGCAGCTCCGGCGAGAGGTGGCACAGTGCACAGCCTCTTTGCCATTTCGGCTTCGAATTCGTCTTTTGGCCTTTCTCCGCGAAAAAGCAAGCAGGGAAACAACCCGAGGTGTTGCGCACTTGCAAAAGGGAAAGGGGGACGAAGAGAGAGATCGAGAGAGAGAGAGAGAAAGAAACAAATGAAGAACATAAAAATAAAGAAAGAAATGAATAAAGGCAGAGACAGAGAGTGTGTACATCACGTGCTACAGCCGCAAGCTGAAGCCCGGACGCGACATCATACTCGAGATGGAGGAGGGTGACTCCCTCTGGGATCGTTGCCTTCCCACCATGACAGCTTGCAAAATATGGGAGTCTCGACGGCACTCAGGTCGCGGCAGGCCACTGCATAGGAACTCTAACTTTAGATTGCTCGGCAGCTGTTTTCCGAGCCTGGGCTGCAGCGGACTGCGCACGAGACATGACTGGGACAGAGTTTGGGCTTTGTGGTACTCGTGCATCGGCCGTTCATGTCCGCAGGAGTACGTCGTGGCGTAGTGGAGCAGAGTCGAGATGTGGGCCACTCTATTTAGGGAACTTGCCTCCAGGCCGAAGAGGACAAAGGCACCTACGGGCGCCACATCCCCTCCACCAGCCTCAGCCTGTCCACAATCTGATGGGCGGCCAAGGCGGACGACGCCAGGTGTTTACAACCGGGATTTCATCGACACAACCCGAACAAACTCTTCTAGATACTTGTCAAGTTTCGAAAATATGAGGCATATACTGCATACGTAAGTTCTCAGAGGATATCCGATACTAATACAGTACTCTTTGCGGCCAAGCCGCCAAGGATCGCTCCGCCTGCTTCGCCTTTGCTGATTTGAAGCTCGAGCTCACGGGGCTCCTCTTCACCTGCGCGGAAGGACCAAAAGTAGGAATGGGGGATACTTGCAGTGATACTTGCTATAACTGGTCACACCAGTAGGAAATGGTAGTAGGAAATGATGAAGATCATGATGATGGTGCTGGACTATAGCAACGATACCGAGCAAAGAGTACGAGTAACAGCAAGAACACTAGCACTGAGAATCCTTGTAGCAACAATCGAAGTGGCAGAATGATAACAAAAGTCGTGCGAACCACCGCCATAATAGTGGTGAAAATCCTGCTGTCACGAAGACTCATGGGCTTACTCACATGCGCAACGGGCACCACTCGCACGATGCCGTGAAACTCTCCGGGATCAATCCGATGGTGTTACTCCTATACAACATACTCTAGAATATATAACATATATTATACGTACAATACTGCATATGCTAGTCTTTGACTAACTTCTACTGTGGTCTTCTCCAACCAGGCGTCATGGATTTAGTGAAACTGCGAACAAATTTACCTGCTTCCTGTGTTCCCATCTCCTCCTTCTTTCTCTCGAGTTTTCTCTTTCTTCCTCGCTTTCCTTCCCTCTCTTTCTTGCCATTCTTTCCACATGTTTCACGCAAAACAAGGAGCTCGAAGGAGTTGAAAAGCAGACGGTTCACAAGCGTGACGCGTGCTGCTTCTACCCAGCAAAGTTTCTTGGATGCGCCTTTTGTTTGATCGTCTCTTCGGCATGAGAAGAAAGCTGCGAGCAGCCTATTGTCGAGGCACCAGCCCGCCAAAAAAACACCCTGAACACGATCTGTGAAGCCGGGTAGCAAAGCCAGTGTTGCGAGAGAAAGCAAGAACGCTGGTGGGGCCCATGATTCTGAAGGTTGGGACGAGTTTGTTCAAGATTTGTGGGGTGAGAAAGCTCTGGGAAAACGGTCCCTGCGCAGCAACCTTTTCCAAATCGCCCCGTCATCATCATTGCTATCATCTATCATCAGTGTAATCACTATTGCTATTATCATAGCCATCACCATCGATGTCATCATCTCCATCATGTTCATCATCGTTATAATCATCGTCATCCATGCGTTGAGCAGTGGGCATTTTGTGGGCTACCAAAAACGACCCTGAACTCAATCTGTGGAGCCGGGCTGCCAAGCCAATGTTACGAGAGAAAGCGAAAACGCTGGTGGGGGCCAATGATTCTGAAGGTTGGGACAAGTTTGTTAAGATTCGTGGGGTGAAAGAGCTCTTGGGAAAAAGGTCTCTGCGCAGCAACTTTTCCAGATCGCCATGTCGTCACCATAGCTATCACTAGTGTTATCACCATCGTCACCATCACCGTTATCATCAACGCCATCACCACCGATATCATCATCGCCATCATCATGTTCTTCATCATCGTTATCATCCTCGCCATCAACATGTTGAGCGGTGGTTTTTTGGGGGGGCTGGGACCATCGTCGAGGCTACTCAAAAGAGTCAGTCCGTCGAAGAAAGGCTGTGCCCGGGAGAACACCCCCCCTATGAAGCCGTCACCAACTTGGTCTCAATCTCACCTTGCATAGAACTTGCAAGCTGGTAGACACGCGAGCAATGGTGAAGCCACAGTTAGCACATATGTAAGTTCCTTAGCTTTGCATCTCTTGAAGCCATGATGGCGAGTATCGGGTTCTCATTGTGGAGTAGGCATGGTGCACTAATTTCCACGCATGCATGCGAGTCCGTCGAGGATATCTAGGGATCTGCGCGTGGCAATTTTTGTATCTTCACACCTACTGCTTTAAACGCACGGGTATAGCTTCTTTCCCACCGCGTTTCCTTACTGCAGATGGTAGTTCTCGAGCGAGCACCGGGGTGCAGGGCAGGAGGCTCGAGGCTTCTCCTATCTTCTTCCGTCCATGCAGGAAGCAGGAAGCTTGGCATGTCAATACACAACTCTCACCACGCCCCCGCCCCCCTCTCACACCCTGCCCCCACCCAGCTCTTTGGCTTCTCTGAGTCTCTCTTCTCTTGTTTCACAGCCTGGGAGCCCAGCCTTCCTCTTGCATGGCCCTTGAATGGACTGGCCCATTGAGACTTGAACAGCTCCTGCACAGCAAATCAAAAGAAATCATGTGTCACATTGCTGGACTGACACTGAGGTGTAAACGTCCAGCTTCCTGCAGCGACAAGTGTGAACTGCTGATCTGGAGGTGATCTGGCAGATGGCCTCACCCTTGAGCAGAGTCATGGATGGGGAACCCGTGAAGGCCAAGCTCTTGGTCAAACAAAGGCAGGCCACGATAGCAGCCCCCAAAGCCTCAGAGGAAGACGGCACGGCGGCGTGGTGCTCCATGAGGGAAACCCAGAAATTCAGGCTCCCGGCCAGCAAGGGCGCTGCCACTCGGTGGCTCCTGGCCCTCATCATGGCGCTACCACTGACACCTTAGCCATCACCACAGGATGGCAGGCAGCAAAAAAGATGTGCAGAAGATGGTGCGTCTTGGCGAGGGTCTTCCTGAACTACACTTCCCAAGCGTGGAACTCATGTGTGAAGGACATTCCTTGCAAAACTTGTGCCCGGCGTGCAGGATCGTGCATTTCTTGATGTTAGATGTGTCAGAGGTTGGCCATATGTCTTCTTCGTTACTGGTCGTGTTGATCCGATTAGCGCCGGGCTTTCACAGTGCGAAACATGCTCATAGCAGCGCTGTCAAAGCGACGCAAAAAAAAAAAAAGCTGCTCGGACCAACCTGGGGACGCTGCTGGCTGGTGCCATGGAGCAGTGCCGCTTGAGCTGAAGTGCGCGGCAAGAGATGATCAGAAAAGGTCGGACACTTCTGTGAGACAAGCAGCAGGGCGACGCGATCTCGGTTTCTGTTTTCATGCTGGCGTGATGTCGGCTGCGGGGCTCAAACCCGCTCGTGCAAGAGCTCTGCTCAGCCTTGAAGGAGACTCCACAGGCCAAGACNAGCAGGTTGCTCAAAGGCCCAGCAGACACCACACGGCAAGCACAAGCAATCAGCGCAACAGCAAAGGCTTTGGAGGCGGCCATGGCACTTCGCAAGCACTAGGAAGGATGCGGGAACTGGCTGATGACGATACTGCACGTCTGCCCTGAGCCGACAGACACGGACATGTTGAAGTGTAAGCAGCATCTCCGCTACACTTGTGCGGTCGACCATGGTGCACGCCCAAAGCTTTTGACCAACACCCATGACCAGGAGAAAAAGGTACAGGTATTAAACGACAAACATGCGACCGAGAAATCAATACCAAGCGACACTGGATTCGCTGCTGTTGCACGCAATGACAAAAGAAACGACATGCTTGTTATAACCAGCAAATAGCAACTGCTTATCCGGATCTCATGGTGCGCATGCGCGTATGCAGCCCTCTGCATGCAGTTTGGGGAAGAGAAACACTTAACCTGACCGTGCCTTGTGCTGCCAGGCTGCAGGCTTGTCAGTTTGCTTGCACTCTCACTGACACAGGCCAGACACTCTTCCATGGGCATGGTAACTGTTTGCATGTTCATCAGACAAGGAGACAAGGTCGGACACTTCTGTGAGACCAGCAGGGCGACGCGATCTCGGTTTCTGTTTTCATGCTGGCGTGATGTCGGCTGCGGGGCTCAAACCCGCTCGTGCAAGAGCTCTGCTCAGCCTTGAAGGAGACTCCACAGGCCAAGACNCAGCAGGGCGACGCGATCTCGGTTTCTGTTTTCATGCTGGCGTGATGTCGGCTGCGGGGCTCAAACCCGCTCGTGCAAGAGCTCTGCTCAGCCTTGAAGGAGACTCCACAGGCCAAGACTCTGCAACCCCGGTTACATCACATGCTTCCTGGAACCTGACACGAAGATCCCGTGCAGAGCCAATGCAAATGGCGCATAGTGTTCTCCCATGCTTCGCAACAGCCAACGAAGCAGGGTTGTCAGACATCATGATGCAGCAAAACGGCTGTGGGAATATGGCTAGGACTTGCAGGCTAGGCAGACTGTCGTGAGCAACAACAGGCCGACTGGAAAGCCACTGTTCCCCAAGCCGCCGCCAGAGTCACAGACAATTCCGTGACGAATTTCGCTACCAAGTCAGTGCAACCTCTTTGCAGCCTCTCTTGCAGAAACCGTAACTCATACTGCAGCATTAGGTTCCGCAGGCCCAAGCCCTAGAGCAACCTCTGCAAAGATTGCAGACCTGGGAATCAGATGACTGACCTTGTCATTCAGTGGCGTCCCTCACTCCTTCTTGTTGAAGCTCACGAACATTTTCGGGCGCTTTCCCGTGAGCAACGACTGCTGGTCGAATTGGTCCATGTGATCACCATGTTGCATGTCATGAGACCCAGAGACGGATTGGCTCGAGATCTCGGGCAGGAAATGATCCGACTGGTGCGCAGCTGCATCAGGGAAGAAGGCCGTGAAGCTGGATGCCAGACCGCACGCATGTGCACTGCCCTCGTGAGCGTCAGAGAGGCACGTTGCGTTGTGGTGGCTGTTCTGGCCAGTCAAGTCTGCTAGCAGGTTGCTCAAAGGCCCAGCAGACACCACACGGCAAGCACAAGCAATCAGCGCAACAGCAAAGGCTTTGGAGGCGGCCATGGCACTTCGCAAGCACTAGGAAGGATGCGGGAACTGNAGCAGGTTGCTCAAAGGCCCAGCAGACACCACACGGCAAGCACAAGCAATCAGCGCAACAGCAAAGGCTTTGGAGGCGGCCATGGCACTTCGCAAGCACTAGGAAGGATGCGGGAACTGACTGATGACGATACTGCACGTCTGTCCTGAGCCGACAGTTTGCGTTCAAACATCTTATAGGTGTCCACGACGGCCACCGCTGCTAATCTTTACGACGACATTGTCTTGCTAAGTGCTGCATTACGCCGCGACTGGCCAACCGCGCCCGCGTCCCGCTCCTCAAACAAAAACATGAGCTCATTCCTACAACTTGCGCGAGCCTTTCATGCCTTGATTGTTTTGGAACGGTGCCACGACAGCCCTCAGGGCTGTGCAGCAACTGACAAGGATGGCAAGTCTCGACAGACGATCGTGCGGGCTTCTGTCCCTTCTTCGAAGCGGACCCCCGAAAGCCCAGCAAAGCCTGCGTGCTCACCGCAGAGTCGCTCTTTGCGACGCTAGTCCTTGTACTTCCGTCTGTATTCAATCACCTGAGCACGGAGGCAAATTCGGATCACAGGTTTTTTCAAAATTAATCCAAACAACCCGTCAGTCTACACCATGAGATACCTCGTGCTGATGCAAGCTCTTGCCAAGGCTGCAGCATACTCCACATAAACGTCTTCAGAGTCGAAGAGTACAAACTCCCTCATAAGAGGCAGTCGGCTGCAGTCTTGCATGCTGACTTGAATCGCTCGCCTGTATGTCCCACGCGTTTTCTCGCGGTCTCCACATACGGAGTCGTATGGACCCTCGATGCAGGAATGCACCAGTTCCTCATACCGTCGAGTACAGTCTCACACGACTGGCGTGAAAGAAGTATAGCACAAGCACAGCACCTCGGGGTCCGGATTTACCTCGTCCGTGTAGCGTACTTTGCCACCAAGAACTCGGCAGATCAAGACCTTTGACAGTTTGGCAGAGCCAGGCAATGTGCACGCAAGCCTTTGGACCTGAGGACCATACCGCATAGAGCCCTTTCTCGTTCGGCTTTGCATACTCATCAGCCTGCAATGCAAGTTGCTCCAACGTCGAACACAACGCTCAGCGGCTTAGCCTTGGTGATCGACTCGGCGAAATAAAGTCCTGGCGAAAGCGACCACCACCCGACTGCCCGACTGCCAAAGCCTTGAGGCTCTGGAGATCAGACCTTTACCGTACAGGGTGCCAGTGCTGGAGCCAGCGCGGCTGACTTTGAAGTCCGTCTGGCCTCGAACTCCAGAAATCAGAAAGGCGAAGGCTGCTTCAGTCGCTATGGCTCCAGCAAATCGCTTCAGCAGCGACTGGGTTTGTTCCGTGGAAAAGATACCACTCGTTGCCTTAAAAACTATCAGCCCGGGCATGCTCTGAGCAGGAACACACACCCCCGCTCTCCAAAAAAAATAGTCTGTCCAAGATGCACTCGCCGTGCAGACGGTTGGCCTCAATTTTGTGCTGACCGTGCGAGGTGATTTGATGCCACTTCTGCTGAGCTCTCGCCACTGCCACCTTCATTACAACGATGTCGTCAATAAGATCCACAATCTGAAGCCCATACTAAGAAGGCTTGCGGCGGTATGCCCGATATGCTTCAGAAAGACCCTGTTGCACTTGTGCATGAGCTTTAAACGGCTGGCAGAAAAGGCTAATGTCGTCTTTGTGCCTTCGCTCCTCCAATCTTCTCCATTGCCAGGCTCGTCTTAACATCCGGAAACAACTCCTTACAGGTCACGACTCGTGACAAATGTCAACGTACTTGTCCCCTAACTCGTGCCACTTTGCCAGGGCTCTGGGAGCTCTTCCCTGGCCAGCAAATCGCCACGGCGGCAGGCATACTCCTGCGAGCTGCAAAGGCTCTCTCGCTGTCGAAAGATGAGAAGGTGTGCCTCCCAGGTCTTTTTGTTCTCGTTGCGCTTGACGTTCACCACTTCAAAGTCGGCAGGAACCTGGCGGCATGGCCGCCATTTCAAAACTCTCTCATCTACCGGTCTGTGGCTCGGCCAGGCCTTGGGATTTGTCGGATTGTGCTTGGCACGATCCTTCGTGTATGCTTTCCTTGGCAGCTGTGATCTTTCGTAGGGTCTGTGTTGGTGGCTGGTGCTGTCTTCTCTGTTGCCCATGTCGCCTCGCACGCCTTTGCCCAAGCGCTACGAAATCCTGGAGTGTCACAGAAGCCGAAGCCGGGACACGACTGTGATTGTAACTTTAGTGCGAACCATCCGTTGTCAACCCTCTTGCTGCGGGAATGCGCTGCTTCATCGCACGGAAACATGAGGGATTGGAACCATCAGAGATTGAAATTGGCAACAAGAATCCAAGTATTCGGGCTGCTACTTGTCTTTCAATTCTCGGGAATGCAGTTTTCATGGTCAAACCTTCAACAACCACCCATTCCGAATCAACCACGTGAAACTGGGAGCCACACCTGTACGTTTCTTTCAAGAGTTTCTGCCACTCATCTATCTTGCCTGCGCACAGTAGCGTGCGGCATGCTCGAGTACACGAACGAAGAACAGGACGAAGATGCAAGTGCGCAGACAAAGGCAGAGACAGCAAGGCAGGACTCAGCATGGAGATTGTACTTGTGGCATGCAAGGCTTGAAATCCTGTCATGGGAATGAGCTCGTTGAAATCTCCGTCGTGGTTCTGCCAGTAGTCCGGGAACCTGAGTGTACAGGTTCCTGCCCTCAACCGAACCAGGTATCTGCAGACGGAGTGCTGTGTGAGGATCGGACGGAACTTCCCCAGCGGAATCTCTGGCTCTTGTCGTGTGCAGCCCTGCCTTGTGCTTGCAGTCCTCAGAATACTGTGTCAGTGGGACTGCATCAGGGGCAACGGAACACCAGCCTTGCGTCAACATGCAGCTGCCACACAGGCTGCTGACATCGACACTCTGCTTCTACTTGCGATTCAGCCCCGATGTCCTTGCACTTCGCGTCATGCTTCTTCTCCTGGCAAAAATGCCACAACCCACCACCGCACCCAGGACCAAGCTCAGAAGGCACTACTCGCACCTCTCTTTACGTGAACTGGCTGGCAGGTGCCTCGTGTCCGACGAAGTTTTCACAGGGGCAACCCAGCACCCCGCACGGCGACGCCCGCATCATCGTAGTTGCAGACCTGATACTACACTGACTTCCTCAAGTCTGCAATCCCAACATACCCACCTAAATCCCGCAAAGACCGCACACGGAAAGCTTGCCCAGGCTAGGCAGCTGACTTGCCCAGCATCTTCTTGACGCCTCCACAGATCAAAGCACCATAAATCTCTGAATGCCACACAGTGTACTGATGCATCTTATCGCTTTGCGGTAAAACAGACAAGAAGACGATATTATACAATATCCTAAAGTAGAACGCACGCAGAACATAGCAGGTCATACCCATACCAGCCATGCCACTGCATGGCAACACATGGCATAACGAGCTAGGTTTCAGTCATGTTGCAGTGTCGTGCATAGAGATCCCTGACACATCGTGACACACTGCGGCAGGCTGCATGGTTCACTTTTTGTTTCCATATTTACATTAGCATGTTGTATCAGTATCTCAGTATGTGGCGCGTGTTTTGTTGGTGGTGCTTGGTTTGCTTGGTCGGTTTAGCTTTTCTGATTTCGCGTAACAGAGAGGTCCTTTGTTGATGTTGTGTTTGTGGTGTGTGTGTGTGTGTGGTCGTTTCTTCTAGCTTTTTTAGTGTTACTCGCGATGCTATTGGTGGTAGATTGCCTCCTTGAATTTTGCCTGCAACACTGCTTGTCTGGATACCGTCACTGTAAGCCTTCTAGATTCCAGATCCTTCTGGCAACAGTGTCCAACTCAGGCCCGTAGTCCTTGCAATCTCCAGACCCCCTGAACCCAATCCGAAGCCCGAAAGGCGGCTAAAACCAAACAGTCTGCATGGAGTCGTGGCAATCAGAACTTGCAGTCGGGCTTTCTGGGACTGGTAGCACTTATGCACATCATTAGCTTTCCATGCTCGCCTAGCTCCAGGCCCAGACGTGGACCGGCCCAGGCGGCGAACTCGCCGAAGTTGACGACACCATTGCCGTCCTTCCAAGACCAGGGTCGAAGGTGGCCGAACAAAAGCAGCAAACACCCCGGAGAAGACAGAGAACAACCGGTGCCAGAGGTATCCAACACAGAAACGAATGCTTTCGCTTGCCTCGTCGAGATGATTCCATGCCTTCCAAGAACGAGAGTTGACTGTGTCCTTGCAACTGTCATGAACATCATGCGCCTCGTCAGTAATCTCAGGGAGCGCTCCGCAGCATTCCCTTGAAAACGGATCATGTCCAAAAGAGTTGCGGAACAGTGGCCTGAGGGCGTTCATAGCTGGCCTGATCTTGCCCAGAGACGCTTCAAGCTCTTTTCTTGAGAGCTTGCCAGAGCCGTCTGTGTCGCTCCAGTCCTTGGGCTTAGAGCTGCGTAGAGCTGCGCAGAGCTGCGCTGCAGAGGATTCGACTTCGAGACACTGGGCTGAGCAAAGCACGAAAACCACTCTGAGCGTGATCGGCTCCGGCTCAAAGCCCTCCAGGGAACGCCCCCTCCCCCGGCCGGCCTGCCCCTACCGCTTTCTCCGTAAAAGCAAAGCCAAGGCAAAACAGGTCAGCTGTCGGTTCTCCTTTGTCGTGGAGCAGGCGATGGCATAGTCCTGCAGGCCCAGCCCGATGGAAGTCCGTGAAGGATTTGCTGAGAAAGCTGAAGGCTTAATCCAACAAAGATTTTTCCAGGCTTGCCTTTGACGGGTTTGGCGGCTTGCCAAGCTTGCTCATCATCGCTAAGTTTGCTGAGGGACAGAAGCTCACGCTCACGCTCTTCAATGGCGCGGCGGACAGCATTGTCATCAGATTCCAGCAGCTGCTTCATGCAAATTGCTCGAGCAGCTAGTACTTGAGCCTCTAGCGCCTCCAATCGGCCCAAGATTTCTTGACGATCTTGTGTAGCCGATGCTGTCAAGCCGGAAGCGACCTCGGCCTGCTGATACTCTCGGACATGTCCTTTCACAGGCAGCAGCTTGTCCGACGGTAAGCTCCTCCAATTTGAGATCTTGTTGCTTTCAACCGGCCGGTGCCCCTTTGCACAAGCTAGTGTTATGTGCGGTACGAGATTGACTGAAGGGCATCCCAGTACCCCAAGGGCGATTACACCATCAGCCCTGCCAACGCAGAACGGAAGCAGTTCTAGACTGTCTGTGGGTTTCAGCTTGCGTATCGACTCTCTCACCTCACGTGAAACCTCGCAGTCGTTGGATCGAGCGTCGGCCAGACTGCCCAAGCAGATGGTCATGTGGTGGGCGAAAACTTGCCAACCAGAAGGCACAAGGTCACCGAAGGTATCAAGGACCTGCTTGCAGGACTCAGCATCTAGCTCCAGTCCTGTAAAGACCGGAGATCCTTTACCTTGATCGGGGGCTGATGCTGGTCGTTCATGGTTCTTGGATTCTGGCATTTGTGGCTTCTTGAAGACGTGAAAGCACGGAATGGCGGAGGTCTCCGTCTGGAGCATGCGACATTCCAGCTCCATCTCCGCTGCCATCTTGGATAGTATCACTTTCTGTGCATCGTCTACATGCATCACCAACACCTTCTCTGTTGACGATGCAAAGCCCCGGAGCTCTGCCTCCAATTCTGCGGTTTCTGCGGCAGGAGGCGCCTCCTGCGCGTGCGCCTGTTGGAGGGAGTGGTTGAAGCCGAGGCGGGCGAGATCCGACCAGGTCTCCTCTTCGGAGATTTCCGTTTGGCGCTCGTAGAGCTGCACAAAGCCACGTAGAGTGAGGCCGGCAGCCGGACCTCCCTCCTTCCAGTGGAACATGGACCTCATCTCAGAAAGCTCCACCTCCGTGAACTCTCTACCATCCTTGTTGGCTACACGGCTAAAGGCCTGCAATTCTGCATCGCAGAGCAGGCCATCTCCGTCAAGGTCGAAGCGCGTGAAGATCTCAACAAGAACCTCCTTGAATCTTCGGGAAAGCTGCCCGTCTTTCGTGAGAGCTAGCTTATCAAACTTGGGTTCAAGCTCTTTCGAGGACTTCTTGTTCTTCTTGCCCATGGCTCTTACCAACTCACCACATCGATAGGCTAGACAGACTCGACGCAAACCAATTCAGATGCTGACTGTTTGTGGATGTCCTGATACTGCATGAGCATTGATGATGTGAGTGTGTGTGGAATGTGTATACCAGTTGCAATCAGCGGTGATGGCTGCCGGCACTCCAAGTCGAGCATCTCGCGACACGAGGCTCTGAAGGCTCCGAGATGCTCTGCAGAAGGACACAACATCTCACAACGGCACGGCACGGCACGTCCTCGTCAAGGGGGTGCGCCATGGCCTGACCCAAAAAGCACGGAAGCGCCCGGGGCTCGGCTGCTCCACGATATGCGATACGCACAATCTACACCCCTGGTTTTTCCCCCCTCCGAGCCTTCAAGTGGGCTTCGCTGCGATCTCTGCACTTCGAACCTTTCCCACATGCCTGTCAACTGCCAATCTGCAAACTGCACAAACTAGACCAGAGCCAGCACCGCGACCTTCCGCGAATCAACCGGAGGCGGTGATTTCCCTCCACAGGTGGCATCATGAAATCCACCACCCTGTCGAGCAAAGCTTTTTCGATGGAAACAAACCTGCCAACTCCGGCCATGGTAGCGAGCGAAAATCACCTTGGGCTTGAACCTTGTTGATGGCACACATCCTGCACACAGATCAGTGACGCTGACGTGCAGTGCTCTCGGTTCTTTATGCAGGAAGCAGCAGGAAAAAGACAGACGCACCGCCTGCAACAAGTATCGAACTTCTTACCTCTTCTCGTCTCGCCAGGCTGAACTCGCCTGGGCGACTGGAGGCAAAGGTTTGCGAAGATTCGAGGAACGAGATGCTTCGAACGAAACTTGAAACTTGAACTGCGCAAACGAGCAGATGCGGTGACCCCCAGAGACGATCGGACGGCCCACACGTCAAGCATCATCAAGCCCACACCGCACAACGGGCAATATCAAATGGCGAAAGCCGAACTTGAAACGAAGTCTACCGCCGAGCCGGGACTGATGCCTGAACGAGGAGACTCATGGAGCATTCCCCCTGGAAAAGCTACGACAAACATGTGCAGTTTCAATATCCCACATTGCTGTCGAACACCGTGCCTTGCAGTGTTCAAGCTGTGGCTTCGACACATCTCTGGTTGCGGCCACGGTGCTTGCCACAGGCGAACTTGCAAAGCCTCGCCTGCAACCACATCTGACCCTACAAGCAATCACTGCTCATCCCTCACGATTGAATATGTTTCTCCCATTATTTACTATTGTTGACGCTCCCGTGCACTGGAGCCTCGAGGACGCGAGACCCTCAGATAACTCCAAGCCCGCATTGTTGGCTCATTTGGGATCCCCTGTAGCCGTGTCTGTTGCTTTGGGCGCATCTCCCGCGAGGGAAATGGATGTTCCGAGCCGTTCTAGCACCTCGAAGTAATGGCTAAAAAAAGCACAACAGCTCAGGCTGTCCACCAGAGCGCGAGCGAAGCATGCAGCCTATAGGCTCTTCGGAAGCAGAAGCTCTACCGGGAGGTGAAACTGACACTACAGCACCCTGCGCTCGTGAGAAGCTCAGCGGGGGAAACCACAGGTGCTATACACGGCTCCACCACAGCCTGCTTTGGGCCTTCAGGTTTAGGAGTAACTTACCAGTGACCTGGGCAGCTTTGCGGGCGGGAGCTCGTGGACTGCCGCCTGTGTAACTGCGAGAATCTCAACGGATGAAAACCTAACGCGCCTTACCGTGACTCACAAGGAGCTTCTCACCTGTGGGTCGCGGCTGTTCAAGCCTTTTCGTCCTTAGTAAGGGGAGAAAACTCAGTCTGAAGAGAACGAACGTGAGCCAGTGAGAAACTAGTGCTCGCTTGAGAGTGAGCCCCAAAAGCACACCAGGGAGAAACTCACCTGGTATTGTCTGAAGAGCCCAAAGGACCGTATTCTGGCTTGAACACTCAGCGCCGTGATTGCCAACGGCGCGGTGAGCAAACTGACAAGAAAAACCCAAACACGAAGACCAACAGTGGCGAGGCCGAGGTGAGCACCCTCAGCTTGGCCCACTCCCAACCGCAAGCCGCGCGTCACCACAGGAGCAACTCCCGCAAGCCAAGGTGACCGGTTCTTACGTTTTCCGTCGTGCGCATGGCGGCGATGAGCCACAGCAGAGCACACTAACCCCAGCGCCTGCAAGCGCCTAAACAACCAAAGCACCCCGTCACCTACAGAATAGAGGGTATGGGTCTTGGCCTGGGCGTCACCAGTGAGCACATGGTGACTTACGACAGCAGGGCCTCTGCCAGGCCAAGGAGTATCCTAGCAGAAGGAGTGATGCAAGGGACTTCCATGAGACATGAGCCTGGTTACCCTAAACCCTCGGGAGCAGGACTCGAACCACAACGATCCAGGCGTCTACCAGGCAACAGGACCGGGTAAATCCCTGCGCACTCAAACGCAAAGGAAACCTCAAGCAACGAGAAGACAGAGACCCTTATGAGCCCCTAACGGGCTCAGCTAATTGATGGCAGCGTCTTTATGCAGAGGATACACTCGACCCTGCCTTCCACTGGGTGGGAACCATTCCTTCCAAGAACCCCGGAAAACTATACAGAAAATCGCTGCATTGCAAGGCAACGGTATAGTAGAATGCTTTAACCACTGATGCAAACGAGGCCGTACGTCCCAGCTTTCTCGCTCTTACTCACCAGGACAGAGCAGTGACCAGCTTTCTCGCTCTTACTAACTGGCCCACTCTCATCCGCTTCCTTCGGTTAAGCACTTCCACAAAACTGGCAGGCCTCAAGGCCTAATGCCGTTGGGGTCCGCACCCCAGAGGCCCAGTTGAGTAACCCGCCAGCGGCAACGGGTTCCTGACCTCAATTCCTAAACCCAAGCAACGGTAGGTGACTTGGCGCAAGCCTAAGCAAGGGAATGCTGCACCTTGGGCTTTTTTTAGGCTTAGGGACAGGTGAGAAGCTCACCAATTCCACGCAGGGAGTCGCTCTCCTGCATTTACTACGGCCGCCACCGCTCATCTTTGTTTTTTAGCACTCATCTAAAGGGTTTCCCTGATCAGCCACTTCACAGAAGATCCATTCCTCTTGTTCCTCGTGCCTCAAGTTGGGCAGCAACTGGGGTGATAGGGGCCTTTTGATCTCAACCGTGCTTTGCTGAAGGACGAACAGGTCGCCGCGAGCGGTATCATCCAATAGCATGGGCTGCCGAACTGCCTGGTCAAACATTGGCCAACTCCAGTCACAAGCCAGTAAAGTTTCTATGCAAAGGATACTGTGAAGCTCAATGTATCTTCCATCTGGACCAAATAGTACGGCAGGTTGGCGGTCTTTAGGCTCAGGTATGAATGAGAGGTTATGGACTGGAATGGTCCCGCGACCTGTGCAATTATAAGGTCCCGAAGAAGAAGCCACTGCACTGGCGGGTCACTGCTGGGCAATCCAAAGTCGCTTGCGGGTAGTTCCATGCAGTGCCAATGCCCGCAGGGACCCGCGAACAACGTTGCCGGTCCTACTGGTGCGGACAAAATGGATGCTGCCATAGGAGCCATTCTTTGCGACCCCTGTGAAACCATCTGAAGCAGAGCGCTTGGTGGTGAAGCAGGCCTTGGTATGGCTCCCAAACAACCTCGGTCCAAGCTTCCTCCTCTCCATATGCATTATAGCAAGGGATTCTGGTCGCCGATAAGGCTACAGGCTGGGCATATCCGCTGCCAGCTGCTCGCCTCGCATGAGGGAAAGAGGCCTCAAGCTGGTCTGATGCTCCCGCCATTTTGTCCTGAGCCATCTCCTGGCTCGCTGCAACGAAGAGCAAGAAAACTCAAACCCTTGGAGTGTGCAGCACAACTCCAAAAGGGCACGAAATGGCGAAGTGCAAAAAGCTGGGGTTCCCCTGTTTTTGGCCTGCTTCAACTTGGTTAAAACCCGGGCCTGTTCTGCACAGCTGCACTACCTACGCGCCCCACAGAGTGGAGTTCGAGCCGAGATCTTGGGCCAAGGCTACGGCAGCTCAAGCTATCACACCCCAACTTGCACCTGTCATCAAGGTTTCTGGTTGGGGGTATGCAACCATAACACAAAACCAGAAAATCTGTTTGTACTGGCCACCACAGCCATGAGGGCCATGCTATCCATGCCGAAACCATATTATACCAAGTCACTGGACGAAAAGTGGCTGGCAAACGGCAAACCCTGCTGCAAAACTCTGAAAAATCAAGATTCGTCGGGTTGTTCAATACATGCAACGTACCGATCTCGATTGTCTCTGCGCAGTTCAAAGTCCGGTCGTCTGTACGGAATCCGAGTCAAGAACCCATGAGCCTGCCGCAGACCCAACCAATGCCAAACTTCTTTCACACCGACAGCTATAAATTGATCTGCCAACCTTCAGCATAATCCTGGTACGATCACAGCTTAGGGATTTAAGCGGAAAACGCGAGCGCTCGAAAAGCTGACTGAACAATCAAACAGAGCGATGCAAGAAAAAACTAGCTGACAGTCAAAGAGGAAGACATTGTAGTCCCGACGACACAATCGTTCGCTGCCGAGCACCGTTCGGCCACAGACCGGAACAACAAGCTGCAGCCGCTGCGAATTCCGCACTCTCCCGTGTCGCCCACCGTCTGCCGACAAGGAGCATGTCAGGGTGCAGAGGGGATGCGAGGAGCAAACCACAATTCGAGCCGAGTGCTGGCAGCAAACAGCCAGTTGTTCCTGCGCAGACACCGAAATTAACGAATTTTTCGAAAACCACCACACAAACCGCATAGCAAAACCTTCCTGCTCACGCCGATCAAGTCCTTCCGAGCCGAAGCCACACTGAATGCCGTTCCAGAAGAAATTTCCGGAGAGTTGTGAAACCGACAGCTTCCCACCCCCCGCGGGGGAGTTGCAAATGCGGAGCTCTGGATGGGCAGCAAACAGTGAAAACTGAAAGGAGCAACGGCCAGCAAACCCGCAACCATGAGAGCAGTCATGGGCATAGAAATGATGGCAAACCCTGGACCTAAAGAGAACGGTGGCCAGTAAGCCCCACAGTTGGAGGGAGCGACGAACATAATCTTAACCTCGACGGTATCTATGGGTGTCAAAACCATTCCGAAAACCTTGCGGGCCTCAATTCAGCGCGAGCAAACAGTAGACACTGCTCTAGCAACTGCAGAATTCGCCGAGAGCACAGCCATACTGGGCAAGGTAGGTTCTTAACTCACGACAGAGGCGTGGTACTCTTCCGAAAAACAATCCAAGGGGTTTGAGGGCTTGTCGCCACAGAACCCGGGCGATTTCTGCATGACATGTCTGTCTAGGCTGTCGTGGGACTGCCTGCCTCAGGGTCATAGTCCTCCATGTTGTCAATGTTGCAGTCATCACTTTCGAACACCTTGCGCGACTTGCCATTCGCGCACACGCTTTGGAGCCAGTTCATGAGCTTCCGGCGGCTGGCGAAGACCGTGGAGGGGGCTCGTCGTCCACTGCTACTGGCAGTGCAGTCACACGGCTGCCTATGGCTCCCATTGGAAAACCCGGCGGCTTCCTTCTGGGTCAGAAACTGCCTCCGCTGCCTGGCAAGCCTCAATTCACACCACGAGCGCAGGCACTTCTGAAGAGACAAGGATTGTGCGACAAATTTGAGAGGTGACAGCTCCGGCTTCAAAGGCAATTCTGCAAGCAAGCGGCCCCCATCTTGGTAGCTTCCGGGATTCTGCGTTACGTTGCAAGACCCACAACTGCGAAGCTGTGCTGTCTGCTGGCATGAGATGAATTAACCTTGCATGGCGTGTGTGTCATGGCAAGCTGCTTGAGCTGGCCAACCGTTCGGGACTGTCAAAGTTCCAAGCAGCCTCCGCGTACAAAGCTCCGTATTGAAACTTGGGCCAATCGCCCCAGAAGCGCCTCTTTCGTGACTTCACGTTCGACGCGGCAAGAGATCCTCCATGGGCTCCTTTCCGTATTTGCCCGACAGAGTTCCTCCAGCGGCACTGACAGATTCATCAGCACCTAAGCTCTGGAGTTATTCATCTCGCCCTGCCCTGACAAACCTCTCCAGTGCACTTTGGCAGAAGGGCCAGACAACCCCATTCAACACCTCAGCGCGCTGGTACTGAGGCACATAACACATTGACAACTCCAAGAGCCTGCCCGCAAGGCACGGCAGCAAATTCCACTGGCACTCAGTCTATCCACTGGCCCATGTTGTAGCCTCGGTGGTGACAAATGGAAGGACTATCCGTCCAAATCCGTTGCCCTCTACACGCGCCCCTTCGTTTAGGACAGCCTCAGGTACAGAACGTGTTTCGACCAAGCTGCCTTGGGACGAAGACGGTGCTCCTGCAAGCTTTATCAGTGCAGGATAGGCATAGAGTCACGAAACTGCTCTGAGTGTCCTGCAACTGACCCTCCAGGAGCCATCACATGCCGTAGTCGCCCCAAGGTCCTTGCAAGGCAACGATGTGAAGCTTGAACGGATCAGCTCAAACTCGTGACTCCCGACCTTGCCCTGCAAGGCTCATGTGGTACCTGCCCAGCGATCGCGGGATGACGGCTGGAGCAGGCTGCGTGAAGTTGAACACTTCCAGGCGCACGCGTGAACATCGTTCATGGCGTGTTGCCGCACCTGACTCGTGTGCAAAAGCATCCTGCAACTGCAAACTAGCATCCTGCCTTGCGCTCGTGGTGAGGGACGATGTCATGGAACATGAAGGTTGCAACCAGAGAAACCTCGAAAGGCTCGAGGCAGAGGGCTCCGTCGAGCACTCTGCTGAAAGAACCGAGAGAGCAGCGTGGTCCGATGGACGATTACTGGACGGGAGGGCTGTCTCCTGCAAGATTCCAAATAACAAGCCAGGCTGTGTGGCACAGGACACTCAAACCATTTCTCCGAGACTGAGGTCCTCTTTCAAGCTCTGCTCGTCGTCCACCTGCGTCACCGCCAGCACCGATAGTGCCTCGAACACGAGTGTAAACACAGTGCGCTGCTCCTCTCAACTGCTGAGTTGCTGCACTGGAGCAGCAAGTTTCCTACTCCGATGCCTGATGGGAGAACCACACATAGTCCAGTGCACCCTTGAAGTCCTGCGCAGGCAGAAAATCGAGCTGTCGTTCGTGGGCCTTGCTCAAAGCTGTCTTTCCTCGGTGTAATTGGTGAAGAGTGCTTCCTGACCTCCGGGAACATGGCTTTAGCTGCTGACAGCTGACAGGACCGTTGACAGAAGTCAAGGCTCGCTCCATTGCAGGTCTGATATGCTGTGGCCAACTGCAGGTTGTGCTGCATGTGATCTCTCAGCCTCAGATTCTCCAACACCCTCTCCGTGCTATGCGATGCATCGTGTAGTGCGCTTGTAGGGCGCAGGCCGACCTAGGAGCCCGCAAGGATCATGCTTTAAATCCTGGCACGAAGCATCCATTTCAACAAAGCATCTCCGCCCCCTCCAAGTCTGGCCTCATGCTCTTGCATCACTTGACCCTCTCGCAGAAACTGGTAGACCTCAAACCGATCGAAATTTCAGGATGATGACGGGAGAGCGTCAATGCCAAATTGATATCGATGCAACAAGCGTAACAAGCGCGCATAGGCCGGGGCTGCAGATTCTGGAGTGGAGTTGAAGTCTCCAGCTAGGAGGAGAGGCCTCAAAAACTACATCTGCATCACAGCTTGCTTGCAAAAGACACTCTCTGGGAAAACTGGCATGTGATCCCATCGCGTCTGCTTCAGGTTTTGGAGCAGCAAGTGCGTCTGAGCGATGAGAGCAATGCAGACAGAACAATGAATCAAAGTTCTGATGCCTGCCACAGCTTCACATCCGAAGCGCTGGGATCGCACAAAATGTGGGTGTTCACCTCAACGTTCGCAAAGAAGCACTTGCCAAAACTCTTCCGACGTCTGAATCTCGCGGCCAATGCCTCTCAGCCGTTAGGCTC
Source organism: Symbiodinium sp. clade A Y106 (assembly GCA_003297005.1). Lineage (NCBI taxonomy): Eukaryota > Dinophyceae > Suessiales > Symbiodiniaceae > Symbiodinium > Symbiodinium sp. clade A. The sequence continues at coordinate 198,503 of BGNK01000551.1, read as the reverse complement.
CGAGCAACTACCAGGCTGTGACCGCCGTTCGGCCCGGCCTCTGCTCAGAATCTCCAATGCTCTCATTGGCCAAGAAAAGCGACAGGCCTGGCCACTGGCCGGATCAGCCTTTATGTGCTGGTCCTCCAGCAACAGTGCGAGGGCAATGTTTCCTGCGCAGGCAGGTATCAATTGTATTTTTTTTACATGTCAGTGGTGCAACCGGCGGGCCTTTGGACAGCCTCTGCATGTTGGAAGCATCTTCTCGGCCGAAATGCCTCGCCAGTTCCTGCTGGGACATGCGATCGTAGTCTATCACCTGGCAGCGTTCTTTCACTTGAAGGTGGCAGCAAACTAGCAACACTTGCTTGCCTGCTTGTCTAGGCGGCGGAAGCGTGTTGGCTTGTAGAATGTAGCACAGCCTGCAGGAGTCAAAGCTTGTGATAGCTCTCAACAAGTTTGCACGTTGGCCTTCGGCCGTGTACTTCCCTCGGTGGAAGATTGGGTCCTCAACGAATCGATGTGTCGAAGAAGTGCAACCCAAGGAGAGGACATGGCAGCAATGATGCTTTGTCAGCTTGAGTCCCGCTTCTTCTGCTGAAAGACACCCTCGTATCCAGCTTCTTGTAGCCCAGGCCTCTCGCTATCCAGCCAAGCGCCAACAAAACTTCTACACAGCATAAAGCGGCTGCCTGAACCAGTCGTCAAACGCATCCTTCTGCACCTGATATGCACCGGTGTAGATTAAGTGCCTTCGTCGACTTGAACTCTGGCTGAGCCGGCCTCCTGGAGAGTGATGATGTCAGCCGCATGGGCTTTAAGCTCCTGCGGACATGCTGCTCGTATCAGAGGCGCTTCTGCTTCTGCACGACTTATGCACCAAGCAAGGCCTTCATGATGAGGTGCTTCCTCCAGTTCCACGACAAAGCCCACTTCTCGCAATACGGATAAACCTTGGGCTCGCAAACGGAAGGCAACTAAGCAACGTGTATGGAAAGATGCCTGAGCGACGGGAATCGCAAAAGCTGAGGCGAAAGACCGATTCAGTGGCATACAGGTCTGCAAGCACCTTGTGCTCTCGTCATGGACGCTTGCATGATGGAAGACTTGTCACACAAGGTCAGGACATTCCAGTTCATGACTTTGAACTGCTTGTTCAGCCATTCTGCCTAGGCACCGTGGTGCACAAGCTTCTCTGATCGAACAGCCTTCCACACAAAGGAATCCACGCTGCAGGGCGTGATTGCATCCAGCCAAGGCCGATACATTCAGGTGCTTCCCGTTGGTGACCATTCGTCGCACACGTACCTCGTCAGACGAATGTTGTCTTGAAGCCCCAAGCCCTCAGCTTGGAGCCTCCTTCGGGGTCGGAATGACCGTGCCCGTTGTAATAACCATCTTGCTGGCTTCTGCAACACTTCCGTCCTTCTGCAACATATTTGTGCTAGCATACGGAAGCACCAGTTCTCAGCATCGATCAGCATCGCGTTTTTATGCAGTCCTTGCGATTGGGAATGATCTCCAAGCGCAGCGGCCGATCAATGTCCTACCCGGGCCACTAGGAGGTGACATGTCAGCGTGCGCTGCTGTAAAAAGGCTTGTGTTGGACAGTATGCAGCAAGAGCCTCCTTCTGAGGGCAGTAGGAGCGCGTGTTCGCCTGCAGTGGCAATCAGGTGCAGTCTGCAACAAGATCGTCCTAGGAAGGGACAGGGTTTATGATCCTCAGGGCTGCGCATTACTACCTTTCCCGTCTTTCCATAAACATAAGAAGCTCCGGTGATGTCCCCTGAGTCTTGCACCACTTCTACCCATTCCGCAACAGGCTCCTGGCAGCGCACATGATGCAGTCAGAGCTGCGGTCTCTTGGCTTCAGATTTTATGACTTTCTGTCGTCCCGGAGTTCTTGCCTGTGCCACTTCGGGCATTATGCCATTCTAACGTCTTGCGCTATGGGCAAGATTTCCAATCTCCACAATTACAAGCTACAGTTTGCCAATGCTGCTTTGGGGTCTGATTGACTGCTGCTGCAGCTAGCTAGGGACATGTCCATATGCTGATGTGTCAACTCGAGCACGACCATGCGACTGTACTTCGATATTGGACGGAACACAACCACATGACAGTTTCAAGAGATGCAACATCCGACGGCATCCTCGGAAAAGGATAAACTAAATGCCATCGACCTGCTTGGCATCCTCGTCAGCATCGCCATACCTCATGCGAGTCTGCTCGAAAATCTGCACTTACGGGGGCTCCCAAGAACAATCAGCCCGACAGCTTCAAGGCTCCGAGCTTCTCAGGTGGGATGCTGCTCCATCCTTTGAGAAAGCATTCCTCAGGGGCATTCTGCACGGCACCATGGCTTCAGGGTTTTCAGGCAATCTCGCCTTCGAGCAGTAGCACAAGCGCGTCTTCGCCTCGGCACACTGGCTTCATATCGGAAACAAGAACTGCCTAACCCAAGAATTTTCAACACTAGACCACGAGCTTCACAGTCTTGGGACAAGACTTACAACCGCACGCGGACAAAGGGTGAGAGCGCAAGTTCAAGGCGATCCCGAGGGAGGGTGCCTATAAGCTTGCTTTACTGCATTATAGGCAAGCAATCCATCGAACTGCGGAAGATTGTCAGAACCCATACTGAAGCGACACCAACTGCTAGGCTCCACACGACATCCCTGATAAGGGATTGCTTGTGCGGGTGGTAGAAACAAGGCCTCGAAAAAGAAACTGCGGTAGAACTGCACAAAGCTTCGAAAGATCTCTGAAAAGCTCGGCCTCACAACTGGGCCGCGAAGCCAGCGATAGTTCACGTGAGGGCCTGAGTGACTCAGCACAATGCAATTGAACTACGACCTGCGAAAGATCTCAGCTCAACACAAGTTCCCTTGTCCTCAAATTGCCGGCCATCCCTGTCCTTCAGGCCGATGTACACAGGTACCTGCCGCAGGTGTACCATGAGGCTTTGAGAGGTTACTGGTCGTAAAGTTATGCACCAAGGGCTGGACTTCAGGGGGCCTCCTCCCCACCCACATCCCGCGCCTCTGAGACTACAACTGGGCGGTGCCCACGGACCAGTTCAGCACGTATGACTGAAACCATAGGCTGGTCCTGAGCATGTAGGGTGGGTGGGCGAAGCCACCTGAACCGCTCCGGAAGCAGCAACTCCTCGTCCGACGATCTGCTTGAGCTGGAGCCTTTGCTTGCCGAAGGAATCCCGATAACTTCTATGCTTGCAGTGCAGAAAAGCATGGGGCCGCGTTCTGAGCTGCTCCCAGCAGGTGCCATGCTTCCCTGGCCGATGTGGAGCCAGAATCATGAGGATCAGAGCATCTACGTTTATCATACTCGCAGCGAGCTCTGAGGAGAGCCTGCCTCACAATCGAGGCGCCGAGGCAGCTACACAAAAAACTGTCCAGAAATCGATTTGTCCCTAGCTCCGCCGTAAGGGTTCTGGGTTGTTGGGATAGTCCGCTGACGGTGATCGAATCATCACAAGTCCGTGGTACTCTTGAGCCTTGTTCGCATAAATTGCAGCAGTGGGATGAGGATTCATCTTCAGCATTTCTCTGCGAGCCGTGCAGCCAACTCGCCGTCCTGAAGACTTTTCCACAAGAGGGAGGCTTTATCGAAGCTCTGGTGGCCTCTTCTTCTTCTCACCTACTTCTGGTTTGGTGGACTGGGGTTGTGGGCTCTGCTGAGCCCACTTCTTGATGAGCTGTGCCCATTGCTCGCCATCTGCCTTGACCTCCTTGGGAACACTCGCTTCCACCAGTGACTTTATCCAGCATCCCTTAACCCACTCCAACGAGAACTTGCGTTCCAACACAGTGTTCCCGCTTTTCTCATCTCTGCTGAATGTATCGCACTTGATGACATTGAAGCACGTTCCATATGGCACGTCGAGGGACATGATCACGCTTTCAAGCAGGCACCTGTCATCCTCGCATACAACATGCCAAGTGCATGCACAGCGCGACTCCTTGGGGCACATAGGTGCAGGAGGAACTGGAACACGCATGGACATCGAGCGGAGCTTTCCCTGCACTTTGGAACCAGACGAGGTGCCGCTCACCCACGGCCCAAGCTCGATGCCATGCATCTTAAGATCCTGAAAGTGCATCGACATCAGGTTGTGCTCTGCTTCCCAATCATTGCTTTCCAGATCAACCCGGATTGATTGGAGCGGAATGCTTCCTAGGTCAGCCACCAGAATTTGCTGCGGCGGCGAAACCCCCTTCTCGGCCATCAGCGTCGAGTTCAGCCTGTGTCTGTCAAAGGACACGGACCTTAGGGTGCTTGCCTCTTGTACGGGCAATTCTCCTGTGAAGGTCGGCTGCCATCTCCTGCGGCGAACGTGTGAAAAGCCTCGGAGGCTGTTGCTCCACTTGTTCGGCTCCAAGTAAAAGTCAACGGCATATTGCCATCCCTCGGAATCTGTGCTTTCGTCCACCACGACATCCCATTTGCAGGCCCGCTTCCTACCCAGGAACTGGACCTCTTCAATTGGAGGCTCTTCGCTCTCAGCGGCCTCATCGACGTCAATATTTTCGGGAATGAAGGGGTGAGGCAGATAATGCTCTTGGATAGACATCCACTTGATGGCTTTTTGATAATCGTGCGGAAGGAACGGGGCTCGCCAGTCGCTGTGCCAGATCGTCGTTCGTCGTTGCAGCTCCCAAACCAAACTCAGCTGCTCCAGGTCTGCAACCATGGCTTCAGCTGTCAGCGTGGGTGTGCGTGCACGTGGTCCAGCCGCCAAGGTCTCGCCGATGCCACTACCACTACCACCACCCAATGGAGATGGACAGAGGATAGACACGCTAAGACGATCGTCGGACGGCACTATGTCGAAGAGTCCTGTTCCAATGAAATAGGTGGCACAGCTGTGCATGTTTGCCAAGGCTGCAACATCAAAGATCCGAAGGTCGAAGCTATCTACCATGTTACCGTCAACTTCGGCAGATTGCTTGAGACGAATCCGCACGGGATGCATGGAGTTCGTCTCGCTGGTGATAAGCCGGGCCCATTCGACCATGGACCAGGAAATCACCAAGCGGGCTTCCATACCTAAGACGGAAGAGCGAAAGCACAGTCGCTCTGAACTGATGTAGAAGGTGCCCGGATGACGAAATGTCTTGGACTGCAGCAGGCAGGGAATGGCAGCAACTAGCAACTCACCTGTTCCAACTGCGGTGGCAAAGTGCTCCACGAAGTCTTCCAAGTCTTCGCCTCCTGCAAGTGAAGTGAGGCCAAGCTCTGCGGCAAGCTCTTCTGGCTCACACTGCCGCAGATTGCTTGAAGATGTGCTGCGCATTGGCTGGAGCCACCTCTCCACAGCCGCCAGGTGTCGAACAGCTGCACGCAGGCTCTCCTGCGGAGCCGAGATATCTGCCTTGGCCACAGCTTCCCGCTGGAGGCGCACGCATTTCTCACGCGTTGCACGAAGGCTTGCAGCAGTCCGTGAGGGATCATCAAACAGCTTGCTAAGACCAACCCATGTCAAGCAGCAATCCGTCGAACAACATGGTTGCGACTTGCGTGCACGAGACCCGCATGGTGCTCGACACCAGGACAGATCTGCACAGCGCTTCACACCAAACCATTGCAACATGGAGTCCTTCACCCTGAGCTCAATGTGCAAGTCTTGTGCACTGCGTTGCGCAGTGTCTCAGCATGAAGCTAGTCCAAAAGTCTCTGTCACAGATATGGCTAGACTCGATGTGATTCGTCTTGCTTGCGCTGCAACATCCTTTTGCGGAAAGCATACTGCATGTCCCGACACTTCGCGGAAACTGGAGGCATGGGAGCTTAACGGCTCTGATCGATGGTGGCAGAGCCAAGAATTGGGCCTCCATGCACTTCGCGCATCGGCGTGCAGGCCCGCTAAAGGGATGGCTTCTTGCTTGGGAACACCTGTGCCGTTCTTTTTGTAGCGCACGACCGTCCCCAATGTGGGTGAGTCAAGCGATGTTACCTGGTGCCAATACCCGGCTGGAATGTAAAGACCTTGGGCAACTTTACACATGGCCACCAGTCACTGTTTGTTGACAGGATTCGGAGCCGCGGCAATCACCAGGAAGCAGCGTAATGTTCCAATGTGGAACAGTGAGAGCCTGCCAAGAAATGCATTAGGGAAATGAAATCTCGAATTGGACTGGTGCACCATCTACAAGCCCTCTTCCACTCCCAACCTGCGTCTCCGTCGTAATCCAAGATCGCCTGCTGAATCGCAAGTGACAGTTCAGCACATCATTACATGACGCAAAATGTAGCAGAGAGCGTCAGAGACACGGTAGCCACCTCTCGTCGACTGGAGAACTCATATACTCGGAATAGCGTGGATGGACGATCAGCACCTCGGCGGCAGCGACTACATGAATTCAGAGAAGCTTCCTCCAGGTTGCATCCCAGTGCCGACAAGTTTCCTTCTTGCGTCCCGAACACATCTGAAGAAATCCAGGGCTCTGGTCGTAGTGGAAGTTGGTCACGGAGCCCAGATCCTGACACAAACAATCAAGTGGCAGATGGAAACGAAAGAGAGAGGCTTGGCATGTGCAGACAAGGCTCTGAGCAATAGGTTGAGAAGTCAGTGAAAATATCGGGATCCATTCCCATTCTTCGAAGGGTTTCATCTCCTTTGAGGCAGTAGGCTTGCTGGCGATGCACGGCAGCCACGGAAGTCCAGCATGGCTGTCAAGTTGCGCTGTCTTGGTGGAAAGCCCTGGCGGAAATACATCACAGGCTTGCTCCCAGTGTTGGTAAACCTTGAACGAAAAGTGTCGGCGACTCGATCTGACCGTCCGGGGTTGCAGGATGCCTTCTAAACTTCTAAATGTTTAAGCCAGGCATCTGGATGTCGCACGGACTGTGTCTGCACAAATGTGAAATAGCTTCGCCAAAGTCTTCCATCCGATGCACCTTGGACAAGAACAACAGGCCACGCGAAGCCCCACTTGATCCCGGCATTTTGATGTCGTGATGCATGGAGAAGGCACGTGAGCTGGCCGCTCTGGTGAGCCGTCCGCAAAGCGGAGGCCATCTGCATGCTGCACAACCTGAAGGTTGCTTGCTAGATGCGAGGTCCACAGCAGCATCGAACGTGTTCGAAGGACTCAGCATGACTCAGCCCATCACTTCTCGCTCCACCGCATAAGATGAGAAAATGCCGGTTGGCGAATACATCATCAATGCCGGGTGGTCACCACACGGATACCTTCTGTGACAGCATCTTCCTTCACCCCACGAATCATGATTCTACTCCCATGGAGCCTCGGATCCACGAGGTCATCGAGCCTAGAATCAGAACATCAGAGCACAGAGAGAACGAACAGCGGACCCGAGCAGTCCAATTGAGACCCGAGGGGCGACTGCAGGGCAAAGGGCACTTTGTAGCCCGAAACCAAGCAAGGCTCGGTCGGAGGAGCTTTCATGCGGGCCAGGTCGACCTCAGGAAAAAAATGGTGCAGCGGCTGGGAAATGAAGGCTTTTTGGGGCTGAGGGTGCAGCATTCCGGGGTTTTGGGCTGGGCTGAGCCTTTCGGAGCCGTGCTGAGCTGTTGGCGGCTGGCAGGGTGCACCAGACGTCCACGGGCTCAACGGAAGGCCAAGTGGAAGCGTGCCGTGCTGACAGGCGTCCAAGGAACCTGGGCAACGACACGTGGCACGCGCCGATGCACAGTGCTCCAAGCACGGAGAATCCGACTGCTCCAGCAGGTCGAAGGTGAGAAATGTCATCGCCAGGGCCTTGCAGGCTCTCTAGACGAATGCTCTACGGGTGGAAACCGCAGAATCAATTGCAGCAAAGTGGGCCCCTGACAGATGCTACGGCAAGGACGAGCTGTAGAAGTGTCAGGAGCTCGACCTGCACTTCTTGCATCATCTTCCATCAGGCTTCGGACACCGCTTTGTGAGCAATAGTGGTGCAGATTTCTACTGCGGCAAGTTTGACCCACTTGCCAGCTGCCTGAACAGACCCCTTTTCTGGGGTAGAGTCCTGGACACTTCTCTACTCCGCAAGAGGAGTGGTCTAGCACAAGCAATAGCAAAGCTTCACAGCAAAAGGAGGTGGGCATGTCAGAGGCTTGATCTCCAACCTCTTGTTTTTTGCCAGAAAGAAGAAAAGACGCAGCATTTGACCCTCGGTTTTCACGTCGTTCCTTACGACTGTTGCGAGGACCCCTGATTTCCCTCCTTTCATCCTTCTACCTAGCACTCTGTCGGAACCCTGTTGATTCTAATTGTGGCTTTGTCATGAGCAGGAACACGTCACCACGGGATAATCGAAATGAAATCCAAAGATGCACTGCACAGAGACATCTTCGCGCCTTTGCTAGTCTGAGGACGGTACAATCTCTGACTGACATGGGTTTCGTTCCGCCTCATTCAGTTGGTGACGCGCCATTGAACCAGACAGAAGACTACTGTCGGTAAGTTCAAAGTTTTCAGCCCCTACAAATCCGAGCACTTTGGTGGTGAAGACAAGCCTTCGCCGGACCTAACAATGCTGTAAACTCCACGCCGCCACGCCTGCAAACTTGTCGGAGTGGACAGTGATGTAGCACCTAAAGACACCTGCAGCGCAACAACCCATGATAGAGACTGGCAAGCAGTCTGAGGCTGTCGCGAGTTCCAAAGACCACTTCAATGCACCACAGGCATGGCCTCAGTGTTCCCGAGAAGCACACGGACGCTGTTGGCTACTGCACAAGGACTCTTAGTAGAACATCAAAATAGGGCTGACGATTTGTCATTCGTCGTTCTTCGGAGTTCGGTCATCGGGATATTTAGTTTAACGAGCGTGGATAAACTTTCTGGTTCTTTCATGCACGCAGGCAATTCAAGGATCTGGCTACAGTTGCAATCCTGATCATCCTTGCAACCCCAGCCCTATGCCAAAAAACTCCTTGCAAATCAGATGCAAACGCATGGTATGGCCTGGAAACAGTTAAAGCCACAGAAGCACCACTTGACGGCGCCAGGGGCCAGGCCCAGGACAAACTTCGACGGACTCACCCCGAGAGCTCCCATTCCCTGGCGACTGCTCGAGTCGTTTTCGTGCGCTCTTAGGACTCGTCGCCGAAACAAAACCGTCGTCAAGACTGTGACAAGCATCATCACCAGCACAACGAACGCAATAACGCAAACAATACTGCAAAGTCTGATGATGACAGGAGATCGATGCAACACTACTAAAAACAGTGATGATGGTAAGGATAAGGATGATGATCATCATAACAACAGTAACAATACTCATACTGACAGCAAAGAGAAAACAAATAATGAAAGTAAGAAGAGTAGTGAGAAAAGGCGTTCATAACAACAGTCTAGTAATATCAATGTTCATAACAGTTACACAAATGATAATGGCCATAGTTTAGTTAGCTAGTGCTAACCGTAGCTGCACCAAAAAAACACTGTGATCAATGGCAGGACACGATAATGCAAACACCAAGACCGGCAGTAAAAAAGTGATCATGCACATATTCTTGCTGATGACACATGTTGAAACCCAACTAAAGAAAAGAAAGGTGGGCAATGAAAACCAAACTCGTGATGAACAGCAGGCTGTCTGTAGAAACAGTGACAGACAAACTTGGCCGGGTAACAACTGAGATTGCACCATCTGGCGCTCCAGGGCCGAAGCCTAGCTGGAGCAGAAGCACCAGCCGAAGCCCATCCTCGCCAAGTAGGCAATGCAAGCAGCTCCGCAGCCAGTTCAAAGAGAGAAATCTCCTCCTCTGCCATTTTGCGACCCTGCAAACAGACGACAACAAGCAATTGCTCGCAACGGCTCATCTGCAGAAAGGGTGACATGACGTTTGCCGGTGAGTTGCAGCATCAAGAGCAAGCATCGTGGAAGATTGCTTGCCTGATGCTGCTGCTGCGGTGAATCACATGCTGATCCCACTAAGTGTGCATACAACCCGTTCTCGGCTTCGGTCCCTGCGTCCTCAAGCGGCACCTCACTTGGATCTGAAATGATAGGACAAATTGATGCACATCTTCGTAACAGCGAACTGCCTCGCATCCAGATAAGTGGTTTTACCGAGGCACAGGGATCGGCCTGCCAAGAAGAACACAAGCGCTGCAGCGGTGTCGAAAAGCGCTGCAAATGCGGATCCCGAGATCACCTGAGTAGCATCACTAGCTTTGTTCGCAGTTCCACAGAAAGTGGGCCCTTTGCCAAGCCGAGCTGACTTCCTGACTTCGTGCTATCACATGCGAGCAAGCGGCAGAGCCAAACATTGCAGGGGCAGCAGCTTGAATGTCTGATGAGGGCGGAAAGCCCAAGTTCCACGGCAATTTGTTCAGTAGAAAACACAAAAAATACCTCGGCAGAGAGACGAGCGATGCTAATGTCCTCTCCTCAACAATCGGTGTCTGAAGTGCGGTGTAGCCACATGCTCTTGCTCCCTCCATAACCTGTCCTTAGGGTCACGCGTGAGTTCAACACATTATGACAAGACGACAGAACATCTTGTCGCATGCAAGCTGAGACTCTGCAGCAGACGAAGCGTGTTCTCAAAGCTTTCCGGATTCAACGACGTGTGCCAGTCCTTCAAGTTTGTTGTCTTGTCAGTCCTAGCACATGTGATTTTCGACAGTCCTCAACTTGCAATGCCAATGGGAGGATGGCTGCAGCAGGGATCAAGCTGTACAGGGCGACGCATGCACAGGCAATTCCGCAAATCCATCGCCTCCAGAGAGGTGAATCAATAGCACATGTGCGCGACCCGGCCGAGCCGCACGGCCTCATGCTGGGATTGCGCCGCAGGCTCCCCATCAGGTCGTCCACCGTCTGCAGATTCTTGCTGCTTGCAGCAAGCTGTTGTGCACCTTCTTGCACCTCGTTGGTGAAGACAAAGCCCGAACGGTGCTTCTGCATGACATAAGCCAGGCCTCCATGAACCACTGCCGAAACGGTCTGGCCACCAGGCTCGCACGAGGCCGGGGATGCGCCCAATGTGGCCTGCAAGTCACCGTCGGCATGAACCCGGCATTGCAGCACCAGGAGGTCCTGCACCATGTCGGCCGCGGCGCTGACCGCACTTCCTTCAAACTCAGAGGCACTTCTCCCTCAATGACGGCATTTATTCAAAATGCCTGCCAACTGGATGCGACGACGAACCGCGCTTGGTTGCAAGGAGTCATGCTAAAACATCCTACATCAGAACAGCTTTTCTGATCGCGGAACGATGTCTTATAACTACTTTAGTGACTAAACTCTCGTTTTGGGAAGCTGCCTGCAGGCATTCAGGGTCGTTCGGCATGTTCCGACTTGCTGTTGCCAGGCACTATCTCCAAGCTGAAGCTCTTGAGACTAACATGAAAGGGTACCAGTTCACACGACTTTCGAACAAGATCACAGCCACAACCTGCATTCAAGAGCATGCCACGGAGAGGCAACACGGCGCTTGAATCCGTTCTTTGTTCCTGGTCTGGTGAAACTGTAAAACGATGATGTCTCAAATCCGACCTGCTGTCATCTCTCGACAGCCGCAACAGAGGCATTCAGGGAATTGAGTCTGGCCCAATCTTTCAGCTACGTTCTGAGCTTTCTGGCCTGGCTTTCGTGAGACTCAGTCGTTGTGCGTTGGCAAGCCTGAGCGAACAAATTTGCCATGCATCAATTTTTCCGGCAGCAACAGGCCTCGCACTGCAACAATCACTGGAGGTCGCCCCTCCTTTGCCTGAGCCCGGGCCTGACAGACACAAGACTGAAAGTGGAAAGTCCAGTAGTCTCATGCGAAAGCAACTTCAGACAGTCAAGCGGCATCCTGCCACCGGTCTGCAAATGCCTTGCCGGCGTTCAAATGAATAGCCTACAAGTAGAGCCTTGTTGATGTTTGTTGCCTCCTGTGTTTCGGGACTGGCAGAATAGTCGGGCGGCCTGCTCTAACCTAGACCAGAGCCTCAAAGACTGCACCTGCCCGACATGAGAGTCTGGGCCTCAGCGTTGGCATCCACTTTGGAACGCTTTGCCGTTCTGCCGGCTGCACCGCTTCCTTACCCTGCCAAGTGTGACAGGTTATAAACATAGCGAAGTCGTAGTTACAAACAGCATGCAGTGTATACGGCTGGGAGTAAATCGCTGCTTATTGCGACAGTTCTCCCCTGGTCCAGCAAAAGGATGACCGCGACTGCAAAACGAAAGAGAGAAGTGGACATCATCAGACATCAATTCCCTGGCGCTGATTCAAGCCCATTCTGGACTGACAACGAATGTTCAGCCTTGGGAAGGTCTTCGTTCCATGATCAGCTTCGCAGGCTGCAATCGAATCCTGATTAGCGCCGAATGCTGGGGTCTCCAAATCTTGATGCCATATGGTAGCAAACGTGCTCCACTCCAAGTCTTCCTGTTCACCCCACCCACGCTCATCCTCATAGGTGGAACCGCTAAACCCTGTTCGTTGCATGACACAGTGTTCATGCTTTCCCTTGTGAGAGAAACTGGCACAAGACTGTGCTGCAGGTGTCAGCATGGACTGGACTGACATTGCTTTCCCCTTCCGAACACCCTTCCCTCCTTCATGCTTTCGTCTTTGATTTCTTGGGTTATTTCGTGATTCAGTAGACTTTAGAAAGCTTTTAAAAAAGCACAGATACATAGGAACAGAAGCAAGCCAAGTAGCGACCACCTCAATGACATACGGTAGGTGGTCAACAAACATTCAAAAGTCATGCTGCGCTCTGCACTTTTTGGACCAAATAACAGGTCAGGTGCGTGCACAGCCACGGACAAACCGAAACATCAACAATCGTCTGGTCAGACTTTCCTTCGAGGGCTTTGGTTCAGAGCTTCAAGCAGGATCTCGCGACTGGAATGGGTTCCAACTTGCCCACTTGTGGCTTCTCAGCCGTTGAGCATCCTAAGCCCAAGCCCGAGCCTGGCTCCATCCGGCCGACGCGCTGCCGGCTCTGGGCCCAGGGGCCTCCAACAAAAGCTGCACAGACGCGGAGCCGCGAAGTCATAGAAAGCGCAAAGCAGCTGGGACGCCTCGGCGCCCTTTTGAGCATTGGGTTCAATGTCTTCCACCGTTTCATGATCGGTTTCACGATCATCCCGCGTCGTCCACTCTGCACCGTCAGCACAGGCAGCCCCTCCACGCATCGCATCGCACTCCGGTTGCCCGCGCACGTCCTTAGTTTACAGCTAGATTCGCAGGTCTCGTCCGCGATCCGTCGCAACCAAGACTCCAGGTCAAGATCCCTTGACTCTTCTGGCAGGTCCTGAACGGCATGAGGTTCTCGGAAATTCTGCCAGGAAAGCCAGGCTTGTAGCTGACCAGCGTGCCTGCTGCTTCTCTACCGACTCCACGTGCGGTTCCACAGCATCCGGCTTCGAGTCCAAAGCAACCCTGGCATTCCGTGCTTCTCCAGGTCTCCTAGGACTCACATGGCTCGTGATAGGGAGCATCCTCTGCGTCGACTTCACGCCGGCAGGAACCTCCGAAGAAGAGGCTGGGGCAGAGCACAGAGCTTCAGTGTTTACCACATGTAGCCTGGACGGGTGCACTCTTCCGCTGGGCTGAGTTTTTCTCAGCCTCCCATCGTCGAAACTGCACCGAATCGGTGTAGCAACACAGTTTGCATGCAATCTTTGCACCCAACTGAAGCATCGAGCAACTGCCCGGTCCGGGCGCAGCAGTTTCGGAATCGATTCCTGACCATCGCAAGGTAGAGGGGAGTAAGTCTGCCAGTTTTTGGCAACCTAGAAACTGAGGGTCCAGGGACCTGTGCCCATGACCCCAGCCTGTATGTACATGCGAAACAATGGAAGATGCTAGCACTCTGTGCCGAACTTCGACAATGGTGCTGGCCTGAGAGCAACGCTCTCTGTGCAAAGCTGCTCCTGCAAATTTGTGAGGTAAAGCGCTCATTCCGCTGCCAGCCAGGCCACGGACCACTGCAACCATGTCCTCCAGACTCCAAGCGCTGCTTCATGCTAGCGGCCGAAGACTTTTCTCAGCTTCAGGCTCGACAATCGTCAGAGGCAACAAGACGAGTGGAGCACCACCCTGGCACAGACAGGAACAGGAACCTGCATCCGGTGGTCCGCCTGGTTGCGCGCCATATGCAGCTGTTGGCACCCCCGGTACATCCCTTGCGAAATCTGGTCGCCGCACCCCTTGGACGATCTGGTAATACATTCCCGATATTGCCAGGCCTCAGGTTCTGCCATTACACACTTTTGCCACGTACGGTGCTAAGCTCCTGGCTCCAGCCGATAAGCTCGTCCGCCATGGAGTCCTGGGACACCCTCTCTACAGGGTTCACGCAAAACTGCGAGAATCAAGACCAGACGGCCTAAGACCTAAGATTTGGTCGTCCAAAAAGGTGCTAGGCTCATAGGCTCCTAGGCTTAAAGGCTTAAACTGGCTTGGCTCGAGGCTCGAGCCTGTCACGGGCACTTCACTCACAGCGGTCCAGAAACCAGATTTAAATGGATGACACGCTTGCTTTCTGCTGCCAAGCACGCAACGTTGGGCTCCAAATTCTGTTAGCTTGTGCAAGTTGTTTTGCTCGTACGCCACCGGACACGAGGCTACCCCGCACACTTTCTCAAATACAAGCTGTCTCATGTTGGACGCCAGCCTCCATGCTCTGTTTTGAAACCACTCCACGGCGATGGAGAGCAGGCCTTGCTTGGAGCGAAAGCTGCCTACTGTTGAAAAAGTAGAGGATGTCCGAGCATTCGGCAGCAGGATCGACCAAGCACTCCTAAAACCGGCACATTCCGCATCGCTTCAATTGAGAATCACACCCGGCCTTCCCACGAGCAAACCTCCAGCAATGCCCGTCTGCACGGAGGAGAGAATCTGATCATGCAATACCATGCAACAAATGAAGACTGCGGGCGGATCGCGGCACATTATGTCGAAGTGAAGGTTGAGATCCCAACACGTTGAAGCTTCCAAGCAGCAGCCGTGGCAATTGCCTTTCACTGCTGCAAATCCAAGGAAAGCTTCTAAGACCAAATCAGCAGTCCGGACCTTGCAGCCAAGGTTGATACTCGGCTCAATCCATTGCCGGTACCTTGCGAAACGAAAACATCAATGGTGCTTGACGGCAGGCTTTCGACATCAGACTGGGTCCAGGTCTCAGGTGGTGTCACTGCGAGAGCAGCAGGCCTCGCAAATTCGAAATGCGCCGCGTTTTGCAGCTTCGTACGAGGGGTAGACTTATGTCGCGGCAGCGTTCAAGAAGTCGCGGCACCGCATGGTCACGCTGCATAAAGTGAAGTCGCGGCAGGGTCCCAAATGTCATTGCACAGAATGTGTTTATCTNCATGGTCACGCTGCATAAAGTGAAGTCGCGGCAGGGTCCCAAATGTCATTGCACAGAATGTGTTTATCTAGGGAATCCCCAAGTACACGCGGTGTTGCAAGCCGGTTCGGGCGAAGACTCAAAACATCAGAAATCAGGCCCACGCGCTGGCAAACTGCAAGCTTTTCCTAGGTCATAACATGCGAAAACATGGGAATCCCCATTGACACGCGCCCTTCAGTAGCAGTAGCAGNAAGACTCAAAACATCAGAAATCAGGCCCACGCGCTGGCAAACTGCAAGCTTTTCCTAGGTCATAACATGCGAAAACATGGGAATCCCCATTGACACGCGCCCTTCAGTAGCAGTAGCAGCAGCAGTACCGCTTCCCCCATGTCCACGCGCACACGCAACGAAGCAGCAGTAGCAATAACAGTAGCAGTAGCTCAGCAGCAGCAGCAGTAGCAGCAGTAATAGTAGCAGCAGCAGCAGTACTAGCAGTAGCAGTAGCAGTAGCAGTCGCAGTAGTAGCAGTAGCAGTAGCAGCAGCAGTAGCAGCAGCAGTAGCAGCAGCAGTAGCAGCAGCATTTGTAGCAGCAACAGCAGCAGCATTAGGAGCAGTGGCAGTTGCGTTAGACATCTAAAAACCCCAGCTACACCCCGGGTGACGAGATCGAGAACAATCGCTAAGACCCATCTAAAACAAGCAGCAGCCAAGACATCATGACTACTTTCGATTATTNCGTTAGACATCTAAAAACCCCAGCTACACCCCGGGTGACGAGATCGAGAACAATCGCTAAGACCCATCTAAAACAAGCAGCAGCCAAGACATCATGACTACTTTCGATTATTGCCTCCTGAACTCGATAGGGCTAGGATATGCTTATCCTCATGTCCACGCTCACACGCAACGACTTCCGCTACACGCTATGACTTAGGTCAACCCCCCAGTAAGCGGTTCCAAGCGCTGCACGCTAGCGCTTTAGCAGCCAGTGGTCGCAAGTGATCCCCTGCCATGAACAGGGGGGACACTTGACGCCTAGCTGTTAGTGTCCTCAACCCGCCCCCGAGAACACGAAGCAAATCATCCTTCCCACCCCCATCCTTCAATGTCCCAAGGCTTTCGAGCGCCCGTTGAATCTGCTAGCTGTGGAGCCACCCGCATTAGCATGGCGCACTGACAGAGGAGAAATTGAGGGTCACCAGTGTGGACACGGTGGACGGTGAGAGAGAACATCGACTTTCAGGTGTGCCAACATAGGCACCTAACCGGAGGTTTGCCGTCACATTGCATACTTGCCGGGCAAAAAACAAGATTGGTATTGCGATGGGAACACATGGCTGCAGGAGTCAGAAACGACTGGGGTTGTTTGGTCAGGTCGCACGAACGTTGAGCTGTCATGCGGAGGTGCGAACCCTGGCGGAGACCGAATCGAATGAGTTGTTGGACAATGTTTCCCCAACATGCAGCACGACCTGAAACTCTCGCACTTCTATTCTGTACTTATACCGTTTCTGTACGTCTTCGAACAAGGATGTGTTCAAACCAAGCCATCAATGGGTCAAGCACATGAAACCACGTCGAGGAGCAATGCAACTGATGTTGGAGCAGGGGCCGGCAAAAAGGTGAAGCGTTTTGATTCCGACCCGCTCATGACACCAACACAAAAGCAGCAAGCGGCTAGCCAGCCTTGCCTATTGAGTGAGCGAAGGCGACTGTCCTCACGGGCAAGTGCCATGAGAAATGCCTACACAAGATTGTCCTGCTGCTAAGCAATGAGCGTGTCCTTGCAAACTTGTACTTTAGAGCGAGTACCAATCCCTGGCACGTCAAGGCATGACAAAGACCGTGGAAGACGCCATGCGGCAGCATGGTGCAGACGTGTCCGGGGCACCATGTAACCCGTCCAAAGGCTTCCCAGGGCATCGGAAATTCGTTGTGGATCAACCTCAAACGCTAACACTTGCAACTAATTTCGCGGGAGCAGCCTGCTAAGGCTAAGGAGCAGACCGTGCAGAGAACCAGTTGGACCTTTTCCCAGGCCGACGTGGGTTTTCCTAGATCCTGTGACAGACAAACACAACACAGAAATCGCGCGGCGGGGCACAGAGTTTGCAGCTGTCCTTTTCCATGTCGGCATTTGCTTGAAGGACTGCCACCGCATCCACCTTTGCCGACAGCTAGGGTGCCTCGAAACAGTGAGCAGCAGGACTGAGACGTGGCCTGCAGATCCTGGAGGCTCGCGAGCCTAAGAAGCGTGTTCAGAATGCTTTCAAAGCCCCATGAATGCTAGCTGGGCTCGCGACATCTGATCACCACCTGCGCTTTTGAAGGATTCAGCTGCTGCGAAGAAGGCAGTATAGTGGCCACCGAAGAAACATTGCCCAAGACCTGCATGACCAGAGAGTCAACACACATGCTCGAAAAAGTCTTTGACTTCTGTTCCCCTCTGCAAAAAGTGCTCGTGATGACTTCTGTCGAAATGGTAGACCGTATTTTTGTGGAGGAGGCATGCAGTTGTTAATTAAGGCTTCTTGAACTTTCCCACATTCGTCGGCATCCATCTTAATACCCGACCATCAAGACGCTCTGCCCGATCCCGACTTGCTCTCATTTGCTGCTGTGCTCCTCGCAGCAGCTAGTCTGATCGCACTACGCCTTCTCGGAGTTCAAGTTCGCTCACGTATGAGACGTAGAGACTTTAAAAGCTGCAGAGACTGCGAGGTGTAACCATTGCCAGGCGGACCCCACAGGCAGGTGGCTGCGTCTCGAGGCAGAGCCTCTCTTCTTTTGGAGCATCGTAGCGTGCCCATGCATATGCAACACTCCAGGCCTTGTAGATCGTGAAGATCCCAGAGTAGAAGCTGTACACTGGTGGACCAACAACCTGCACACTCTGCAATGATTTTTCAGACTGGCAGCCAGACAGCCATTGGAGGTGATTCTGCCAGTTTGTTCCGAGCTAGAATCAGCTAAAACGCTCTCTCCCTCTCTGCAACTGTTTGCAACTAAAGCCTCCAATACGTTTTCAAAACCAGGGATGAGCTCGAGGGAAGGCATCAGGCAGTTTGGCCAAAAAGCGAGAAAGCCACGATTTCTTGGTTTTTAGGTCCTAGGTCAGATTCATTTCGAAGCCAGGTTTGAGGCCGGGGTGTAAGGCGAAGAAGAGGGAAACGGCAGCAGCAACGATCTCGCTCCTGGGTTTTCTGCACTGAGCCCAAGGCAGAGATGACATCGCCGGCCATCTCTAGTGCAGGTCTGCCGATGCCATCCAGGCAGTGCGAGAGCCAGGGAGTGCCCTGGCACGGATTGGCTTAACAGGCTTCCGTAAGCGTATGTGTGCACCGAATATCTGCCTACATGCTTACCTAGCCGGCCTACATGCATACATACATACATACGGCCCCTTTGGTGCTAAGGACCATATATGCCCTGGGAATATCCGGAATGCCCTGATACACTCGCGGCGGAGCCATGATTTTCCAATTTTTGCTGCTGCTGATCTGCCGCCGAACAAATCATGTTGTAGCACCAGGCCACTTATTCAACCGGCATTAGAACATGGCAAATGTCTGGGCAACAAAAATAGCTGTAGAAGAGCTGTATCTTCACAGCAGGGTCTTTGCAGAACACAATGACAAGATTCGACTGGTGCATGACATTCCAAGCCTGTTCCCAAACGTGCTCGACATTCTCCAAGCTAAGAAGACGAAGGTGTTGATCTCTGCTTCATCGCTGCATATCCATGCGTACAAGACGGGACGGTGTCTGAGCATGCGGACATCGACAGATTTGAGCTGTGTGCTCGGACTTTTGCGACGAGCTTGGTGTGTCGTTGCGTACCAGTGCTTCTCCAATCCGCTACAGCTGGGAATGGGTTGTGACAAAACGAAGCAGGCGGTGTCCTTCCCATCGAACCACATGCAATTGTCACATGCACACATGTGCTCGAGAAGAGTAGTGGCAAACCTTTCCAGCGGATGCTGGAAGAACACCAACCAGCCAGTACTTACTTCAGCGATATCGCAGTCATCAAGTCACGAAACGATCATGTAGTAACGTAGCATGCCTACTCCAGAGTGTGCCGGGGATTGTGGAGGCTTGTTCTATTCCGCGGGTTCGCGATTGCAGCTGTGGCCCCAACAAGCAGGCCCCAAACTGGTACTCGGGCATTCGACGTCGCTTTGTTGGCGAGAGGGCCAGCGAGGTCGCGAGTGAAACTGGCTGGCATCAGGATAGATTGGTTTATGTCACGTGCAACCTGCTTCGAGAGCTTGCGATTACACGTGCATGTTCGTATCTGGATTTTGCTATTCCGTGATTGACTTGCTTTGGAAAGAGCGTTCACCCGCAGTGCATTCCGCGGTATGTCAAGTGCATCGGCGTCACAGAGCCGGCCCGCTGACACGCGACAAGCATTGCAGGCCCATATTGATGCTCGGGACTCTGTTGCTGTGCGCCCGAAAACCTTGGCACCGAGAGCATCGGTTTCTGGAAGTGCTGCTTCTGCGGCCAGCAGCGACCAATTTCTGCATCAGGGCCGTGGCTGAAGACCTGCTCGAGTGTGATGCTCTGAGAGCTTTGGCTGATCGGGGTCTGGAATTCAACCATGCTCTTCAGGCTCGTGTTTCATTTCATGTTTGGCTATCGCAAACCACTCCGTTCCAACCCGGATGCTCAGGAAGGGATTACTGCATGTTTGCCTCTGTTTGTTTTCGGGACATGAGGTTGGGTAAGCCAAGGCCTTGAATGTCCATGTGACCTGTGCATCTTCAAGCAGCTCGGCCTTCAGAAGTGGCCTTTGTTGCAGAAGGCTGTTCCGGACCGGCTTTGGCATTGGCCAATTGCCCTTTGTTCGGTCCAACTCGAACCGGTTGTCCCATGTCACCCCTTAATGTGAAATCACCCAAACGTTCCGATGGGGAAATTGGGTAAGCAGGAGTTGGCACTATCAACACATGAGATGCCTCAGTAAGCAGACATTGAATTTATTTAATCTCTTCGTGACAGAAGAACTCGACAGAATGCCCGACGATGGGCTTCAGGCTATGTCAAGCACCAATCCAGTGCTTGGACAATGCTCTGCCGCGTGATTGACTGCTTCCGGGAGTCTCATGCAGGCGAACACTTCTTGGACTTCTTGGGACAGTATCACCCTGCCTTGGACGAATGGGCGCAACTTTTGTTGGCGTGGGATCCTCTGAAACACTTGCTTGGCGGCCGCTTCCATGCCCACCTGCGCCGATGATCCGGCTCGCGCTGTGTTGCGGTCTGGCTCTCATGATTTGGCCGAATGTGCTTGAGCCAACAGGTGTGGCTCAGGCTATCATGCTCTACACATCGTGTACTCAAGCTTTGCTGTTGGCAAATTTGGCTTTGTATCCCGAAATTAAGTCTGGTCTGTTGGATTTGCTTCTCTCCAGCTCGACGGATTTAGTCTCTGCAGTGCCAAACCAGGGAAGCCAACGCCGGATGCAACCTGTTGGCTGCAACAGTTCAGCAGAGCGTTGTACCTTGTCTTGCGAACTTGGATTCAGCTCAGTTGCGTGTCAAAACTTCGTTGATTTCCGCGTACTCTTATTCACAATCGCATTTTCTTGAGGATCTTATTCGCGTTGATGTTTATAAAGTTTATGACTTCGCGCAAGACTTATTGGTCATGCTGCGGGGCCTCTAGGAAAGGTGGCGACCACCACTGGGCCCGGGGAAGTGGTACATGTTCCGGATACTGACGACAAGCAAAATCGGGCATGCAAAGATTTCACGGTCTGCAACAAGACTGGTCCAACACAATCCCAGTTAAGTGCCACGTTTTGCACACCAACCGAGGCGAGCATGGCAAAAGATGCGTTTCTCACATGCAGCAGTAACCAACACTTGTCCATTGCTGCAACGGCACGTCGTTGATTCGTTGGACCATTTGCATCAATGTCTGCGGGAGCAGGATTCAACTGCTGCTTTGTTTTGCCAGTCGGCAACAGCACTTCAGTAGGCTTCCCCGTGTCATGCCTGCACCATCATGATTAATCGGGTATGGCGGCGACGCGACAAAGGGTGGACCCAGAGTCGAGGAATTGGTGCGGACAACGAACTCGAGTTGATCGTTCGGTTTGACAAAAGGCAGCCACATCTGCACTCATGGGCGGCCATGGTGATGCAGACAATTGATTTGCGCTCTGAGTGTGGATGACAGGGCAGAAGTTTGATGTCGCATCGCAGCAGCTACCAGTGCCAAGTTAGAAGCGCTGGTGATGGTGTCCAGTTGCCGTACCAGTAGGTATGACCCACGGGGCATGCGAGTGATGTTCGATATCTGTCGACCAGACTCGATGGTTGTCAGCTCTGCAGCGCATTGGAGCGCAACTCAAAAGTCTAGTCGAGCCGGGAGTGAGCATGAGATTCAATCCATGCCAGATGCTGCACTTGACGAGTTTGTTGCAATGTGGATAGATTGTGGCAGCGACGGTGCTGCGTGCTTCATTCTGCTCAGCTATGTGGGTGGGTCCTGGTATGTGCCGCAAGCGCTTTCCCCAATCACTGAGAGCAAAAACCGCCGCTTCCCACCGAGCCGACACCAGAGAGGCCGTCAATGAATGAACATACATACACACATCCATACATACGTATGTGTTGGTATGCACCCATACTCCTTTTGTGCTGCGCTTATGATCTAGAAATTAATGAGCTGACTCATCTGACAAACTTCTGTATCTGCAGTCGTGTTTGTGCATTGCAGAACCCATCTCCATGTCATAAAACTTAGCCGACAGACTATTTCTTCAAGAGAAAGGTCAAGGCCCGAAAGAGGGTCGGCCGTGGGCCCCTTTTCCCCGACGAAGCTTTGCGCACGAAAAGCATGCGGTCCAAAGTCTGGATGAAGCGAACTCTCTGGCGCTGCCATTCCACGTGTTTCCACTCCAGCCTTCGCATAAGTCGACAAGGCGAGTCGCTCAACTCGCAGTTTCTCTTGACGACCAGTGTACGAGCCTTCACAAATTGAATTCGAGCCACAGTGCCGCTTCTGAGAACCACATGTTGCTGCACACGCTTCTGATGGCCTGAACCACTGTCCGGATGCCTTCTCAGCTGAGAGGCGCTTGTGATGACTCCCTGGGCCGTGCTTACATAATGCTCCGGACATGACTAGAAACTCGAAGTACACAACTCCTCTTTTCGTTGGCCAGGGCCACGGCAGTCAGAGCCTTTGCCACAGCTTCTCGATTCTGCGGACTTCTGGCCGTCAGCAGGGCCCAAGGCTCCTGCGAGAGCCCAACGTAGAATTGCTTTGGACAGAGTGCAAGGCAGTCCTCTCTGACAAAGGCCGGCTTCTTCAGAACGCAGGCAGGGAAACTGTCAGAGCCACTGAGGCCTCCAGGGCCACCCATCGAAAGGCTTCAAGCTCTCACGCTGACTCTCAGCGTCCTGCCGCTGCACAAAGGAATGACCTCGAGCGCAGATGCCGTCTTTTTCTTCACGGCTTCAGACGGCTAGCACTTGGAATTTGACCTCAAGAGCACACCAGCCTAGTAATCCGATCAGAGCATTCCCATCGGCTTTGCAAATGGCGCTTGCGCATTACGCAACTAATTACTAAGGGCTAAGGCGACGAGGCGATTGCCACTCCACAGCTCGAGGCCACGGCAATAGCCCCGCGAGAGTACACGATCTTTGCCTAAAAGAAGGGCAAACGCAGACAAGGCATGCGGCATGCCAGATAAAAGAGACCCTCCGTGCCTGCTCCGAGACCTGAGGCCCTCCGGCAAACGCAATGTAGATGTCGGCAACTCGGAGGAGCACGGCCCTTAATATGTCGGATGCTGGCGGCATTTTGGACGAACCAGCTTGCACTCTAGGCCTGCTCGGAGAATCTAGCGCGGTTTTGGGCGACCCTACGCAGAATTGCTATAGGCCTGTACTCAGGCCTTTCAGGGCGGACTTACTTCTCTCTATGCAGACATCGTTGGCAGCCCAACAATTTTAGGTCGATCCTGTGCAACTCTGCTGTACTCAGGCCGCTTAGGGCTACCATGAGGAGGCTACATTTCGCAAATCTATGC
Source organism: Symbiodinium sp. clade A Y106 (assembly GCA_003297005.1). Classification (NCBI taxonomy): domain Eukaryota; class Dinophyceae; order Suessiales; family Symbiodiniaceae; genus Symbiodinium; species Symbiodinium sp. clade A. Next base: position 175,194 of record BGNK01000551.1, on the reverse strand, counting down.
AAACTGGGCAGCATACTGCGCTTCTGCGATGCTTCCGCCGGTCAGGATCGCTTGGCCTTACAACTGAAGAGATGGCAGGGTCCCAGTACCAGTCTCGGCAACTGCTCAGGTGGTCACCTACACGAAGCTTGGGTGGCATGCCAGCTGGGACCAGTGTGTAAACCTAAGTCCAACAAAAAACTAAACAAACGAGATGTTGTTCTTCTCAGACCATTGAGCACCATGCCATCGATCCGTCTGCGCAGTTGTTTGCAAAGGTCTCCTACCGCTGAACTGGACTAGTCAGTGCGCCGGCAAGGGCTGACCTGGCTCTCCTGAACTGCCGAGCATCCAGCAAACAGAACGACTGCTTGACGCAGGTCTTTGCAGACCTGCATGGCGACCTGGAAATCATGACAACTCAGGCGATACAAGTTTTCCAATGCATCCATCACAGAAGCATGTTCATTGTCGGTCTGCACCCACCCTGCCTGCCCTGCCAGCTCCTTGCAGCCTGGAAACCGCCCCAAGCTAGTTCAAGTGCTCCCGACAAATCTCAGATCGGAAGCACCGCTCCAAACAAGCATCTTCTTTTGTTTCGCCCGCTTTTCGGGGGCTCGGCACCAGAGTCTTTGAGCATGTGCACAGTACGCCAACGGTAGCTGACCCCTTGTAGCTCTGAGTTAGATTGAAGAGGTTAAGGGTGAGCCACTCGACTGCCCAGCTTATCCAATAACTGGTTCTTAAAATCTCCATCTACATGCTGGAGCGGCAAGGGCCACATGTACCCTCCTTGGCCAAATCTGCATGTTTGTGTGTGTGTGTGACTGTGTGTGTGTGTGGGCATGCAAACTTCGTCGTTGTTGGATACGTGGAGCTCTCAGCGTCGGCGTCGACTCCGGCTGCGGGAGCGGCTGCTGCTTCGGTCTGGGAGAGGGCAGGTCATCCAAACACAGACACGCACAGGGTGCGACCATCCTACGGTCTCGTCCTGCTGCATGATTCAACAAGCGCACTCGACACAACAGGTGTCACAGCTGCTCTCATGCGATGGTAAGCTGCGAATTCAAGACACAGCAAGCGCGAGGCCTCGACGCTCCTGCACAGAACACCACTTCTTGGAGACTGCCTTCGGACAGCAATCAAATCATCCAGGCCTTTCTTGCTCTGCCACGGCGATCCCTGTCTCGATCCTTGGCCAGGGATTATCCAGCATTCCTAGTTCCGAAGTCGGCACATCACAGTTGAGCAGTTCAGTGCAGCTCCTTTCTTGACTTGCCTCTTCCTCGATCTTTGCTGCGGCTACCTCTCCTAGGCGATTTCGGTCATGGTGGCCAAGAGGCAACCCCGGTCGAAACTCGCCTTTTCTTCTTGTAGCCGTTCTCCTTTTGAGACTCGTCCTCGGAGTTAGCAACAACGCCCAGGGTTGAAAGATTTTCGACTCTTCGACACTTCCAGGTCCTGTTGCTTGCTCTTGGACTTTGCTCTATTGCTGCCTTCGCCGTCGCCATCGGCCTGCAAAAGACTGTCCTAACGCATGCAAACTGATCAAGTATGACAGCCTCTTGCTCAGCTTTCTCCTCTTCTGCCACCTCACGGCTCACTGCTGTAATTTGCACAACCAAAAGTTTGTGAAACGGGCTGGCCTTCTTCATGTATTCCTCGTTCTTCTTTTTGCGCTCCTCTTCCTGTGTGGCTGTGGTTCGCAAAACTTGCTACCAGATGCTGCTGGGACGAAAGGAACCTTCTTCTCCTTGAGAATTCTGTCGCGCTCGGCCTGTCCCATAGCGGCTACAGACTCTGGACAAGACCTTGCACTGAGAGCAACTCAGCACAGGGCTTTCTTGTCTTTGAGCTCTTTGAGCCGGGCACGGATCTCCGCATAACTGTTGTGTATCTCGCGGCAGAGTTAATTCGATTCCTGACTGTCAAGGACTTGGAGGATCGCCTTGTACCTCAGGTGCGCTTCGTATTCGCCCTCGTTGTTGCCTCAGGCACAACCGCTGGAGTCAGGAGTGTCGGAAGAGAAGCTTCGGCCGCGGCTGATGTATGCAGTTCCGCAAACCTGCCGAAAGCTGGAACAGCGACGCGAAGCAGCACAGAAGGCCCAGCATTTTGCCTCACAAGCCAGCGGCCGAAAGTTAGCTTTCACCTTCTCTTCTTCCTCCTGCGCCACATGCATGCAAGCAGGCAAGGAAAGTGCTCATTTATCCTCCGGTTTGCGTCACATGTCTCGGCAGTCGTTGCGATGCCCGACATGGAAGCTTATGCAACATATGGGACCCGGCGCAACAGCTTTCTGTGTGAGCAAGTGGACTCCTTATTCTGCTCGGCGGGGACACTTCAAGAAGCGACGAAGACCTGATCGGTCCTTCTCATACTTCTTCGCCTCCTCCAAGAGATCGTCAGACTGCTTCATCAGCTCTTCCTGCAGCCGGACAAGGAAGGCAGGGCGGCAGGGAGTGCTTCCAAGATGTTGCTGGTTGTGGAAAGCTGGCCTCGCCTTCTTGCGCGCCTCGCAGTCTTCCAAAGCGTTGGCCCTGGCTTCAAGATGCAGCTGTTGCACATTCATTCTAGGACGTGGAGACAATTCTGCAGCAAGCGTATTCAAGCCTTTTGGAATCATGATCGAAAGTGAACTCGAACAGATGCTGAGCAGTCATGACCCCTCTCTAACGCGGATTTCTGTGAGCCCGGCTTCTGTGCCAAGTTGGTGCTCTCCCGCTTCATCTGCGAAATCTTCCTGAGAAAGATCCGGTGAAGTCGCTGAAGGCATGGGCAACGTGTTCGGCAAGGACCTATAGGAACGGGAGGGAGGGGCAAGGATACGCTTCTCTGCAAGTGTTACGAGGCAGATGGCGAGTCACCAGCCACTGGGCGTTTGCAGCAAGGTGACTGGTTCACATCGGCAGGCAGCGCCTTGGACCTTTCGTCACAGAGAGCCAACTGAGCCAGAGCTGATTCCCAACTCGTGGTTCTATGGTTGCGATTGACGGGTTCAGCGGGTTCAGCTATGTTATACCCCCACCCGCCTGTATCGGCCCTTTCTGAGAGCCGTTGTGTGTGCCAATGCCTGGACTAGAGGCCGTGACGATGCACTTGAGCAAATTTGAAGCCCAAGAGTCTCCAAAGTCTACCTTCTGCGCCTGGATTCTAGCGAAGTTCTGTCCCCATGTGCGAGGCAATCACGGCACTGGCACCAAGAACGAACCGTTTGGAACTGTGTCGCCGGCCTGGGTTCTTTCCGCAAGCGTTCGACCTCTCTTCGGCCGTATGCCTCGTACTCAGCTCATGTGAATGTGAGTTACGAATCTGTCGCTGGCAGCCGCTGGCCTCGGCCTCCTGGACACAAAACTCCAAGTCGCGAATCGAGTACTCCTTCGCCAGATCCGATCCGAAGCTCCAGCTCTGCATAAGGACATATCAGAACGTACCGCCTGCAAGGAGTCCTCGTACTTGATTCTTAGATCGCTGCCCTCTTTGCCATCTTTAGTGGCTAAGAACTTCTCTCGGATCACCTGCAACGTTCTGCACAAACATGCGAATCATCAGCAAGAGACAGCACGAAGTGTGCATTTCCTCCCAAGCGCTTGCGCGCCTCCGAGTGGATTTTGTCGCAAGGCTCGATGCCCCGCTTGCCGCCCACAACGGACTGCATGCAAACGCCAAACGAGCAGACGGCCAGTCTTGCCATCCAAGAGAGCACGTTTTGAATATGCAAATCGTTACACTGTGAATTACTGCGAACCACGTGCCTTGTCGAAGGGACAAAAGCCAATGAGATATCCTCAGCTTCGGATGCACTGTTTTGAGCCATTTAAGCGACTGCATCTTGATTTCTGTCTGGTGGTTCTCCAGGCAGCACAGTTGGGAAGTTTGCAAGAGGTACGGCAGCACCAGCAGGGTAAACAACGGCAGGTGTTTCTTACTTTCGAAGGGTTTTGGGGGACATGCGGCCTTCTCATGCCTGCAGTACAGATGAAGTCGGACAAGTGATGTCGTCCGATATCATGTTTCGCATGCACGCAACAATCCTGAAAAAAAGTAGCGGCAGGAAGATCATCAGGCGACTCGCAGGTTGCAAAGAAACCAACTAGTTCTGCAAGCATGTATTGCTTCCAACGGCAGTATGTCTTAGAACCTGCTTGCATAAAGGACTACTGGGCAAGCTCTGATAATGCCGCGTCACCTTTGCAAATGCTCTTGTCCTGGCATGGGACTGTGCAGCATGGGCCCGTCCAATTTCAGGACACAGAAGGGATATAGGGGAGAACTGAGGCAGAATCTTGCGGCCTTCCAGTCTTCTGCATTGTCGGCCTTCTTCTGATCCCGCTGTGGGCCTTGCTGCCAACCAGCGTTGGGATAGACATGCATGCTTGCGATCAAAGCCGAGGTTTGAAGAACCCAAAGTCGGAATTGCTTCAGGGACCAGTCTGGGAAGACCACATGCACCATTATCACATTGGAAGAACGATGCGCCCTCTACTGCTCCCCTGTAGCCAATTTGGCCAAACGTGTCATCAACCTGAGGACCTAAGGCCACCTGAACTACTGGAGGCCGCAGCTACCAAGAGGAAGCCATGATTGAAGTCTCCAGTGCTCGAGATTTCTCCAGGCTTCAGGCCCATGAGGGCATCCAGCATTGCACGTGCCTTTTCGGGAGTTGATGGCTGAAAGCAGTAAGGGATACACAGCAGAAAGGGAAGCACACCCTGCCTTGTTCATGGCGGCGAAAAGACGTCACATCAACGGCACATGCAGCTGGCAATCGTGTGGCGAGGTAACATGTGGCTTGGTGGCAAGTGGTGGCAGCTGTGGGGTCTGGGAGCTCTTGTGCTGGGGTGCTGTTCTCAGCCGAGCTGGGCTCAAAGCTATGAAGCCCAAAAGTACCGACGGGGCACCGTCAAGCGCACCATGACATAATCAAAACGGCGCCAGAGCTATCAATGCAGGCCTTGTGTCTCACCGGCAAGGATGCCTATCTTCAGCGCAGCCCCAAGCGCTTGGGAGACTTCAGCCATGACCTCGGCAGCATGAGTGCCACGACGACTCAGGGATCGTGGAAGGAAAAAGCCTGAACATGCCGTTGCAACTGGAGGCAAGCTTTCAGCAACTTTTCACATCTCGCACGTTGCACAAAAATCCAGGACCTCTATGTGACATGTGGCTCCATCTGGCATTGTGAAAATGCTTTCAGCTCGTTGTGCCTTAACTTCCAACCGGCACAATACTTAGCGCGATCCTGCAAGATTTATGGAGCCCGAACGTCCATATCACAGGTCCCTAGCTGCAACCGCTCATCACAGCATCATGGCAATAAACCTGCCCCTGAAAGGGCAATTCCAGATCTTCAATACACCGCGGGCAAGCGTGGTACCACTGGGGGCGGCTTTTCTTGGTCTTTGTCACAGAAGCGATAATTACTGCCGCGGACGGAACCAAGTACAGGACGAGAACGAGGGTACTGCATGTCCAGTAGATCTCAATGTCTTCTGCTTGCGGATGCTTGCGGGGACACGAGGTGCAGTGCTCATTCGAATACCTGGTCCTGATGCACACCTCGGTCTCGGCAGTTTGCCACTGCGTCGCTGCATGCGTCATCCTTTGCCAGTTTCTTCGCCTCTTGAACTTGCACGCCAGTGGCGTGCTCCATTGTCTGCCTCGATCAGTCTGCCTGTGGCCGGCACCTGCACCAGTTGTGCTGGAAGAACCATGGCCTTACTTCACCAAGCTCCTGGCTAACAAGCAAGCGAAGCGACGATTGACAGCAACAGCGACAGCTTCTCTGGCGGGATGCGACTTATCTGTGCGCATGACATGCGCATAAACGACCAAGACACTGAAAGACTTCCACCGTTGCAGCAGTTGGTGTCCAATCCGATTGCATGTGGGTACTGCTGGAAACCACGCGGTGCATCCTTTTGCAAGTGAAAGGACGTAAATCAGAATCTTGGAGGCCTGCTGAAGCGTTGCTGCCAGGCATCATGCCCGAACATTACCATCTTCGGCATGTCAGCCATCGGGCTGCCAGCAACCTGGAGGGTCACATGCACAGCCTGTTACAGATCTCAGGTAGTGGCAAGGCTGACAAGACGAACATGAACACGCTGCTGCTTGCGCGGGCTTTGCTGATACGGGCTTGTGCGGGCTGCTTGCCCAAATCCCAGGGTGTGTAGGCTTGCAGGTGCCTTCATAGACTCTGTCGTCTGCATTGTTGCAGATATGGGCCTGCTAGGTCCATGTGTCTTCGCGTTCTGGCTGGCTTAGGCGCAGATGCAGCTTGCAGGGTGCGGAACTTGACGGGTGGATGACGATGGAACCAGTTTGGAAATCCAGCACCCATCCTTGAAAAGACTGTGTTTGGGAAACACCAGCCCACCACCCCCGAAGACCAAAGTGAGCTCTCAGCAGCCGCCGCAAGAGCGGCCAAGTAACCCAGGAGCTCCAAGCTGCCGCCCACCTTGGATGCAAGGATACAGTGATACAGCCATTCGGCCCTTGGGTGATTGTCGAATTCATCGGGGCACGGTTCACCAGCTCGGACATCGTGCAGGGCTTGATAGATCTTCGTCTCCGCATCTGCTTTTACCAGATTCCCTGGGATTCGATGATTTCTGCCAACTCGCTCTACTTCTGCAGCTGGCTTTGCTCTGTCTGCTGTTGAGTTACGCAACATGACCATATCTTCCATTGACTGCTCCTCCAGCCTCACCAAGTCCGCGATTCACAGCTCCGACTCAACATGTTGCACCTGTCTGATGTCGACGTGTGCCAAGCTTGTTCAAGCGGCGGTCTGCCAGGCACCAATCCGGCATGCACCAAAAGCAGGTTGGCATGATCCGGCAATCGAATTGTCAAAGGCAGCATCCGGATGAAGTCCAAGTCAGCCTCAGTCCTTAAAGGATACGTGCGTCGCTGCAGAGCCGCGTACGCTGGAAAGTCGAGGGAGGCCAGTACAGCTTGCAGGTTCTCGATGGTCTGCATTGAACCGAGGCGCAGCAGCGGCAACCACTCCCAGCTGCCATGCTCGTCAGGTTCGGGGATAGTACCACTCATTTTCCATGAATTCCACTTTTGCAGCCTTTGGGGACAAAAGATATGCTACACGACACGGAAAGCTCAAACACCATCGAACAAGATCGAACAAGCATCAAAGAAGTATGCCGACCCCAGCCCTCCGTCCCTTGAGTGACTGCCATTAACTTCCAAGAAGCGCAATGAACTCGTGATTGCCAGCAATGGCATGCAGACGTTTCTCCCGTGCAAGGCAAACAACTTCTCTAGAATGAGGTCCTTTGTTCACCAAATCGCCAAGCAGGATGACCACCTCGCTCGCACGTAGCTTCTACATGTTTTCGCGACGTCCTGTGCCGATAACTCAGTTCTGGCAGCCAAGCATCATCGCCACTGCCTGGCGAATACTCGCACTTGTCCTGATCAGCTTGCCACAAAGCAACAACAGGCCAGCGATTGAGTACCTCATCACAGCACACCACAGCTGTGCTGGCTCGCTCGAGGTGCCAGTAGCGTCATAAGCTCATGTGCGCAACCATGCACGTCGCCAATGACAATGACGCGAGCGGAACCTGTTGCCAAAAAAGCTCAGTTTCTGACCCTCTTGACTTCGCTTGCCAACCCAACCTGTGTTGAGGACATGGTGTGTTGTTGCGTCACAATGACGCAGGTCAGCGATGCTCATGGCAAGAATTTGGCAGGAGCAGAACACGAGCAAAATGCTTCGAGCGAGAGACACCAATCGTCTTGCAGGCATGGCGAATGAAAGTGGCGAGCGCACAATCGAATCTAATCGGGCATCAAGGTCCCCACAGCTTCTGGCACCATGTTCCTCGCATGCACACATCAGTTGGCTTCAATACCAACCCCGAGCCACTTCACAAAGAAACTGCCTAGTTTGGTCAGGGCCTCGTCAGGTCGTCGGTCTCCGCTGTTCGCAGAGTTTCAGGTCTTTCCAGCTACTTTTCTCTGAACATTCGACTCATGGCTAGTGAAGGCCAGGGTGTCTTGTTCTTTGTGTTCCGATCAAGTCTTCGGACTGCATGCAATACTATATGGAAGTCTAGAGCAGCTCCTGCATATTGCACTGCAAAAGCTGCGAGGGCGAGTGCAAGTGATTGCAGACACAAAGGGAAGAACATCTTCACCAAACTTGCCCACAGCCCTGCTCCCAACCTCCGCCAGGAGTTGCTCCCAAACCACGAGACGACCTGAGAAAGGCTGTCTCGCAGCACTGCGCCTCGCCTCAACGCACGAGCGCCTTGTGACACGGTGAGGACTTCGGGCCTGTGTTGAGATTTGGAGGGAAACATGAAACTCTCAAGGTCTGTGCCAGCCTCTCCAGGAGCTTACGCTGACCTCTGGAACGTTCCACTCTGCTTGCCGACAAACAGAATTCAGATATTTAATCTGAACATGCTGTCGCGAGAGCTCCAGATCTTGCTTGCAAGAGACAAGCGGGCACGTCATCATTACGTCATGAAATTCCAAAGGAGACGGCATTTGCTCAACTTTCGGACATCGACTCTGAAGCACACCTTAGCAGTACAGTAGATCCGACATAGATGTTGCAAGCATGGCCCGATCATAGCCAGGCCTGGTCACCCTGCCCTGCACTCCTCTTGAAGCCGACCGCCTCAAAAAAGTCCATTGCCTCCCAACAAAGTCTTGTGAGTAAATGCCGCTCTCCTGCACTAAAATGCCTGTGCAGAGTGATCTTTTGGAAGCACGGCCACGATGCAAACGCAAGTGGGATTTCGCCTATGCCAACATCCAATCATACCCAAAAGAGGCACGGCAATCTTTCACTCGTCTAAGGCACTTGCTTGGCAACTTGCCTGATGGACTTTACCTGTAACTGCGATGTTTCCAACAGTAGCTGATGTCGGAGACAGTTCACGAATGCTGCGCTCGAAAACTGAGCTGCAAAAGACTTGTGGTTGCGACCAAGGTTCCAGGGCTCGTCCGATGTGCTGTCGCCGGCCGGTTGGCACAACGCCAACATATGCTACCTGCATCGTACCCCGTCACGATCATGCTCAAGACAGGGGTCAGACTAGCAGCAACCCCGGGCAAGACAAAGAGAGCGTAAAAGCGTAAAAGGAATGATAAAAACTGAGAAGCGAGAGCCAAGATTGACCAGCACAAGAGTGAGACATCCAGCATTCAGTGGCCTGCAGCACCTGCTGCTCCAGACGGTGAAGGGCCAGGCCCAGAGCCTGTTGGTTACAGAGGCCCTAAGAGGGGCTTACGAGGGGCAGAGCCGTCGTAGAGCCTCCCAGTTGCAGCCGGTCCCTTGGAAGCCAGGGATCTGCTACCTGCTACCATACTCAATCAAACTTCCAGCCAAGTTGCATCGCAAACATGCGCACACTTTCAGGCCGTTCTTCTTCGAAACGACGTCCCACCTGGCCATCTCCACCGTTGACGAACGGCTACTTCCCTCTGTAGACGTCGTCATCTCCCTCTGCTGCGAAACGCACGGCAGGCGGACACGTCGAAGTTCAGCTCTGACGACGCCAAAGCCACAGCGTCGAGGACCCCTTGGTCGACCTGCTGTTCACTTCTAGGGCTCTAAGGCCTTCTTGTGATTCTTCGTGCCTTTCCCAGTCGAACGTCCGAGCAAATTGACACCTGCAAGGAAAGACTCCTGTGTGCAAGCACTTCACGGCGCTGCATGGAGCAGTTGGCCTCCATGCTCCTGGACAACAACGGCTTCGAGCTGCCTCGTCAAAGGAAGCTGATCTTGCGGGCCTCTCTGTTTCTGCCATTTTCCAATCAGAAGGCCCGAGCTTGCTGCAGCCTCGTCCTCGCCTGACACTGCACGAGCACTTCGTCCACGGCGATGGGATTGCCGTGGCACTCCGGAATAGCCTGCCTCCAAGAGAACAGCGATCATGTTGAAGGGGCTCGGGCTCAACGCCATGCTCGTCCTGAGCTGAAGATGACCCAAGTATACCCAAGTGCTGCACAACTCAAGATACATCATGAACCATCCACGAATGTCCCATCGAGCAACGTCACCACCGCTGCTTGAATCAGACGAAATGACCTGAGGTGAATACCAAGCTCCTGTCACTTCCAGACAACACTCCACAACTAGCAGCTTGGGCCAATGCAGCTTCTAGCAGCTGCTGCGTTGACAATACCTCCATGCTTATGAACAGCTTTCGCAATGGCTGGTTCGAATCTCCTCTGCGAAGCCTTCAGCTTTTCCAGAGCTTTCGCTTGAGCATTCGGTCCAGCCCGACGTAGGCCTTGTGGTGGGTTGGCTGTGGGTTATAAGCAAACACTTTTCAGCAGAATCGGAATCCATGCTGCAATTACCTCTCGGCATCTTGATGCCTTTTACGACTGTGCAATTTGCTGCGGCCTTCGCGATGCTCCGGAGGTGAAGCGGAAGTCGCATGCGAAGAACGTAAGGAGCATAAGTTCTCCTGATCATACGCACTCTTTCCCCCTCTGACGCCCATCTGAAAGCATGATGCACATCCTGAAACACCTCTGCTTCACCGTCACCTGCCCCGCGACTTAGTGTCCTGGCTTCCCGCTTTCTTTTGTCGCCGTTCGCTCACCTGCTCTGTCGTTTGGAAGTCACACCTGCACTTGCTTGCAACACTATCGACCCGGAACGCCCAAGCCCACCTTCACGTAAGCAACTCTGAGACTTTCGTACCTGCGTTGAAAGAGTTTCTACCCCTACAGCTAAGCTGCAGTGCTGCTATGCCCCAACGAAACCTGACCCACCCACCACAACGGTACTCGACCAGGAGCTCACTTTGCTGTGATCCATCGAAGCAAAGGCTTCCGGAACCAGTGCACAAAGAAGGCGACCAAAGCAATCTGAATCAGGCTCGACGATTTCAGGGCATGTGTGCTACGAAGGCAAGATCACCTGGACAACGAGAATGTTGAATTCTACCTGCTCCAGTGTGCTGTCATGTCAAGATGTGTCTGACGACTGCCAACAATGCAAACATGCAGCCAACCGGCCTGGCGCATGCTGTTGCTGTCCGCTTAACATGCTACAAGCATGGCTCTTTGTCCGGCAACTGGATGCATGACACAATATGCAAGCAATAATCACGGTTTCAGCTTGTGTTGAACGTGCGACCTTTGGTGCCGATGGCTGCCAGCATCAAAAAACCAGTGCAAAGACTTTGGCGTTTGAAAACACGTTCAACAAGCTGTCAAGAAGAGAACTTCCAAAGAAGTCGCCAAGGTCTCGGAAGCTGTCGACATCACGGAATATGTATGGTGCAAGAAGAAACCGGAGAAAATGATTTCAAGAAATCGTTACTGTACGATGTAATATTGTCAAGTGAAAAGGAAACGCGATTCGAGGCCAGTTTTGCAAATCCAAACATAAGAATACTAGAGGACTTCAAGCAAAACAACATCACTTTGCATGCTCCAAAACAAGATTATTCGGCGCTAAGCCGGCTTTCAACTCCACGCTTGGTGAGACACAGTCTCAGTAGGTAGCGACGAAAAAATGCGACTGCAAATACGTTGTTTGTGAGCAAAACCAAGTTCAAACCCCAGCCAAAGTTAGAGTTTAACTCTCTGGAGCCGAATCCAAGGTTGTGACCTGAGTTCAATCCGAACAAATCAGCCCACAAGAACTGACCTAGCCCAGTGACCTTTTGCAAACTACCTAGTCAATGTTGCAGCCGTGTTGACAGTGTCGACATTGAGGGCACTTACTCGCTTCATTTTCAACGTCTTCCAGACTTCCTTCACACGGCGGGCATGGAGGCACCGAAACCACGGATGTTTCGGACATGAAATTCGGGCACTAGGCCCCCGATGCCTCGGGAAACGCAATTTGGAAGGAACACGGCTTCTACCTGAAACCTCTGGCAAAAAACCGCCGGGGATTGGAAACGGTTGCATTTGTGTGAACACTGTCACGAGGAAACGCCAGCACAACTCAATCTCATGTCTGGAAGCATCAGTCAGCAGTGAAAACCGTATCCTGGTCAATTCGAAGCGAGGCCGGTGCTCCGGCCCCCCGATTCAAACCACAGTTGGGCTCTCCTTGGAAAGAAAGGGGCGGGGCCAACAACAACAACAACCCACAAAAGGTTTGGAGTTCGAATCTGTTGAAACCTCGCTTCGGCCTGGAGTTGAACACACGGTTGAACCCAAGCTCACCCAAATCGGCTTCAAACCCCGATGCAGGATGCTTCGTGGGGTCAAATCCAAGTCCAAAAACAAAGCTGCGAACCCAAGTCCTGGCTTCTTCATTCAGCAAGACTTGTCCAAGGGGCCTTCCGCATTTTTTTGCGTGAAATGCCTCGGTGACAGCAGCTACTGCGCTCGGTCCAAGCTGAGAAACAAATTGCCAATCAAAGCAGGTCTTTGACAAAGAGTTCAAGCAATGGAACAAAAGTAAGACGGACTCTCTTTTTTGATCTCGCGAGGGTTGCAGAGATCGTGCGAGACAAAGGGACCTTCAATTCTCGCTTGAAGTTACAAAAAAAAACAAAGAAAACAAAGTGACAAATCGTTCAAAACAAAGTAAAAGTTTGACAAAACAATCGAACTCTGGAAGTTGGCTGCAAGTGACCCAGACAGCGGAATCAAGAGCACTGCCGCCGATCATCAAGAAAAACGAAATTAAAAAGTCTATCTGGCTTGTGCTACATGGCAAATCGCGTCTACTTCCTCTTTTTGACAGCACCAAACAAGTTTTGCAACGTAAACGTTGTTCCACTGGGTTTTGTTGCAGCCACGGATTGATTCCAGCAGGGACTAAAACCCGAAAAATTCAACAGTGCTTTCAGGGTTAACTTCTTCAATTCTTTCCTTAAGCGCACTTTTAGCTGCAAAATCTCAAAAATTGCGTGAAGCGACCTGTCGCAGCGGCGAGATTCCAAGATTTAGACCAAAAAGCAAAAAAGCAGTGAGAGATGCGCACGCTTGTCCAAACCTGACGCCAGAAATCCAGTGTCATCCCTACCCTTCAGCCTCACCCTTCGAAGCCTTCGAAGCCTTCGTCCTCGCCTTCGAAGCCTTCGAAGCCCCCCCCCTTCAGCCTCACCCTTCGAAACCTTCGAAGCCCCCTTCATCCAGCCCCTTCAAAGCCTTCGAAGCCTTCGTCTTCACCTTCGAAGCCTTCGA
>BGNK01000551.1:31214-158413 GCA_003297005.1 Symbiodinium sp. clade A Y106 | reverse complement strand
CCCCCCCCCCCCTCCCGGGGCATTTGTTCACAATTGGAGGGTGGACTTTGCAAAGTTTGGTTTCCGTCTTCTTTTCCGGATGGACTCTCGGCCAGCGGGTCGGCTGATCTGCCTGTCACGGGATCAGGCTCATGGCGCAAGTTTTTGTCTCCGACAAAAGTCTTGATAGTGATAGCAAAGTTTCAGCGCTGCTCGGAGCCAGAAGAACTCAGTAGAAGACGTGTCACCCGAAGTCATTCGTGAGCTGCGCCGCGGATAGTCATTGCAAAGCTGTCGTCAGACTTCAAGCAATTGTGGCTCACAGGTGCAGGGGAGTCGTTGTTAGTCATATTTGTCGCATGGATTGCGGCAGCAAACTTGTGTATACATTTCAGTTGCAGTATAGAGAATATCGATGCTGGAATTTAATCTGCAACAGCTTGTACATGCCTCGCAACGCATGTGCGCTGCATGTGGGAGGTCAGAGCTTCTTTTGCTTGCAAGAACGCTTGAGCAAGGGTTCATGATTGTGGCTGAAGGCGATGTACACGGATGGCATCTGCAGGCCTCGGCCTTGGCAGGCAAAGGAGAAGTGAAGAGTTGATGTCGCAACCCTGCACAATCTTGCGCAGATTCACACGCCAACAGTGCTCTGTCTCCAAGTCTCGATGCCAGAGCCTTTCCGGGCTCAAAGTCCAATCAGAAGCCAGTAGTCGGTTCGTGCCACCATGTGGCTCCGGGTGACTGGCGCGGCGCTGTGCCTGCCGCTGTTGCCTTTGTGTGCCAGAGCTTTCGTGCAGGCTGTCCTTCTGGTTTTTTGTAGGTCGGTGCACTCGAGTGACTCAATTCCTTCCTGCAGGCTCCAGCCGCGCGCAGCACGGTTACGCCGCGAGTGGCTCCTCGAGCTACCGTGCAGAGCCCCGCAGCGAAAGAGACGCACTCAGCGGCTGTGCCCGTGGTGCTTGCTTTGGCAGGCCAGGAAACCGACAGCAGGGTGTGTTGCTGATGCATGTTTCTGTGACGGTCTCTTGATGCATCAGGTGCTGCAGCATTGGCAGGACCTTTGGGGCAAGCAGCTTGCAAGACAGAATTGATCGCGAATGTAACCCCGGGCTGTCACCGTTCATCTTTGAACCTTGGGCAGGCGCTGGGGCAGCACGTACGCGGAACACGAAGACAGCACGCCGTGCGAATCTCGTGGCCACCCGCCCAGATCAGGCGCGGATGAGATCCACATTTGCAAGCGCTTGTTCAGCTATACAGACTGTAACTCAGCCTAATACTTGTCAAGAAAGAAGATGGAGATTCAAAGGCGCACCGGAGGGACGGCTGACAAAAGGAAGGTGAAGGGTTCTCATGATGGGCGTACTTCGTCAGCAGCACTATGTTTTGAAATTTTTGCGTGCCGGGTTTTCATTGAAAGGGGTTTGAAGGTTCGAGTAATTTGGTCGTCCGATGTCTCCATTGCTTGAGAACTGCTTGAAACCTTCGATGCTTTGCTTCCGCATCTCTTGCCTCTATCTTAGAAACCCTTTCGTTCCTTCAAGGCCTCGGCCATGCAGAACACACGGAAGAAGCGAAGCCGCGAGGCGTATCAAACAATTTCTCGGCCTCCGTCTGTGGGACTCGCCGCATTCGTCCTTCGATGTGTCGCCTGTACAAAGCCTGTTACAAAGCATCTGCAGCCACATCGCGAGCTTTCGTTCTGCCACCCATTCATCATGCTCTCCGTGTTAATTCCTTGTTGATGCTGTATAGCCGTGGCCATGCGAGAGTACCCGCCATTTACCCGAAGCCCTTTCTTCAAGCTTTCACACTTTTCGTACTGATGGCCTTTGACAACTTTCAGGGGGAGAGAAAGATGTCGAGATGGCCCTCAGCTGCGCAGAAGAAGAGAGAGGTCAAGAGAGAGAACAAGAGAGTCAACAGAGGAAAGATCAGACAGGAAAGATCACAGTCTGAGACTTGTTCTTTTGTTGACGTGATGGGAAAGCCATCGGCCTCGTCCATCGAACAGTGGGCGCGAGGTAGAATTCGGGGTCGAACCTGTGGGTGCGGCTGACCACCCGTAGGCAAAAGACCATTGCCAAACATGGCGAAGAAGGAGAGAGAGAGAGAGAGAGAGGGGCTTGGTCAAAGAAAAAGGAGAGACGGAGTCGCAACCTTTGGAAGCCTCTGTCAATTGAGTGCATGTCAGCTCCGGTGAGTTGAGATGGCCTTGCAGGCAATTCCATGGTGGGACAGGATGTCCAGGCCGACCATCGAGCCTGGTATTGGCATTTGGGCTGAAAAGCTCAACATGACAACCATTTTTGAGGAAGAGGAGGGCAACGTTAGAACAGTTCCAGCAACAATTCTGTGCGTAAAGCGTGGTGGCAACATGGTCACTGACAAGAAGTGGCCCGAAAAGCATGGACACTACTCCGTGCAAGTCGGCTACGAGCGATACACTCCTGATGAGAGCCTTGAAATGAAAGCAAGGAACTGTACAGGTTGTGATTAACTGAGCAGTTGCAGCTCGTGTCTATTGTAACATTGACATGGTTATTTTCGTTGAAGGATCAAAGAACTCCGGGTTGATACAGGAAGCTTTCAGCTCAAATCCTATGTCTTGGTAAGGAAGGAGAAGAACAGCAAGAAGGCGCTGCAGATTGAGCGTCTGGCACGAAACGAGTGCCCACCCCTGAGAAAGATCAAGGACTTCCGCATCAGGCTTCGGACCGATCTCCTCTACTTTTGTCTTGTCCGCCGCTCTGTTTTTCAAAACACAACTTCCGAATTCGCCATGCCGCTTTGCAGGCCCCAAGACTGGGAGAAGTACGAGGTCGGACAGAAAGTCTGGCCGTCAGACTTCCTCGAGGAGGGCGATACAGTCGATGTGCATGGTCGCTCGGAATTGACGTGCAGAAGTGTTTCATTCTTGCTGAATGCTTCTTGAAAATGGGTTGGAGCTGAGGCTGGGCGAAAGGAAAAGGCTTTGCGGGTAGGATCAAGAGATGGGGCGGCAAGCGTGGTCCGATGACCCATGGTTCCAAGCACCACAGGAGGGGCAGCTTTACCTTTAGTGAGCAATGCCTGTACAAGCAGTGCGCAAAATCGCAAACGCAGCTTTTTCGTTTACATGGCAGGAGAGAAGGTTCCATCGGTGCCGCACGCCCTAAGCGTGTTCTTCCTGGAAAGCACAGGGCCGGATGGCAGGGCGTGGCGCTGAGATAAGGTCAAAGGCAGACGGCACGGCTAGACTCTAGGTATTTCAGAATCTGGCTTGGTGTCCCACGGAAGATGGACCCAGGTGTCTGCAAGAGTATCGCCCACAATCTGAAGGTTATCAAAATTATGGACCGCATCGATGAGGACCGGCATATTTGGTCGAACGAAGCCGCTAAGACGGTGTGACTGCAGAGCATCAGTTTTTTTTTCTAGTTTGGTGCTGTCCGTTCAGGACAATATGCCCGAGTCTATCATTGTTGTCAAGGGCTCCGTGCCGGGCTACACAGCACACTGGGAATCTGGTGGATCCTACGTCTGGTTGCACAAGTCCAAGAACCGACATGATGGACGCTTCAAGCGTGATCCGGTCTGGCTGTGGTATTACCACAAGGGCGAGGATGTGGATCCTTTGGTGCCCATCCAGGACAAAGCATGGACCTGGAAGACCATGTTCGGCCGCGACATCCGCTGGATCACCCACGAGGTCAAGAAGTATTGGCCGGACGGTTTCCCTGGGTATGACCACATCATGGATCCTTTCTACGATGATTGCGACCCACACATCGCGCTGAAAGCGCCGGAGTGGTAGAACCGATTGATCGGATGGGATTCTGCGAAGCGACGACGAGTCAAAAGCTGTCGCAACAGCGAACTGTTCCGTGAGTAAGATAAGAAGACTTGAAGCAACAGCTCCCGTTCCTTGAGTGCTGAGCCTCAGGCCTGCTCCGTGGAACCCTGGCTGCAGGCCGCGAGAATTGTGTGAGTTATTATGAGCTTGACTGGGGCCAAGGCATGTGTACTGCTGGGCCTGACCTCGAAACTGCTCAGGTCTTTCCTGATGGGCTCAACCGGCTCGGTCGGGCTCGCAGCCTGACGCGAGAATTGCACGGCGAATTCGAGTGAGGAATAGTCTGTCCAAGCAGAAGTTGGTAGGTTTCGTTTTGTTTGGCGTAAATGACGAGACTTAACGAGACCAACACAAACACAACCTTTCAGTTGCACAGGCTGTCACCCACGTCGAACCGGCTTCTTCTTAGCAGAGCCCAGCAGCTTCAAGAAGTACATGTATGAGGCCGCTGCAGGAGTGGAAGGTAGCTCACCAAATCCGCATGAAGCAGACGCTTCCTCATGTCTGCTTGATTCTGAAGTGACAGGCGGACGAAGGTCCCATAAAGCCGCCTCTCGTTCCGAAAGGCCCAGTGGTAGACCAAAGCGGTTCGAGCCTTGGTGCGGTCATCTTGCGTGTTCAAGCCAGCAGGTCAAATTAGGACAGGGTGCAGTTGTGGTTCAAAGCTGGTTCGCAGCAAGATTGTATCAGGCAAGCCGACTGGCCAGACGACGCTGGAGAAGACAAATGGTGAGATGCCCAATGACAAGGATGTGACAAAAGCACGCTGTGCCTTGAAGATTCTGTTTGGTTTTGTCCTGTGTGGTCCTGCTTGGTTTCCGGCCGGTACAAAACCTGCTGCGACTGAAACATTCCGACGAGAAAGAATTTCGTGTCCTCAATACCTCAAGTGTGCCGTACTTGTATCTGTGGCACCAGTTGACTGTGTAACAGGACCTGGAGCGAGTTCCTCTCGGTGCAAAGGCATACGAGCAATTCTTCCTCAGCATCAGATTTCGGTGGATATCATTCTGTATGCATGTGACCCTCAATGAAGGCTCCGCCGGGAGAGTTCCCTCCGCCAAAAGGACCCCAGAGGCACCAGCTGTCAGAATCCATGGGAGTTCAGTTTCAGATCTGCCACGTGAGGATATCTCACAGCGATGGGTACATAGCCTCAGACTCTTAACTTCTGCTCTCCCTTGTGAACCGTTTGCTCTTTGCAGCCTTGCTGTCTCAGGCCCGTCGATCACAAGATGGACCAGGAATCTGGGCAGGAGCGCCATAAACGAGGCATTGGTATCGTGCAAATTCCCCTTGTGAAGGCTGAAAAGGATTTGGAGGATGATCTGTCCGACATGGAGGACATGGA
Source organism: Symbiodinium sp. clade A Y106 (assembly GCA_003297005.1). Taxonomy (NCBI): domain Eukaryota; class Dinophyceae; order Suessiales; family Symbiodiniaceae; genus Symbiodinium; species Symbiodinium sp. clade A. The sequence continues at coordinate 153,245 of BGNK01000551.1, read as the reverse complement.
CCAGGGGGATTTGCAGCTGGATTGCAACAGTAGCATGTTCAGATTGCCAGTGCTGACCTGTATGCCATCTTCAAGCTGGTTGTGAGAGTGTGTTGTTCGCGGATCGAGAGTCTTGGCATCTGCCTAGGAAAACTGCTGAAGCCAACATGGTGGAAGACGATGGAGGCAGCTGAAGACGGCAGGATTTCGGTTCTCAGACGACCTCGACTGTTGGCTGCGACATTTGCGTCGCTCTCTGCCGACAACGCCTGGCTGCGATGTTTCAAAATGCAACCCATCTCCAGCAACCTTGCGACAGTACCTGCTAGCACCAGAACATGCTATGCTGGGCTTGCATAATCCTGTCTTTTCAAGCCGTTGCGGCTGGCCAGAACGTACACTTCAGCAGCAAAGAAGAGCAGAACACGACAGGCGACCATACGGAGCATGGGTAAATGCCGATGCTTCAGCTTGATGCCGGGGCAGAACTTGTACCACGTAGGTGTATTTTGCTCGGCTTCTCCCAGCCATGGCTGATTCGCCCGATACACTGCTACAGAGATTGCAGGCAGGGTGTTGTGCAGCCAGGTGGCGCTTTTCCAAAGTGGAGGGGCCGCAGTCTGCAGAAACCAGATGGGACTACTTGCAAATCAAAGCGAAGGCAGCCTTAGCTCAGCCACGGACTGCGTCTGAAGGGCTTGCGCTTGCCAGGAGCTGACGGTGGAGGACCCGGCAGCTGGTTATCGAGCGCTTCATGCGAAGCTCAAGAAGGAGGAGGACTTCAAAGATGTGAGCCTGAAGAAGGCTATGGCGAGTTCAAACGAGAACGACGTTAAAGAGGCTCCAGATTTTGTATCGAAAGTTCTGTTGAAGCCAGGTGCAGACGGCCATTCAAAAGCTGCGGACTCCTGGAAGCATCCCCAGTCCTGGTCGTGCGGTCCATCCGTGTAACCGTATGTATGTACGTAGGTATGTCTGTATGTCTGTATGTTTGTACATAAAGTATTATAGTATGCATGTATGCATGCGGGCATGCATGCATGCAAGCGTGCATGTATTTGTGTATGTGCGCATAGGCAGGAACGCAGGTGCGTATATATCCCGGTATGTGTTTTGGTGTGCAGGGCGTGGAATCTGTAGAGATCCGACTGCTCGCATCTGCTAGGGTTTGGCTGCTTTTCGAATTCATCTTGCGAGTCATCGACGAGACTTTGGAAGAGAGAGTGGCAGATCCTGTCAAACCGGATTGCCGGGTGGAGTTCCACAGGCTTTCGGGAATGAACGACGAACTGGACGATCCCACGATTCGCATCGCATGATTGCGTAACTCTCACTCTCAGCTAGCTTTCGCCAATCTGAAGTGCAAGCGTTCCCACACGTTGCAACAGTCTTTCGCAGCATGTGGCATGGTGCAGCAAACTACGGTCTGATCAGACACAGCGTTTAAAGATGAGTATGACCGTTCAGTTTATCAACGGCGTTGCATGCTGCGTGTGCACCTCCGCTAGAATTTGTGCATGTTTGCCAGTGCAAAGATCGAGAACGACGTATTCACAGGTGTGTATGAATAGTTTACAGACATATACAAGATGTAAATTCTACATGCTCGCAACCGAGATGCAATGCACGCATGTCCGCGTTTTTGCTGATATTCCGGACAAGAAAACAAAGTTTTTCGGATGGCTTGGTACGCGCTTTGACCGGCCGGCCATTGTAGATGAAAGTCTTTTTATGGTATCATTGTCAATGTAAGCCAACTTTGCAGAGAACTGCAGTATCCAGCACTCAACAGTGGATTGTATGAAAGGCAAAGCATTGCTACCTACCCTAAAGTCAAGTTCATGGTGTGTTAGAGTACTGCAAGAGGTGAACGTGTTCGCATAAGAAGCTCACATGATTCGGTGCTGGAATCCCGGGGTGTGCGTTGTATGTTGCTGTGACGACGTCTCACCTCAAATGGAAGATTATGGGTTGGAAGCTTTGGATGCGCCTCTGCTACACTATGCTTGAAGCCGGAAGGTCTTTCAGCCTCCATGCATGTGCGCGGCTCGTGAATGTTGATGTCAATGGCAAGATACGTGAACAGGCATAGGTATGCGCACACGGGCACACGGAATCTGTTTGAATTGGTTTGATTTGCCGACCTACTCCCGCCACTTGTTCAAGTACATACGGACATGCCAATACATGTGTATGTGTTCAGCAAAGCATTGTATGCATACACATGCAGACTGGCTTACATCTAAATGCAAATGTGTGCGAACATCCCTTTGTTCTGAAGCTGCTTGTGCTGTCCTCAGGAGCGATGCCAGTCTTCTTCCGGCCATACCTGCTTTGTTCAGCGCCGCGCCCAGACTTCGTTGGAGTACATTACCGTGGCCTTGCCTTCCTTTCCTCTCTCACTCTCGCTCTCATGACGCTCTGTTGGGTTCTGCAGCTGCACTGTTGTGAGGTGCCTCGGATGACGGGTTCCTGTGCGAGTGGTCGAGTCATGGTGCGCCTTTGCGGGCCTTTCAGGGCACTGGAGGTATGCAGTGCGTCGAGGCCTGGCTGAGTTGCCGCGAATTGGCTGCAAGTTGCTAGCAGTTCATATCTTCCGGCCTGCGAGATCACAGAAGACCTCGTCATTGCGGGCGATAGCTCAGGCTGGTTTCCAGTTGGCTGCACTTTCGGAGTTGGCAGTAGTAGGGGGATGCTGATGTGTACAGTCTACACTTTCCAGGACTGTTTGCATAGACGCGGGCCTGTGAGTTGAAAGGACTGTTGAGGATGTGGTCGAGGACGTCTGGTGAACATGTGCGGGACGTCCAGGTATCGCTTTGTCGACATGTGCAGCATGTGAACATGGAAGATCCGACCAAGCTCAGTTTCTTCTGAAGCTGCAGTTCCTTGTGGCAGGTCGCCCAGAGGTATGTGAAAGCGCTGGCGATTTCTGGCGACAGCGTCTTTACTGGCGACTACGCTAACCTGGTACAGCAATGGAACCTTGCCACCGGTCAGCGCGAGGCACACTCCGAGAAATTCTGGAGATGCGACCGCTCAAGAGTTGCGAAGACCCAAATTTCGACGAAGTCGCTTTTGTTAACAGCCTGATGTTTTCCGGTTCTGAATCTTTCAGTCAGCAACTGCCCGCTTTTCTTGCTTTTCGGGACTTACTGGAGAGTTCAGAGAGCCGTGGCTCTGCGACTTTATGCTCTACATGCTGCCTGTTGGACTGCTCACGGGCTCTTGACAAAATCCACCCGGAAGCTGATCCACAGCCATCCCACCCTTATAGTGAGCAGCTCCCCACCTTCACACCTCTGACAGGGATGCCCGTTGTCCCCAATGTCCCCATGCTACGTTTTCCTTGTTGTCCATAGCATGATCATGCACATGTCGACCGTTCCTGCACCGGCTTTACAGCCAATCCTTTTGTGATATGCGGACGATACTGCCATTTTCACTCGCACGGCAGCACAGGGACATCAAATCCTGCACACCATCCAGACAGTGGCGGCCCACAGCAATCTCCACATCAAGTGCGAGAAGTCGGTGTTTCTTCGCTCGCAAGTTGCGCACAACCACGTCCACTTCCTCACAGGTGACAAGGTCAAGCGGCTCGCAAAGGTCAAATATTTGGGCGTCACGCTGCGCTCTGACTCTTCCTGCAGAACAGGTGTCACCACAATGCGCGGCAAAGCCAGGAAGCACTTTAAGACACTACATGCACAGGCTTGAGGGTGGCCCGGAAACTCCAGATCTTCAACGCAGCTTCGCAAAAGACAGCGCATCAAACACATCTGTTACACCAAAATCCCCACAGACAAGCTCGTACGCAGATCATGTGCGCTATCACAGCTGTCTGCACCACATCCACAGGGCACGGCTTAAGCTGTTTAATCATGGTTGGAGACCGAGTAACCTAGAGAGGAACTGTGTGTGTAAGCGTTTGTCGTGCTGCGGGCATTAGACCTGGTCGTCGTAAAGTACGCTGGGCTCAGCAGTGCGCCGAACTGGCGTGGCACTCGCTCTCACAGTTTCCACAGGCCCCGGCTAATCCCACCCGAATCTCCCGTACGCCTACTCAGTCTGCAGCAAGTTAGCGGTGGGGTTGCCAACGTGCAAGATGGCTTTGGCTTGGTTTCAGAGGCTTTCTGGGCCTTGCCGCTTGGCCGGGTTCATGCACATGCACATGCAGTCAGCCGTGCAACGACTCAGGAAAGTGATTCTAACAGGGATCTTGTCATATGAGTACCTTCAGGAACCTCGGCTCTCAGAGAGCTGAGGTCGCACTTGTGAGGCCTTGAGAGCCCGCCCAAACGCCCCAAATTCAGGGGCACCTTCATGTATCGCGTCAGCACACCCGCCCAGACCACCTTCAGGGTCCTTGCTCTCGTGTATTTGTGTCTTCTCAGTCTCACTCTGGTCTGAACCGCAACAGACGAGCAATTCGAGCGGCAGGCAGTCTTCACAGGACACAAGGCGGGCATCGTGTCGCTGGTGGTTTCAGGCACACTCCGAAGAACGAAGCATGACCCTCGACCGTTCCGCCTGTATGCGCTGTTGGGACCTGTTCCAGGCGACTACATTGTATCTGGTGGTGGGGACGGTGCAGTTCTGCTCTTCGACCGGAGAACAGCCAAGGTGGGGGATCTTGGAGAGTTTCTGTTGCTCATAAGCTTCCCTTTGTAATTTACTCAGCTCGAGGCCATCAACGTCGGGAGCTCTGAGGTAACTGCAGAGCCTGTGCCAAGTCTGCAAAAAGCGTTTATTGCAGTCAGGCGCCAAGCGGTTCAGTCAGTGGCGTGTGATCTGCAAGCTTGTCAAGCAGGCAGCACTGCTCTACAAGGCCAGGTGAAAGCATTCCTGGAAGTCGCTGCGTGAATTCTAGGATATTTTCGGCGACGTCACTGTTCCCACCTTGACAGTGCTCTCCGGTGCCCACTCTTTCGTCGGCTTAGGGGGAAGTGTGGCTTGTTTCACGCAGGCTTGGAAAATATCCAGCCACTTCTCGCGTGATAAACCTTATTCTTTGTATGATGACTACCTGTGAGCACATACGCAGACATCTGTACCCTTACACTGCCTTACACACTTAGACATTTGCTTGAAGGCAGTTGTCCAATAGGTGATTCTTGCCGCTTGGCCCGTCATGCCATGGCTCATGTGCCCGAGCTCACGGGTGTTTGTGTGATCCGGGTTCTGTCAGCTTTAACAGGAGAGTTGATCCTTGAAGCACTTGTCGACGAGGCAGACTTAGTCTCCACGCCTAACTTCCGCGATGACCTTCGCCGATACATCCAGGCCAAAACCGGCATTTCCTCCTTCAGACAGCAGCTGCTCCTTGAAGACAAGATCATCCCGGACGCATGTTCGTGGGAAAGTCTTGGTCGACCACAAGAAATCCGAGTAACCTTTCAGCAGACCACAGAAGACTTCGGGGACGAACTCCTGGTTGCGGCCGAGATGGGATATACCAAGAGAGTCCAAGAAATCCTTGAAAGCTTTCAAAACCCAGATTGCGTCAGTCCCGATGAAGCTAAAGAATCTGCAGTGTTCAAGGCTTGCAAGCGGGGCCACTTAGAAGTATTGGAACTTCTTCTGAGGGCCGGTGCTGACTTGACCCACCCGGCAAGCGATGGAAAGACACCTCTGCTGATCGCAGCAGAGCATGGGCAGCTAGCTCTGGTTCGGAGGCTGGTGGAGGCAGGGGCTCACACTGACTTGGACAAGGAAACGCAACGTGGCCACACCCCTTTGATTATGGCCATTTTGAACGGCCATTTACATATCATTCACTACTTGATTGAGGCTCGAGCTGACAAAGAAAAGGCCTTCAAAGACAACGATCCCCCGCTCTTACTTGCGGTCGACGGTGCGCCAGCTGGAGGGCGGCAGGAGGCGATCCGCTGCTTGCTCGATGCCGGCGCCAACATGGAGAGGATGAACTCTCGCGGGATGTTTCCACTTCTCATGGCAGCCCATGAAGGGCAAGTTGACATTGTCTGCCAGCTGCTAGAAGCGCAGGCCAATGTGAATCAGACAGGGTCGGATGGGCTGACGGCTTTGCTAGCTGCAGTCGCTGAGGGTCATGTGGACGTCCTAAAGTGCCTGCTAAAGGCCCGTGCCAACCCATGCACGCCTTTGAACAATGGCAGCACGCCCTGGTCGATTGCCAACTCCGTGAAGTATGACCGGCGCCACCGCGAGATCGAAGCGTGTGTCAATCACACAGAGATCCTCCAATGTTTGCGTAAAGCCGGAGCGCAGGAGTTCGAGCTTGTGGAGCAGAGCTGAAAAAAAGCGATGCAGGTGAATCTGGTTCCTCCACTTTCTGGATTTTCCGACGCTGTGAAGCCTTCACTTCCTGTATTCCGCAGGCAAATGGGTTCGTCTGCAGCCTTGTGCTCGCTGATGATCGGTTGCTGCTGCCGGACAGGGATGAGCACAAGGCCATGCAGTGAAGTGACGAATTGCATGAACCAAAGTTGGCTGCCAGTGCAGGCAGTGAGCATTCGCCTCTTTACGCACACGGGTGACCTCGTCCCGGAGAACATTCGAGACAAGAGGCCCTGCATTGTGCTTTTTCGGTCTGAGGGTGAAGCAGCTTGCATTGACTGTTCCTGGTCTGCCGACCTATCAGGACCTACAAATGCGGAATGCCGGTGTGGCAAGTTGCATCTGTTGGAATGTTCATCTATGGGCTCTGTCGTGACTTCACCGAGCCTCGGCACAGGTCAAAGTCAGGCTAGCGCCTAGCCTTGCAGGTGGAGGGCTTGACTGGTGCTACACCTTTGTTCACCTGGGTCCCAGCGAAGCAGGGCCCTTCCCAGCAGTCCTAGGCCTAGGCAGCGCGATTGCTCGCAGCTTCCCGGTCCCCGCTCACGGCGTCACCTTCGGAGCCTCCGCCGAGGTGAAGAAGTTTGCGGCAGGATCGCGGCAGCTTCTGCTGACAATCAGCGTGAAGGCCATAGCGAAGGAGGCGAAGAACCCCTACGCCATGAAGGTGAGCCCGGAGAGGCAGCTGGGCAGCACGTGTTGGTGCCATGGCTGCGGAGGCTTCACTCAGCCAAGGATCTTTGTGGGCTACATCTCCTCCGGCGGCTTTCCCGAGCATTGAGACACAGAGTATTTGTAAGCACCATGTGAAAAGCAAGCCGCCGCAAACTAACCTTGGCATTGTACGAAAGTTTCAACTGGGCTGCGATATCCGACTGGAGGTGCTGCCAAGCTTATCTGATGCATTGCATGCAGTTCGGGGGTAGCTTGGCCCAGCATGGGCTCTGTCGTAGTGCAAGGCTGTCCTCCCGGACACCTGTGTCTCGTAGTGAAGTTGCTAAAGGCTAAAGTTGTCTTGCAAGTTTCGGAGGCTGCATCACGGATACCCACAACTGAAGGTGAGATTGGCATATTCTCGACAGAAGATGGCCGGAGGCAAATGGAGAAAGCCTTCGTGGGACACCAAGGCACGTCTGTTGACCTTTGCCCGTTCTCTGTGGCACTTCAATGCCTGCATAGTCTGCGTATGCTTTGCGCATGGGCCCTCAGCAAGACCTGTCTACTTGCAGCGGAGGCACAGTGAACAGCTTCTGCCTTGTCTGAGTAGCCGCTTTCACAGCGACTGTTGCAGTTGCTCTTATGGCTGTGCTGGTTCTGACTACTCAAAGAACTGACTGTAGCTGGTAGGCTGGTAGGCACCAGCTTGGCGCTCCCAAGGAGCCTGTGAGACTGCCCAGCTGCGCAGCGGGCAGCGAGTTTTCCGCTTCCTTGATGTGCATTTCGAGCAAACGGAGGTGCCTAGGGATACTGTAGATACTACTGTTACTCTCATCTTCAGCTGAACCGGGCATACCGACAAAAACGAGAAACGGCTTGCACTGTACTCAGAAGGTTGTTCAGCTCGACTTGAGCAGAGGTCTAGATGCAACTTCAAAGTGGCGATCGGTCACGAGGCAACTGGCACCACGGCCAAGGGGCCTGTCCACTCTCGGTTGCCTCCCTGCAATGGTGTCTCTCGGTGAGTATGCTGGGCTGCATAATTTCACGGCGGGTGCTGGATTGGGTGTCGTGCTCGGCTTTGCCTTTGAAAAGTTCCGACGACACGTCGTCCGCAAGCGAGAAGCTCCAATGGTGTTCGAGACATGTGTCGTCCACAGACTGACCTCGTCTGAGGGGCTTAAGTATAAGCTGCTCGTCTCGCTACCACTGCAGTACCACACCGCTGCCTTGCGGACACACTATCCTGTAGTTTATGCTTTCGACGCGGAGCCTTATCTGTTTCCGCTCCTGGCTACTGCCGCACGTACGGAGCACTTTTTCAAGAGAACAACTTGGTATCCTGACGTCATTGTCGTTGGGATCGTCGCCGACATCGAGGAAGACTTCTGCAATCATGACAGCTCCATCAATGTGAGAGGTCTGTGGGATGCTTTGCGTCCGACTCGTGCGAGGGATTACCTGCCGACTGCTGCCGAGAGTCCCTGGGGTGCTCCAGGGGCTGTTTCTTTAAAGGACATCTCAGGCCATGCCACGACCTTTGTCCGCTTCCTTGCCTCGAAGATCGTACCCTTCGTTGACACGACTTACCGCACTCAGAAAGAGCAACGCGCTTTGATCGGGAAATCCTTCGGAGGGAGCGGAGTGGCCCACGCCATGCTGGATGATGTCTGCTCAAAGCTATTCCAGTATTTCCTTCTGGGTTCGCCATCTCTGGCTTGGGATGACAAGGCCTTCTTTCGTCTGGAAGAAGAGACTTGCAAGTCCAGGACCTCTTTAGCTGCACATGTCTATGCCTCCTGCGGCTCCAAAGAAGAGGCGCAGATGCAGACTCTCCGCGACTTCAAGGTTGCTCTGGAAAGCCGAGGGTATTCCAACCTCTCCGTCACGTTGGAAGTTGTGGATGGAGAGGACCATGGATCGCTGTCATACCCCTTCGCTTGTAGAGCCATGCGCTGGCTTCGGGATGAGATGTACAGTCAGAAGCAGGAACCCTGAGACCACTTTTCTTCTGCCTGCTGCCTGCCCAGCGCCTTGATCTCGTTGAAGCCGACATCTAGCAAGTGTAGTGCTCACAACACTTCGAAAAGGACTTCGTCTCTTCGGCTCGTCGACCCTTGAAGGGGGATGGAGAGGAAGATAGAGCGAAGCCGTGTTTGATGGATGCGTCGTTGCTGGAGCGTGCAGCAGCTGTTGGGAGCGCAGAGGCCCTTGCGGTTCTCCTGCTGTGCGTGCACTTCTAGATCGATCTTGAAGGGAGTAAGACGGACCGTAGAAATCGAGAGTTGAGGAGCTAATCCTTGGCCTGGGACTGAAGCAGAGTATGGATAACCAAAGCGAGCATCGCCTGCACGCCAGGCACAGTATGCCCTGGGTGCCACGCTGCTTACAGGTTCCAGTGGAGAGCAGGAGCCTGGCAGAGCCTGAGCCAGGCCTTCGGGTCAGCGGTCAGCCTTCGGGTCAGTTTGCGAGTCCCATCTCGAAGGACTTGTCCCGAGCAGCGAGCCTCTTCCGCGCGGCTGCCTTGCAGGGTCAGGCGGCGGCCCAGTGCAACCTCGGCGCTATGTGTGCCCAGGCCAGACGGGGGATGTGCGGGTAGATGGCCAGTTGTGCAAGAAGCTCTTTACTGCCGGCCGGGCCGTAATTACCTGCCACCAGGGCCTTGGCACACCGCAAGACAGCGCAGAGGCGAAGAGCTGGTATGAATCCGGGCTGCAGTCGCTGACAAGGGGCAGGGGCCTGTCATGTCTTGTAACACTCGGGAATGTGCCGGGAAGTGTTGAGTCTCGCCCGAGCTGCTTGCTGCTTCGCCGCTTCGCTGCCGAGGAGAAGTCTGCTGCACAGGGAAACCTGGATGCGCAGTTTAATCTCGCCGTGGTGCTGCTGACAGGCGGGTTTCGTCCTGAGTTCATGCACGAGAAATCCTGAGACATCAATGGTCCGTCCGCTTTTGGACGAGGACCCTCGACGGACGTTCAACGGGCCCGCTGTTTGGCCGCAGAAGCAGCCGCACATGGCCACGAAAAGGTGCCATAAACATATATAGCATACCTCGTGCAACAATCGTAGTCCTTTAGGGAATTTGGTTGTCGGTGCAAGTCTGAGTCTGGTTCCTAATTCGGTTGCTCGTGGGGCAAGACACGATATGACATGTCTTAGCTGTAAACGTCCTGCCCTACAGTTGCTGTTGCACGCGGTGCTCCTGTGCTGTCGCGGCTTCCTTGGACCGAGATCGTTTGTTCGCAGGCGAAGGCCTTGCTTGAGAAGTTGGAGACATTCCCAGAAGCGGAGGTCGGGCGGTCTGCATTCTTCAGTTTGCTAGACTCTAGACCGGGCTTCCATTCCAACTAAGCACAGCTTCGCGGATAATGCTTTTGTGCTGGCCTTGCCAGGGCGTTGGCATGCCATTGCCAACGAAGCGGTTGACAGCCGCGCTGTTGGAAGCGAGGACTTTGCTGCAGGCTGGGCAAGGCCGGCTCGTTGCGCAGCAGAGACCGGCCTGTGCAGGGGACGCTCTGCGCCGAGCCGCGGGCAGAAGCCTTCGTGCGGGATCTCCTTAGCCAACTGGAGGCCAGCTCTGGCTTGTGCCGGTCACGCCATGCGGTCATGCCTCGCCTGTCCGAGGAGCTGCGAAGGGAGTTGCAGAACCCCAAGGACAGGTTCCGCTTTCTGCGCTGAGCCGTTTGGATCCCTCAGCTGCCATCCTGCCCACTCCAACCCATGAGGATGCAGACGGGACAGTGAGGAGTCGGATCCACGCAGAAATCGTAGATTGAAAAGGAGGCCAGAAGCCTCGGTGTGCGGTTCATCAGCATGGTTACCACGCCCCCTTCCGCACTTGGCATTTCGAAGTCGGGCGCTTTTGACGCTGTGTTCATTCGGCAAATCGCCACACCACCGACGGTTGGCACATTTGGCACAAGCATTTGTCCACGTTAGATGAAGAAGCTTGATATTGAATCTGATATTGGCTCATCGATGCGCCGATCACAGCTTCCTCCAGTAACGACAGAATTTTGGTTGCCACAGAACCTCTTGTAAGCTGGGACGTTTCCACAGTTCCTTTTAATTACTTGCTTCCTGATCGCATGTGCCGAGCGCATGGCTGGGCGGACACCGAAGGACGTGTCGCCGGAAGCAGTTCTCCTAGCCCACAACATGACGACTTGGTGCAGCGGTTGCCTGTGCAAGCTGCAGTGCCTGAATAGCTCCCGTGAGCCCGCGATGCACCGAGGGTGAGCGACGAACGCCGAGAAGTGCAAGAGGAGAGGCGAATAGGCCGGTTTCGTATGTCTGGCTTTACATTGCACGACATTGTGGGCATCACCGCGGCAGCTTCCCAGGCGCCCACCCGTGCCCTTCATTTCGGTGCCTTGACACACGACTAAAGAGGGGCATCAGAAGTCCTTGATCTCAGCGGGCCCACATTGCCCAGGTGGCGGTCCGCATCAGGCTGGGGACTCCGATTTTTTTCAGGGTTACTCTCCTCACAGATGTGCCTCTCTGAAAAGCCTTCGATGAGGGTATCAGGGAGGTGACTGCTTTCTGCCAGTCGGCCAGGCCCAACCTTTCTCAAGAGCCAGTTGCTCTTTGGGCCAAGTCCTCTCCGAGCTCTCAGCGTGTCTGCTGTCATCGTGGATTCTTACTCGAGGACAGGAGAGTTCGGGAGTTCGTCCTCTGTCCAAAAAGCAAGGATGGATTTTTAGAAGGCCTTTCGGTGCAAAGGATTTGCTTGGGTCTTGTCCTGTCTTGTCCATTCGTCCTTCGTGCGAGGAGTACGAATTCTCCCGTGTTTTCGGGCCGGAAGATGACAATCGGACCGTGTTTGGCCAGATCCAAGATGCTTGCCTGCAGAGAAGTGATGGATGTTTTCAGGAACTCATGGGATGCAGAACAATGCGAATATCGCCTAGAACCCACGACGTGCGGGGTAGTGCATTGCTCATGGCCCTTCTCCTGATCAGGGCCCCACGCTGACTGCCAGCGTCTTCCAGGGTGTCAACGAAACGCTCTTCGCTTATGGCCAGTGGCGGGCCTCAGACTTGTGCGACGCCACCAGGTGGCATGAGCCTCATGCCCTGACAGCCCTGACAGTGATGTGTCAATGCCAGGACCGGCAGCGGGAAGACCCATACCATCTTCGGCAGCACCTTGACAGTGTTCCACAGATGCTATCTGATTGACTCGTCATTGAAGTTTATGTGATTCATTTTCGTAGGCCGCAGCGAACCTGGGCTCCTGGAGCTCTTTGTTCGCCGCTTCTTCGACGTGGCGCCAGCCAAAGCCGCACTTTTCGCAGGCTGTGGCTCGGCATAGGAAGAGGTGCAGAACACCTGGGGGATCTTGTAGCTGTGAGGCCCACTGGCATGCACTAGCCCGTAGCCGTAACCTACTTTCCAAGCCGAGGCTACGAGGTCTTGGGTGACTCACTGACTGACCTGGTGGACCCTCGAATTGTATCTGCCGCTCCTGACTGTGATTGCACTTGCCGAACTTTGGTACTATCTCATCCATTGCGATGCATTCCGGCATCTCGAAGTATAACGCCTCAAGACGGTGTTGCCCCTGCACATGTTGCGCCTGAGGACTCGCGACGATTCCTTGCTGAAGGCCGTGAAGCAAGCGCTCGGGTTCCGCACTGCTTGAGGGTCAAGCGACCACCAAAAGCTCCGTGAGTATAGTGTTTGGTAGCTTTTCGGCAGCGGTGTTGCACCGTGACCGTCGCTTGCTGAGAATGGCTTGACAGGAAGCCTGCATAACGAGGACATCGTGCACGATGAGCTTTTTGCAAAAACACAGCGTTGCAGCTATCAGACACTTGGCATGATATTGTTGCGAGCTTTGAAGTCTCAGGCCGCGGATGCTGCAGCACTCAGGATTGTGCGCGTCCGCACGGCAGAGATGTGTCTCAGTCTGTTGAACAACGCGAGATGGAATCGCACATCAGGCAGGGCGGCAGGGCGTCGGCTTGGTGGTGGCAGACTGAAGCCAACAAGCACAAGTTTGCGCGCTGTCAGATTCTGTGAGAATCTAGTGTCACAGACTCGGGACTGAGAGGCGTTTCCTCTTTCAACGAGGACTCTTCCAGGCCCTGGGCTTGGAGTAAAGTCCTTTGATTCCTTGAGTACTGTTTGAGCACTTGGACGGGTTTGGTACAGACCGTCGTTGAGTGCCGTCTTAAGGATGTGTGCAGATAAGAAAGCTAGATCCGAGGACGGCTAGATCTAATGAAAGGACCATGGACGGATCGATATATCGGTCGATGCACAAGCAGGTGGATAAGTCTGTACTTAGATGTGCATGTGTATTTATTTATTTCTTGAAGGTTTCCTACTAGGACTGAATGCCATTGCTCGTTGGCTCAGTTGACTTGACTAGAACTCTATCCTCCAACTGATTGCTACTCTGCTGCTTGAAGATGAAAGGGTTTGCTGTTTCAGCCCTCGCTCCTTGCCCAGTGGTCTTTTGGGTTAACTGTATAGACTCTGGCCTGTCCTTTCGTTTGCCATGCTCTCGCACAAGCATATCCTTACTAGCGCCATGATGCTATTCGTCGCAGTATGTGGACTTGTTAGAGTCAGCAGTGTGTGAACGAGCCCCGCATCGATCTTTGCCGAACGAGGTCTCATGCCATTGTGCACCTGTTCGTTCAGCAACTGTGCGGCAAAGGCAGAGTCAAGACTTGTTGGCTGCAGACGAAGTAGACACCATACCGAGAGAGAGAGCCCAAGGAACCCCGGCTCCGATGGATGCGCTTCCATCGGCACTCTGACCCTCGTCGACCTGGCAGGGACAGAGAAGGACTGCAGCGACTTGACTTGCGCGACTTTGTTTCACTTTAGGTTTGCAAAGACTTGAGCGGAGCAGAGCAGGAGCACGAGAATCCGTCAGAGAAGGGCCGAAAGTGCGCGCGGCTGCTGAACACCTCCCTGTCGTCTCTGATGCCTTCCTGAAGTTTGGCTTCGGATGTCTTGGCTCTGCATGATGCTCCCAAAGTTGCTCTGCATTTGGGGCAGGTTTGTGATGTCTGGGCTGGATTGCATGCCCGGCTGAGGAATCGCCTTCTCAGGAAGCTGCAAACTGGGAGTCTTGGGGAATCCGAACGACGGCTGCCCGGATGCACAGGGAAGTCGGGCTTCCGGTCCATGAGAGTTCGCAGACGCAGGCGTGCATGGCTGTTGCTGAGGCAGAGTGTTCTCAACAAGTGCTTGTGGGAGTACTTACGCCCGGGCTGTGGGATCGCGCTGGTCTTCTGTGCAAGTCCGTTGCAGCCTCCTCAGGACATGTTTCACCGAAACGAATACCAGCATCTTCAGCGTATGTTGCGAGTCTTGTTTGTTGTATATGGAATGCTCAAGAGTGATGCCCAGCAAAGGCTGCAGCATCGAGCTGCGACGCTGTCGACCCTCGCCATGGCGACAGCTGCTTGGAAGGGAGGAGTTGCGAGAGCAAACCCTCAACCTCGCGAAGAAGGGAAAGAGTCGGGACAAGAGAACATGAAGTTGGCCTGTCCACCTGAACTGCTTCATTAATCGCGTACTTCTTGCTCATTCATCTCATTCCATGTCTGAAACAGTGGCTTAGACCCGCAAATAAGAGAGACATCGTCCATCGCAGTCCGAGGACAGCAAGCTCATCCAGAGTCAGCGAAAGTCGCAGTACGTGAACATGCCGAGCCCACGGCAGTCCGGCAAAGCCCAGGCCAGGAAGATCTCTCTGCGAGGGTTTCTACAGCGAGAACTCTTCCATCAGTATCCTTTCACAAGTCGCAGCTTACATCCTGCTTGCCTTTCACTGAGACGGAGACGTGTTTTGGTTGGTCAATTGCTAGAACCACGTGGAACACAGTCCTTGAGCACGCCCCATGTTGTCTCGCGCTTGTTGCCACGCCCACGCAGGCTTCTTCGCCTTCACCTGCTGCTGCCGTGGCTCCCGCAGGTCCAGACTTGAGCCAGAAAGGGGCTGCGTAGATCTGGTTGACCAGACTCTGAAGTCGGAAGTGACAAGTCAAGCTGCGGCAGCTTACGGCAAGAGGCTGGCTATTTTGCCGTTTTCGCTCTTCTGCTCCTGCTCCTGCTGCTGGACGGCTACACAACTCGTCCCGTTTCTGCTTCCACTGCTGCTGTCAGCGCTGCCACTGCTGCGACTGCTGCGGTTGTTTCTGCAGATTCCGCATCTGCGGACGGACACCTACACAAGTAAGATGTGTCTCAACATGACTGTAGCCTCCTCTGTCCAGGTGATTGTCGAAGCGGGCCGAGCGCGCCACCGACTCCTCGGGGCGAGACGCCTAGGCACCGGGTGGTTCAGCAAGACCTAGCGGTTTCCTTCTCGGATAAAGGGTGCTTCCAGGAGGACTTCAGCTGGTAGCCAGCATCGGCGTACAACGACCGCCAAAGCTCATTCGCATTTTCACTGTCGCTTGCTGCTCAGGCGTCCAGCAGGTATGGCACGAATGGCCGGGCAGGCCGTTTGTATGTTGTTGGCGCGTTTCTGGGGGTGGTGCATATTTTTTGGGTCAACTTAGGATGTCAACAGTTGCACATTCTTGCTGGCACATTGCAAACTGGACATCGTGCACACTGGCTTTTGCTTAGAGCTCATGGCATGCTGATGGGTAGGAGCTCATGGCCTGGTGTGATGTTTGGAGATGTAGACAATGGAAGTCTAGGCCTTTAGGCCAAACGTGTATCTGTTGGTAGGTGTTGCTTCGCATCTGGACAGGAATCCTCTCGCCGGGAAAGAAGCAGCAGTCTGGACTTCTTTGGATTGCGCAAAGCTTCAACCAACCAGTTGTTTCTAGACAGGTGCAGGGTCGTGTTTACCAGTAGTTGCAATCTTGGTGTTCTTTCGCCAAGAGCAACTTTCGGGGCTTGTAGCTGCATTGGAGCAGGACCGCCCGTCTGATGAGCTGCTCGCCGAAAACGAGAAGCTGCGAAGGACATTGCTTGCCCGAGCAGTTTGCAGTCAAGGGTTGTCTGCGCTGCTGTAATCAGGAAACAACGGGAAATTGCCTAAACATCAGTGGCGGAAAGGGCCACAAATCTGCATGTTGAGTCGTGCTGTCTTGCGTGTTGAATCGTGCTATGTTGTTAGTTGAGTCATGGTGGAAAGATTCTTCGGGCAACCTAGTTTGGCCCAAGTCCTGTGGCTACGGACCAGGGCCGGGCACATGGGTGCCAGCTCCTGCTGCTGTGAAAGCAGCGAGCAGCAAGTTCAGGCGGGGAGTTCGCGGAGCAGTCTGACGCGCAGAGCGTGCAGAGCACTCCGTACCGGACCCTCGCAGCGTGAGCAGAGCGAGGCGTAGCCTTCGTTCTGTATCGACGAGCTGCTCTGAGCAACTCTTTGCCCAATGCAGGAAGCCTGTGGCGCATTTCTCCTTCCGACTTACAACAGGAAGACAGGGCTGCCTTAAGGCAATGTTCAGCTCCGGTGAATGGTTTGCTATCACACACTTGGCGAACACATGGTTTTCGGAAGTACTTGTTTCTCTCCTTTCACTACGGTTTGACGGATTGCATGATTGGCTGGCGAGTTTCTCTGCTTCCTTGACATTCTACCATTGTTCTGGCAGTCTCAGGCTGGATGTTTTCTTGTCATGTTATCTGCACCCGGGTCCCGGCCCGTGCGAAACTCCGGTCCAATTCCAGGGCACAACGGCAACGTACCCTTTCTCTCAGATGATTTCAGTCCCAGGTGGCATTATCACAAAGCAAGGAGCCTGCTTCTCTGCCGTGACTCTCGATGCAAACCCGTGCCGAGTGCAATCCTCCGCGCAGGAAGCTGGACCTGGCAAAGGCACGCAGCCGGGAGCGACTGCAGCAGGCGGGGTTCCCAGACGTCGCGAGACCAAAGCCATCCAGGCGGTTGCATTGACGGAGGTTGAGCGCCAGAGAGACCAGCTGGCTACTGATCACATGGCGCTTCAGCGCCGGGAGCTTGGACGGCTTGCAGACGGGCCGATTACTGCGGCTGGTGATGATGACGATGATGATGTGCCTCATCCAATGAAAGATAAGCGATTGGTTTCACGGACAGGGTGCATCCATCATTTGCATGACGAGGCGAGTGTGAATCCCTCCGAGCGCTGTTCATTCGTCAGCAACAGCAGCAGCTGGCCTTCTGGACTGGACCATTCATGGTCCCGTCCCCATCTGCAGCTGTTAGTGACCGTTAGCATCAAAGAGAAGGCTGATAAAGGCATGGGTTGATTTTCGCGATCGTGACCGTTTACACAGACGCTGACAGTTTCAAGGAAGTGTTACGCCGTGATGGATCTTCTCCCAGCAAACCAGAGGCCTGGTTGTGCTCTTGAAGTTCCCACGCGGCTGCTTCCGTGAATAGGTTGGAGATCCTGGAAGTCAGGCCGGTCCGGTGGTCGGCTTGATTAATCTGAATCTGTCAAGTCTCTTTTGCATTTGGCCAGAGTCCGCATCGGCCTTCAGAAACTTCTTGCCTAAAATCTGCTGGCAAAAATTGTGCAGCCAGCAACATTGAGTCCTTGGAATCGTAATCTCTGATTTGTTTATTGCAGTCCTTGAGCCGCAAAGTTTCGCGCATGATCATCAACGAAGTGGGCAAAGAGAAACTGCAATGCCGGCTGCATGTTTTTCGGTACTCGCATAGCAAACGCGTTCAGTGGAAGAATCTGGGTAGCAAGCCACTCTGGAACTCCAGCATGCGGTTCTAATTTCATTTGCTGGTTCTGAAGCAGGCAACGGAAATCCCTCCGTCGCCGATCAGGCGGGAGGTTGCACGACACGTGTTTGCATGGTTTCGGGCTGAAGCCCCTACATCTCAAAGCACCGCAAACAGTTTTTGGCTTGTTTGATGGCCAGTTCCAAAAGTTTTAGGAATCTTGCAGCTTGGCCGCACCCTCTCCAGGTATGCCTTGCAGGGTCTACAGGGAGTGCCACCGTGCCTTGCGCCAGCAAGTGTGAGGTTTGTCGGGAGATATATTTCCCTCCATGTCCAGCTATTTGTACATGCACATACATCAACATTAACACCTAGTGCAACGACACAGCGCACTTACACACTTTTGCATACATATACATTCACATATTCACATACATATACAGAAACAGAAACAGAAACACAAACATACATATATACATGCATACAGATTGTCTGCTTATGTTTGTCTGCAAGGGCGTATGTATGCCTGTAGTCACGCTCCATACAGGCGTGCATGTGTGTGTGTGTGTGTTCGTACTGGTAAGTGCGGTCGTATGTAACGCTCGATTCTAGAGCACAGCCCGCTCCTCAAGTAGATCTTTTCTTCAGATCGTGACAGGCTCGCCGTGACCGCCCAGTAATCTCCCACAATCTGGGGAGCGAAAAGGTACCTGACAGAAACATCGAAAAGCAAATTGAGCAGCTTGCCAATTCGAGAACTCGCGGGCCAGCTGCTAGACTGGCTCGTATGAATACGTTATAACCAGGAACACAAGCATGCGAGCTCGTGCCTTGATCACCCAAGCATGCATGCTCAATTTTGGACTACGCTCATGCATGCTATCCCCGCTGACTCTACGCATGCGCAGAGACTCAGACATTCACATCCCAATACATGTACGTGAGCTTCGTTGCCAGCAGATCTCAGGAAGATGTCAACGTCAACGTGCCTTCGGTTTCCAAGGGGTGCCTCATTCTTGAGTACGTACATGCGTATTCACATGTTCATGTACATACGTGCGTACATGCAGCAGGCACGCATGCATATCTGCAGAGACCCTGACATGCACACGCACATGCAGGCATGCAATCATCCAAACACACTTCCGTGTTGTTTGGTGCCGTAGCCATGTGATAAGATTCAAACAAGAGTCAGAATCACAGATATTTCGATAGGTAAGGGACTTTCAGATCACCGAGACAGCCCAGATACACAGACGAGTGCAGAAAGGTGCAGACAGATTCGCACAAAGGCAGATAGATGCACAGCTGCCAGTGGTGCAGCTACAAACACGAGAAGCACTAGTGTAATTGTCCACGTCAACGTATTGAAAGCCAAAGCTTCATCATCCCAGCAAGCGAAGTGGATGAAGTGGTAAGGACCTCAACTCCACGGGCCGGTGTTCAATGCTCCTCGAGCTTGCAGTCACAGCTTGAGTATTGGCGTCTGTCGGCTGCAAAAAGACAGCTGCATCTACATTGAGACACCCCTCGCTTGGATGTAGTAGTCATTGCAGCTGGTGTTGTTTCACTGACATGTGCTGGGACCGTCTTCAGGCGAGATGGCGCTAGATCTCCAAAGGCCAGACTGTTGCACATGACAGACTAGACTAGTCGGAACTATCGTGGTGCTGTTGTGTCTGACTCTGCACCTGGAAAGTGCCGGCTGGCTGCGGCTCTCGGCAGGAAGCTGCAGAAGCCTTCTTGCACAGCTAGCTCCAAGGCGGTTCGGCTACACTGAGCATCTGCTTTGACAGTTGGTTGTAGCTTTGAGTTTTGCCAGTTTGGAAGACAGAAGTAAAGTTAGACTGGGGCAGGGAGCAGAACATGTCGAGGCGACACCGGAGACGGCCCTGAGTCTGGCATCACGAAGGCGCATTGTGTGGGGCGTGCAAGCATCAAGTTTGTTTACCACAGAAGGACTTGACTTTGGCGTGTGCAGTGGCAGCATTTTGGGTCGAGCCGAGGCATGCATTTTGCTTGCACAAGGCTTCTGTAGTTCCCGTGGCCCAAGCAGAACATGTCGCACACTGAGAAGTTGTGTGTGGTCCAGATTTCGGGAGAAACGCTTGAGATCGATATGGCATCTTTGCCGAGTGGCTGGAGAGCGCAAGACCTCAAAAGGCTCCTTTCCAGGAAGCTATCCTGCCCAACCTTCCGGCTGACATTGTTGGATGGCCACACTGCCATCAACAGCCGGGATGGTTGGCATGACATGGGAAAGCCTGCGTACCTGTCAGTGGTACAAGCGGCCCCTGTTGCGACGGTACACGACTTTTGCGGGGACCTCTTGGAGGCTGTGACCGGTGGCGATGCTCTGGCTGTTGAAGAGATTCTGGCCAAGGGCCAATGTCCGGACACGCTCACTTTCGGTGGGGAGACGGTCCTCTTTGCTGCTGCGAGGAACGGGTACCTCGAGATAGTACAGGCACTCCTTGACGCCGGTGCCAGCCTTCACCGTCGCATCGGAGGGTGGTTTACACCTTTGTACATAGCTTCTTGGCAGGGCCACTTGGATGTCGTGCGCCTCTTTGTCGAACATGGTGCCGAGCCTTCTGAGGGCTTGTGCGCGGCGGCCTTCAGAGGACACATCGCGGTCTGTCAATTCCTGCTCGATTCTGGTGCCGACATCAACTTGGAGGATGAGCATGGCCAGGTACCCTTAAAAATTGCGTGTGCGGCGGGCCATCTGGAGATTGCCCGCTTGCTCATGCTTTTCCTGCTCAGGCACGGCATGGAGATGCAAACAGATGGGCTGTTGCATGCCGCTGTCAGGGGCAGTCACCTTGAAGTGGCCCATTTCTTGCTGCAAGTTGGAGCTGACATGTACGGAGTCGATGATGCTGGCGACACCCCGCTGCAAGTCGCCGCAAGTTCCGGAGATGTTGAAATGGTAGAACTCTTGGAGAGTGCTGGCATAGATACCAGTCCCTCCATGCGATGCCACGACAGCACTATGCCATGCCGTAACCCTGTTTTCCAAGAGAGGCATGTGTGGATGACTCCACTTCGAACATGAGGGCTCCACATGGCTAAGCCATGCTTTCGTTTCCGAGGGGCTTTCGTTTCTGGGGGATCTACCCTTTGTCTGAGGGGTGTTTGTCTTCAAACCCGAGGATTCTGATGCTTTAATCTTCCGTGTTCCCGAATTCAGTTCTTGCGGTTACAGGCAGGAGAAAAATCCTTGGACTGCAGCCTAGGAATGGCCGGCTGTGCAATGAAAGCATGCAGGCGAAAAAGAGCTCCTTTTGCAAGCCCATGTGCTGTCGGAAGTACCCCGCCGGACTAATTTGTCGGAGTTACATCCCTGAGCTCTGCAAGAGCAATCGGCTTCTGAAGGTCTGAGAGCAGCAGTGAAGGAGACGGTGCACCAGGCGGTTCACGTTTGGGTCTTTCTGTAGTTGTGCCCCCTTGTCGATCGGACAGCTTAGATCACTTGCCTTTCGCTCTAGCATAGTTTGCTCAAGTGTGTCGCCATTTGTGAGTCAATGTAGTTGGCCATCTTCTGTTGGGCATTGGATGCTTTGTTGGGAACGCTTCACGCGAGGCCACCTTGTAGAAGATTCAGAAACCACGGTTGCGGATGGACGAGAGTCACTCGCTGGTCAGTGACTGAACGCAGCTAAGCATGTCTCAAGCCGCTGCAAGTGCCACTGAAAATCTGCACTGGCACCTGATCTTCGATCGCACGCTGCATGAGCTGAGTAGTTCTTTAGCGCATCAGTGGGGCACCGCTTGGGCGGAGTTCAGCTGCTAATCCGTGGTAGAGCCTTTGTTGCCCTGCTGTGCGAAAGCAATTCGAAAGTTCAAGGATGGGCTTGTACAGTAGGAGAGCCAGGGCCGTGATGCCCGGCTTCGCTTTGCCTTGTACAATCCAAGAGTGCCCTCCGCAATTCGTATGCATGACCACCCTAACTCGGTTTCTGTGCACGTGCTCGTGTCTTCAATCAAGTTCCTGCCTTGTGCACTGTGCCGCACAGAGGAAGGAAAGTATTCTGGGAACCTTGCAGCCTTAGAGTTGAACCTACTTCAAGAGCAGCCGAGGCACACCATGGGTCGTTACAAGGCTATTCAGCTCGCGAGTTGAATGAGCCTCCCAACACAGTCTAGGATGTTTTCAGCTCTGATCTTGTATGACCTGGAGTGGTCTGGAAACGGCACCCTATCGTCCGTAGCTGTCTCCACTGGCTCATGGATGCTGGACCCAGTACCGAGACGACAGTCAACGGTTGTAGCTTCCTTGAGGTCCGAACTGAACTACCAGCAACGGCCATCCAGGCTAGCACCGCCCTCGACCAATGGCATGCCAGTCGCAAGACTCGAAACGGGATCACTCGACGACTTTACCATACTACAATGCAGAGGGACGAAAGCTCTCAACAAGCTTTGCGATGGCCACTTTGCTATTGAAGGCTCACGCCAAGTCTCCCGAGATGTCTCGTGGGATTGTAGATTGCTGCGAGGCTGGTGGCAATGAGATCGTGCATCGCTGTGGAGCGAGCCAGCGCCACAGAAATCAGCAGTACGGATCTTGTCTTCGGGCGGACTCCGCTCTTCCTTTTTGGGCCTCGGGTTTGGTCTGACGGGTCGTCTTGGACGCTCGCAGCTATGGAGGTGGCAGCAGCAGATCTCACGCCGGACAGCTTCGTGGGCTGCTTAACTCCATTCGTTTGCATAATCGTATTCGAACCGAGGTTGTTTCCTGGTTTGTGGCGCGAGCCTGGTGGATTTGTCCTGTCCTTGTTACGTTTCCTGTTGTTTTTAAATTGCATTTTGCATAGAGCGGCTTGCTGGCTGTCTATCGCTTTATCACGGATGGGCGAACTCTCTCAGATCATCCAAGCCTGAGCCACGACTGGTTCGGAAAGCAACTGGTCAGTGGTCTCGACCGGGATCATGTTCGTCTGTGCTTCGGTCGAGAATTCCCGGGCTCTCAAAGTAGACATTATGGAGTGCTTGAAACATTGCAGTTACCAGCCATGAAAACCAAAAGCTGCAAGCGAAATGACATCCTTTCCAGAGCAAGCGCCGCTACGCAGTAGAGCCATCCATTGCTCAGGTGCAGAAGTATGTCGTGGAGAATACGCCTGGGCCGCGGGAGCGAGAGAGAGAGAGAGACAGAGAGCTTGCCGCTTTCGTGCAGAAGCTCCACGAGCAAAGGGTTCGCACTTCGGGGAAGAGGAAGGACTTTAAAGAAGTCAAAGACCTGAAAGAACTCATAGGAAGCGCTGTGCAGCAAAAAGCGCCAGGCAATCTTGCATACGGCTCACAAGGGATAATATGTGTTGTGGTTTCTCAAATTGGGATGCAATCCTACTTACACCTCGGGAAACCGACCCCCTTGGCCCGCAAAGTTTGGCACCATCTGTCGCGGCTAGGCCTGTCATACTGACAGGGGCGCTTCCGAAATCATGGGTGGCAGTCTCAGTGTTCGATTCGTGCATTTCAGTATCGGTCGTTTTTGCACATCAGCTTCCATCTCAATGTTCACTGGAAGTGTCACGTACAGGAGACTGCCCTGTCGTGGACACCGGAACGGCTGCTGGAAATGGCATCCTGGCGGCTCAGGGGCTTTTGAGAGAGGATTTGCTCAGAGTGCGCAGGGCTTCGCCGGAGAGTGGATTCAGGCACAAAGCTTTGCAAGAATTGGAAGTGATTTGAGCGAGTATGTGGAGGTGGTTTGACCCTTCCCCTGGAGCCCTCTGGTCAGCCTGGATCAACTCAGGCGCCGACGGATGCTGTGGTGAAGGTGGCACCTTTGCTGGCCGACGGACGCGACAAGTGGGTTCGGAACTTAGATGCTAGGTTTTGAGGCTGGGGCTTGTCTTTTTGAGAGTATCCTGCGTGTCTTCTGTGTCTTGTCTCACTCGCTCGCACTGTCTTGTCGCGGTGCCTTCTGATCGGCCTACGACCCAAGGGCTGTGATGCCAAGCAGGTGGAAAGCGCCGACCTTTGGCCAGATTCCAAAGAAGCAGAGCCACTGCCAGGTTCAAAGTTGCTCTGTCATGTCCAGTAGAATGCCTTGCTGCGAGGTTGCTGTCCCTGCTGGCTGTTGTTGTCTGCACAACGCTTGCAGGAGTGGTGCGCTCTGATGTTGTGCTGGCTATTGCAGCCTCGCGGATTGAGGCGCTCCGCTCTGGGGAGCCGGAGCTTCACGAAGCAAAGCCCCGGAAGCCAACGGACATAAGAACCATTTGCATGTGCATCAAGCACGCTTTGCTTTCTCCGCCGGCCTGCCGGTCTGCACTGCATTGTCTTCCGTGAGGAAATTGCAGTGCATTCTGGAGGTGGTCATAGTTTGTCGTGAATCACGTAGTCATATCGTGCTTATCCTGACTGTCTCCCGGCTTCTCGTTCTTCGGATGCGCCACCTGGTTGCACGAGGTACCCATGTCTAACTTCGTTGCCTCGCTGAAGGGTCAAGCAATGCCCGGAGCTCCGGGACTGAAAGCGAGGTTGTCGGATCTTCGGTTAATGGCCTAGGAGTTTAGGCCTCGGAGTTCAATGAGTCTGTGCATCATGTGCAGCTCCAACACATCTGTGGTTGAGCTAGGCATGTCGTCGTCTCTTCGCTTCTGTTGCGCACCTATTGCCCGCAAGAGGCCGGCCTGCTATGCGGACGGGGCAGGCAACATGCAGCATTCCTTTTCTTTCCTGCAGTTCTTGAGCCCAGCTGCTGACATGCTTTGCACGGGTGAGGGGCACGGTGGAAGTGATCTCAAGTTTTGGCCTGTCGGTAGCAAGGTCTCAGCTGGAAGGCTTCCCGTCTCTTGGTGAGTGCAGGACTCAGCAGAGGGTCGGAAAATTCTGGGGCTTGAGACCTGTGACTCGCGCTCGTGGTGGGGCAGATATCATGGCGTTGAGTCAGGTCGCTGATCTTAGGATGAGCAATGGTTTGTTCTTGCGATTCCAGTCATATCTCAGGCACAATCGCGCAGAAGTAATCTTTTGCTCGAGGGAGTATCAGGCACATGCCGATGCTAAAATGGGGACTGCCCCGATTACTCAAAGCGCAAGAGGTCACTGATCTTCAACCGCACCGACATGTGGCTTGGTGGGAAGACTTTGTCGCGGCTGCCTTAGAGGGATCCATTGGCGGGTTTGCTGCAGTCATGTCCCATCGCGATCATGTGTAGCTGCCAGGACATTGCATTTCGACAACTACGAGAACCTGTTTGTGCAGCTCGTAGGGGAGAAGGCCGTGCATGCCGTGGCACGGCATTTTCGCTTGGACGGCAGATTTTGAGAGTAATGTTGGAGGAGTTCGTCCTGTGCCCACCTGGAGATACAGACCTTCTGGTGCACGGTCGAATAAGGAAGGCTTACGCTGGGCTCTGAGCTGTTGTGGCAACTGTGTGACGACGGCATGATGGGAGAGCGTCGCACGAGGGGGGCTGTTAGTTTTTCTCGCCAGGAGTGATGACGGCGATAGATGTGCTTTCATGCGATGGTAAAACCGCAGCGCTGTCCTCGCTTCACAACAGCCGAGATCAGCTGA
The DNA here is from genome assembly GCA_003297005.1 of Symbiodinium sp. clade A Y106. NCBI lineage: Eukaryota > Dinophyceae > Suessiales > Symbiodiniaceae > Symbiodinium > Symbiodinium sp. clade A. Next base: position 128,113 of record BGNK01000551.1, on the reverse strand, counting down.
GGCCACCTGGGAGCAAAGCGAAAGCTCGAGACTCTGACTTGGTGCAGATTGGGGCCTTGAGTGCCCCCTGTAGCCTCCAAGGATAGCTCTTAAAGCCGGGAATGCTGCTATGGGCCCCCATGCATTGTGATCGGAGCGAGAAGAAGAGGTGGTCTCGTGCGTTCCGCAGTGTTCCTTGTTCTCGTACCGTATGTCCTTGTGATGCTCGGGTTCAGCGCCGGCCGCCGTTGAGAGGCTGAACCGATTCTTCGTCTTGTGGCACCAGGAATGTAAGGGTTTCGAGCGAAAGCCAAACCGGCCTAGAAGGACAACCTTCCAAGACCCCCAGCCAGGCAGCCAGCTCCAAGGATGTCGCGAAGAGTAGTCCGCTACGTAGATGCTGCTCGTGCCAAGCAACCACACAGCCCAAAACTGAGGTGGGGAGGGGACCTGTGGCACCTTCAAACGGACGGACCGGTTCCCAGAAGTTCCAGTTGAAAGCATGAACAAAGCTGGTGTTATCATTCAAAAGCACGAATGCATTGCTGAGTCCTCTGGTCTTTCGAGCGAAGCGGCACGTGGCTCAGCTCGACTCGAAAGGCTGACAGTGTCAGTTGGTGGGCCTAAATCCACCTCAACAGCTACTAGCTGCTGCGAATTTGGGAACTGTAACACATCAGTGTGATGGGAGCGAGCCCAGCTCCGATACTGTTGCTACAGTGCCTATAGCAGGTCATGAACTATGCCGCCTATGACCTCGACAACCCTCCTTGCGAGTGCCCTTCAGCAACTGTACGCTCGAGAAGAGAATGTTGTCAAGTCATGGAGGTCAAGCTGCAGAGACAACTGTACGCCCGAGACGAGAATGTTGTCAAGTCAGGGAGGTCAAGCTGCAGAGACGGGTTTGCAGGATTCTTCATTCTCTGCAAGCTATCCTGCAGCAAGGCTTCGTGATATCTGTTGCCGGATGCAAACTTCAGGTATGCTGAGCAAGCTGCAAAGTTGAGACGCACAGCCCGAAACTCATCCCGGCGTTCTTCTGCGACGGCTGAAGATCTTGCCTGTGCGTACAACGCGGAGGTGCACACCTGTTCTGCTCCCGACAGTATTCGCGGATTGAATCCTGAACCAAGGTTGTAACTGTTCGCCCGGGAGAAGTCCTGTATCTGCCATTCGCGTGGTGGCACCAGGCCCCGCGACCCCAGCTTTCAACAATGCACTTTAACTTTGGAAGCTCTTTTCAGCTGCGCAGGTCCAGGCTTCTCCGGCCCCCTGTGGCCTCTGCGCCTCTGCTGCTGCTTTCTTCGCGTCAGAGGGCCCGGCCGGAAAACGGTGAAACATGCGGGCAAATAGTGGTAGTGGTAGTGACAGTACTGGTAGCAGTCGTCGTAGTAGTAGTAGTAGTAGTAGTAGTAGTAGTAGTAGTAGTAGTAGTAGTAGTAGTAGTAGTAGTAGTAGTAGGTAGTAGGTAGTAGGTAGTAGGTAGTAGGTAGTAGGTAGTAGGTAGTAGGTAGTAGGTAGTAGGAAGTAGGAAGTAGGAAGTAGGTAGTAGGTAGTAGGTAGTAGGTAGTAGGTAGTAGGTAGTAGGTAGTAGGTAGTAGGAAGTAGGAAGTAGGAAGTAGGTAGTAGGTAGTAGGTAGTAGGTAGTAGGTAGTAGGTAGTAGTAGTAGTAGTAGTAGTAGTAGTAGTAGTAGTAGTAGTAGTAGTAGTAGCAGTATTGCATTGCACACGTCTCACCGTCGCTCCGATGATAGACGAAAGGCAGGCGTAGCCATATAGGCATAGCCCGGCAGCTCTGTGGCTGCATCCTGCTATTGAGGATCCTTATAAGGCAAACTGAAACTACGGTCCTCCACGATCTGAGCGAACCTTCCATTCCATTATAAAGCCGAACACTCCATCAACGCAGCACCACCTGTCCCGTGAGCAGAGTATCAGCAACATCCTGCGGCAGCCCGGACTAGTCCATGGAGGACAGATCCAGCTCGCCTTCGCCAGCTGGCGCACAGGTCGTTGTTGCCGGCTGTGCGCGCGCTACCGCAGTCGGGGAGGTCATGAGTCTCTCCTGCCCATTCTGGTCCTCCTCACCTGATGACAGCACCTCGATCAGTTTAGGGGAACGCTGCTGGCCCGAACTTGACGCACCGTTTCCTCCCATGGTCTGGCCTTGCGTGACCAGGGAGGAAGCCGACGTGCTCTGGTTCGCGCTGCCCGCTGCTGTACTACTGTGCCAAGCAGCACTTCCAGCCGCAGTGCCAGGCGGCGTCAGCATCGTCATGGCATGTAGTCGGGCTGTCAAGAGACCCTGTCGTCTTGAACAGCCCCGTGTATGCTGTCCGCCTCCACTGAGCCAGCAAGTCGAGCAGCAGGTTGTGTGTCCCACCTGAACCTGCAGTAGGCAACCCGCAGTTCTGCACTCACTCACAATCTGGCGATTGAACCTGCGAAAGGCTCGATCACACTGTCTGATATGCGTGCCAGTATTGCACGTCACACAGCACATTCTATGCCCCGGCATCCCATTCAGCGGTAGCGGTGGCATTCGCCGGCCACAGCCCATCCTGCTGCAGGGGCGTCCATGGTGCAACCCGGTCGCCATGATAACGTACCTGGCTCAGCAACATGTAGGACAGGGGCAGTCCATGCACACATGACAGGCACAAGTTGCTTAGCAGCACACCCACTCAGCCAGGGCATTCATGTGACACGCTCATTTCCCCCCCCTTCTTCTTCCAAGATGGTCTTGCACAGAGCGTTCCGCCCTCCTATGCAAAAGTCGTCCTCTGCTAAGCAACCAGATTAGGAGGCAAAGACCAAAACAGGAGCGCCTAACCCCTAGGGGAACCGGAGCGGGGAGGAGAAGGCAGAAGAAATCCAAGCTCATGTAGAATATCACGGTGGCCCGCATCCAGCTTTTCAATCTGGCCCACACAGAATGCGGTCTGCACGATTCGACAGGTGCCACTCCAGTCACACGTGGCATGCATCATTCTGTGCGCTGGAAAATACAGTCCGCGCATGTCCATTCTGTAGATCACAGTTTTGCTTCCGCGGATCCGTGACATCCTCAATCCAGAGCCCGCCATTGGCATGGTGAGTTAGGCTGAGCACCAAACTTCTACTGGAATAGTTCCCGCTGTCTTTGTGCGGTGGCAGGCGAAGATCCAGATTGATAGCCAAGGTGCTCCAGTGTGACAGACAGCCCATGTGCTGCACCAAGCGGTTGAGCAGTCGGCGTACCGAGGCATGCGAGCGCGTAGCCCTGCACACGCCACGAAAGGGCCCTTCGAGTAAGCACCCAGCATGACATTGCCTCCCTTTCCAGGCGCAACCGAATGCTTATCGGGCTGCCACTCCAGAAGCCCAACGACCTGCCGTACCGCAGACCATAATGGTGCATGGCCCTCCGCAAGGAAGGCCCGAGCCATCATCTCACAGCAGCTACCATGTTCTCATCATACTCGGGAGCAGGCTCCGGCAGATAAGCATCCAACACCCGAAAACGACAGTGATGCAATTCCTCAGAGTACTTAAGAAGAACAGCATATCCTGGGCCGCCCAGCAACTGCCTGGCATACTCGAGAATATCATTAACTGGCGCCAGCCCAACGGCTGGTGGCAACGTGACGCTCCCTTGCTGCTGCAGGACTCGCGACAACGCTTCGATCAGAAGGAATTCCTCAAGCGCCACCGTGTAGACATCAAGCGGAAACGGTACCTCAACAACCTGTTCCATGCTCGTCGACACACACCTAAGGCCCTTCTACACGAGCAAAAAGTGCTGAAAAATGCCGACATGTCTGTGAGGCCGCTCGAACTGCGCAGGCGAATGCAGAGCAAATCAGGATGCAAAAGGTGCAGAGGGCATTGGTTCACGCCTGAGGCAAACAGCAGCCCCGCGCCCAAAAACGGCTCAGTAAGCCCGGCTGGAAGAAGTGTGTCGGCAGTGCCGCAACAGGCGGCAACATGGAATGAAGAATGTTCGCCGAGACTGGCAATGAATTCAAAGTAGAAACTGGACAACTGCTTTGTGGTAACGCTCCAAAGAGGCATTGCTGTGACCACCCACTCTGCGGTGAGCTTCTGTGCGGACTATTATACGCAAGGCAGCCAGCGAACTGCTGCAGATAGGCACTTGCCAGGGCTCAAGCAGCAACACGAGATCACAAGCAGAAGGATGCATGTGTGAACTGTACAAGAGTCCTGCGCTGCGACCCTCAGCAAGTGCCGCCCCACTAATTGCAGCGCACGAGTCCAACAATGTAGGCATTCCTATCCAGTATGGCTCGATCACGTTGCGTGGCACGACGCGGGGGGTTTGTTATCGTCACAGATCCAGTAGGAACTTTGCGAGGGGACCGCAGTTGCCGCTTGGTAGTGCCCCTGATCAACCTGATCCCCAACGTGAAAGATGACAAAACCCACCCTGAAGGACTCGTGCCGCACTTCCGTGCTGTCAGCGTCAGCAGATGGGAACAGCCACAGCCTCCCCAGGTTCCACTTTGATGCTGCAGCGATTCTTGACTGCAACCGCACGAAAACCGTATCTGACTATGCGAAAAAGCAATATGCCCCTGTGGTGCACCAGAGCATGCACGGGTCTTTAGGGGAAGCAGGCCTAGGGCTACGCTTATCATCACGCAACCAAAATGACCAAGTGGGTGTGGATCAGCAGGGGGTGGTCACTGCTCCAGAAGTCCAGGTAGCTGCTGGGCAGGAGAGCTGAACAGGCAATCAGCTCTCCAGATCACCCCTGATGAACCAGCTGAGCAGCCGTTGATCCAAAACCAGTCCTTCCGCTCTTCGCTGCAGCAAAGCTGGCGGCAGCCGCTTCGTGACTCCGCCTTTTGTCAGAAAATGAGCACCTACTGCGTGCTTGGTGGCCAATGGATATCGAAGGTCGGCCCTGGTTGCAAACAACACTTGCGCCCTATGCATGCTGCCGAATGGACGCTGACATCGGCTGCCCTGGCTCGAATCACCAGCCTGGGCCTAGATACGGCCAGTCCCTGCAAGTACTGCGGAAAGCAGGTCAAGGACATCCGTAAGCATCTTCGCAGCTGTGTCCCGGTGTTCCAGTCCTCACTTGCAGCTCTGGTTGTGACTGCACAGGAAAGAGCTGTCGGGGCCCCTGATCTCGCACGAGATGGAGCTGGAGGAAAGAGCCACACTGGCCAAGCAGGAGGTGGCTCTGGTCTTCCCGACCAAGTCGACCAGCGCGAAGATGGAGGGCACCCACAACCCCGCCAGGAGAAGGACGGCTCGACGGACGGCCGCCGAAGTGGTACGGCCAAAACCAGGGCGAGGGACACTCGCAAGGCCGACACCAGTTTCGTGATCTACGTCGATATTTCTCCCCACTCGTGCCTGCAGTCCATCCGGGACGCCGCGACGAACTGGGAGGAGCTGTTCGCCAATGGCAAGGTGACCATGGCGCTCAAGACGGCCCTCACGATGGGCATGCCCTGGATACACCAAGAACAAGTGTCAAATTCAGGCGCCAGTGGACCCCCGCTCACACACCACGATCCTGAAGGATCTCGACCAGGCCATCCGCTACCTCTCGATGGAAGGGATCCTGCTGCGCTTCAAGTGTACGAAGTCGCTGAGCAAGGACCTGGAGGGCGAGGTCGTGCCATTCATGATGACGATCAGCATGAGGACCCAGGAAGCCGACGACCTGCACAACTTCTGGGACTGCGTGTCAAACCGGAGAGAGGGCAGCGCAGTCAGCTGAGCAAGCAGCTCGAGCAGAGCTACCTGAGCCAGGACTTCTGCGAGTGGAAGGCACGGTGGGGAGATCGAGGCAAGGGCTCGGCCTAGGTCGGCCGTCAAGCCCTGGAGTTGTGCCTAGGGCGGCGCAACTCCGTCTGCGTGCAGGCCTGCAACTCCCACTAGTGCGTTTCTCCAATCCCGTAGGAATGAACCTCTGCTATGCGAACTCTGCCGTTCAGGCTTGGTACTGGCTGCGCGAGCTTTCTGACTCTGCTGAGTCCCTGCAGGGAACTGAGCGCTTCTTTGCATCTGCTCACTCCGTGTTAATCACAGAATGCATGTCCTTTCGGGCTTTGTGGCGGGGATGGACAGGGATCACTCGTCAGCATGATGTAGGCGAGTTTTGGCAGCATCTGGTGAACAGCCTGCAGCTGGATGCCTTTGCAGGCCAGTGGCAAGCACTCTTAACTCTGCCTTACCAGGTTCAGGATTCGGGCACACTTGACTGTCCCATCATGCTTCCGCTGTCTAACTCTACCTTTCAGGGTCTTATCAATGACTGGCATAATCAGTATGCGGTACATGGCCTTCAACACAGTGGTGGAGTAGTATGCTTCTGCCTGCGTCGTTACACTGAAAACCGCAGAAAGAACATGTGCCGCATTGCCATCACGCCAGGCTCTCGAGTGAACCTGCCACACTTTCAAGCTCCGACCGAGAGCACGGAGGTAGAGTCACAGGCCTACCATGCGGCGTTTGTTATTCTGCATCTGGGTGAGGTTATCACCAGCGGCCACTATCAAGCTGCGCTTAGTGTCGATCCCCTGCCTTGATCACGACCCGCCCAGGGCTCGGGTGCTGGCAACTGAACTGTGGACAGCCACGTCGGATGTGCTTCTTAAGGCCTTCAACCCTAGTGAACCTGACTTTGCAAAATCGGCAAGCCGGCATGCCGTCAACGGCGTACTCACCATATGCACTTGTGGGGAGGACGCCCGACATTTGTGGCTTGCTCGCAGTTCCATCTCGGCTCTTAGGAATGGGGGGAACATTAGAAGGCTTCTGATGTATGCGGGCTCTATGCGAGCGCATGTGCCTGTGGTCTGCCCACAGATGTCGCACGGCACTCCCCACGACTGCAGGTCTGCAGTGTCAAGCTGCGTAATTGAAGCAGAACCCTGAGCGGCTTGCATTTGGGCTAGGGTCTCCCTAAACCACCCACAACTATCAGGTTGGGAACTATACAGGGTCCTACGCTCCAGCGTGGCTTTCAAGGATTCCACAGGTGAGGTGACTCCAAGACGTTTGCGAAGTGAGACGTTGCTCTCACGCGTGAGATGGACCGGAGCTTTGGCTATGCCACGCAATGCCCTGGCATCATAACCATTCAGACGCCTGAGAACCTCATGGGAGAAACCTACCGCGTGCAAACCGTACATCAGTGTCGACCTCACGCATGCGACGTAAAGCCGTACCCTGTATCTCAGAGAGAGCCGTTGGCTGTGCAGAATCCGCTGCAAGCGCTGCTTGTTGTGGATGGCCGCTTTAAGTCTATGCTGAAAAGTAGCATCCTCAAACCGACCATAAGAGGCAACCACTCCAAGATAAACCATGCTGGACGCTTTGGGCACAAGCAGCGGCTGGCTTGGATAGCCAAAATTGATAGCAGGCTTGCCATCGACCGTGCTGGTGTGCAATCGAATCCAGCGCTTGGCTGCGCTACCCTTAAGGTTCAGTGCAACGCTCGACTTACTGGGGTTCACACACATGCCGGTCTTGCGAAATAGCTCGAACAATCTGCGAACTGCCTGGAAAGCGAAGCCGAGGGCTTCCAGGCTCTCTATCTCGAATGCAACATGACTGTCGTCAGCAAACAGAGTAGCCAGTTTGGAAGCCCACTCCTCATTGGTACCCTCAACCAGTTGATCATAGAGCCAAGCACCGTAAACTGAGTAAAGTAATGGGCTAAGAGCACACCACTGCCGGACTCCTCTAGCCATAGCGAAGGTACGACTGTGGGGCCCATGGGAAACCCGATAACTACATGACTCATGCACTGCGAGGATGGCTTGGCGGAGCTCCATTGGTATGCCGGCACGTGCCATGGAGGCTTCAAGGGACGACCTCGGAAGCTGATCGAAAGCTCTGGAGAGGTCCACACTGACCATGACCCCGCCGTAGCACTTGCTTTCCTGTGCTCCAGACCTTTTGGCATGTAAGCTAAGGTTCCCTCGCTGGAGACCCTCACGCACCCTACTGCAATGCAGAGCCACCCTACAGATGGCATCATCTATTGACTTGCCCTTACAGTATGCGAACTGAGGCCAGAAATTCCGAAACACAGGTCTCGGCTCGGGCCCTTAGCACGATGGCCATGGTTTTGGACCCCGGACTTTGGAGGCCCGGGGGGCGCAAGTCCTGCGGGCGCCTCCCCGTCTTCCCTGGTTTGGGCAACCATGATAAAGCGCAGTGCTTGACCTCAGTGGGGTAGCTGCAGTTCCTAGCATTGCTCTGATTGAAAACCCTGACGCAGAGGGAGGTGACCGCCTGTGGGCATAGCAGCCATACGTCGGCAGGCACACTTGTTTCAGGTACAGCCTTGCCCTTCTTAAGCTGTTGCACAGCAGCCAAGATCTCTGCATCACTGAAAACAAGCGGGTCCGCTGTTTGAGGAGGCTGAAACTCGTCGTCACGCGCGAAGGCTGTCGAAAAATATTCAAAGATTTCTTCGAATTCCTGCCGAGCAGTAAGCAAGTGACCATGCGCGGACCGTATACGAACCTGATCACGCCTACGTTTAGGGGCCAAACTATGGACAACCCTGTATATCGCCCCCTGATCACCCTTGCTAGAAACTAGTTCAGCTTCGGCGAGCTGCCCATCTAGCTACTGACGCCGCTTAGCTTGTCCGGCCTTGCGCAGATCACGTGCAGCCTGCTTGAGAGCGCTATGTCGCGCCCACTTGTGCCCAGCTGACGAAAAGGATCCAGGCCTACCGACCGGCACTTCCCTGCTCTGAATGCGCCAAAGTTTCTCAACCGCGGCTGTGACGGCATCGGACAGGCAATCAGGCTCAGGGCGGCTTCGTTTGGAAGGGAAAAGTCTCTGACATTGAGGGAGCAGGTACTGATTAAACTCAGCGATAGTGCATTCAGGGCGAGTGGCTACAAACTGTTCAACCAATCTTTTGAGCTCATTAGCCTGTGGACTGGCTTGCTGGATTCCCTGTTAAGAGACCGAAGGGAGAATCGGGGAGGTTTGGGAGATTTGGGGGCAACCTTCCATCCCGAAACCCAAGGCAACGAAGCTTGCACTGCTCGGTGCTTGGGACCAAGTCTCCAGGGCACAAGGTCGAGCACAATCTATTAGCAGTAGTAGTAGTAGTAGTAGTAGGAGTAGTAGTAGTAGTAGTAGGAGTAGTAGTAGTAGTAGTAGTAGTAGTAGTCGTGGTGGTGGTAGTAGTAGTAGTAGTAGTCGCAGTAGTAGTGGTTGCAGTGGTAGCATTGGCAGTAGTGGTAGTAGCGGTAGTAGTGGAAGTAGATCTAGTAGTAGTAGGGCTCTACTCCTTCGCAGACTCGATCCTGCACGGGTTCTGCGAAGAACACACGTAAGGCACTATTGCCTTCGACGCGCATCTTGAGGCCGTAGCCTTTTGAACGCTTTGCGTCTGCTGGCGCCGTCCGTGGAGTACATGGGACACCAGAAGCAGGTAAAAGAAAGTAAAGATCTTTTGGGAGCCTTTGAGCGTCTCAGCGGCGTTCCAAGAGCCTTAGTTGGCGTAATCAGCTCAGCAGTTGGCCACCAAAGTCTGTACGTTTCAGCACCGCCAGGGCCCTGCTCAGCTCAACATCTTGCAACCTAGTACGACTACGACGACGACTTATACTACTCCTGCTACTGCTATGCCTACGTACTACTAAGTGCTGCTGACGACTAAAAGTCTACGGCGACCACAATCATTACCATTGCCCCGACACCACCACCACGACCGCCTCCTTTCCTTCACCGGCGCCATCGTGATAACATCACCAGCACTGCAGACTGCAGTCATCGTCAATCCACAGTTTCATCATCACGAATCGCGGTGATGAAGTCCTGGCAGTCCCGGGATTGGTCCTAGCATACGTACTCACACGAACCGGAAGGTTCGGACACTCGCAGTCTAGCCTCTCATCACCCATCACATCCACAAAGCAAAGCTAAAGCTCTTCGGGCCCATCCGACTTGTAAATGAAAGGAGCTGTTGCTTTACTGGGCCGAAGGCGGCTCAACCTGACCGAATTAGTGTGCCAGACTAACATGGCACTCGCTTGTAAGTCCACGACCCCACTTCCCCTACGCGTATCTACAGACTCAGCCGACTTTTGGAGCCGTTCAGTGAGGCTGCAAGGACACTCCTCACAGCTAGCTCCTTGCCGGTATACTCAAAGTTTTGAGACACTGAGCTGCGTGAGAGTTGCGTAGGGCCGCCCCAGAAAAGTTCCATAGCATACCGCGGCACCGCGTGCGACCCAGCGGGTTTTCCTGATGCTTGGAAGTTGCAGCGCGATTTGAGGCCTTTCTTTGTGCGGCTGCAACCGCGCTCCCTCAGCACGACGGGTCCACTGCTGCCCGCGTCCCGACAGAGACCGTGCACCACTCATGTTTCTTCACGGTCGGCCGCTGGTGCCAGTGCAAGACAGTCCTGCATGTCAGATTAGAAAAGCAGACCCTCAAGATCATCCCGGTCGCACTCGAATGTTAAGTCCTGATATTCTTGTGATGGCTCGCAGCGAAGCTTTGACCATTCCATTCCCCATCTCTTTCAGACGGCTGTGGTAGCCTGAGTGCAGTCGGCATGCGATACCCAGGGCTTGCAAAGCTGCGAAGATGCCGCTTACACAAGATGTCCATTCCTTGATGCCGCGCATGTGCTGATGCGGGCTGTATGCAGGCTCGGTTGTCAAGCAGACTGGTTGGTCGGGGCAGCCCCAATCAATTTGTGGCACACAGGACTTTGGTAGTGCTCCTGCTGTCCTTCGACACCTTGTGTGCAGACGATTTGCTGCTCGGACGCAACTGGTGTTGCAAGCCTCTGCCACATTTAGCGGCTGAGGCGTGATGCTCTACAGAAGGTCGATGACTTACTCTCCGTCTCTGAAGTCCTCAACCGAGCTTTCAAGAACGAGTGCCCCGGACGCGGGTCTCAATGCAGGGGCATCACGGAAACATCACAGAAGTCGAACTTCTTGTGACAATGATCAATGTGCACCGACACGAGTCCGCGTGGGAGGAGCACAGTCGCAATCGTTTGGTGTACAGATGAAGGTACAACGTCGAGGCTGCAGCTGTTTCAGTGGCAGATGGGCGCCTTTGTGTTGAGACGACTCCAGCTGCTGTGCTTTCTCGCCAGTTCCAGGAGGATTCGTGGAATCTCAGACAGGTCAAGAGTGGGACGTTTGGGAACCTCTCTCCAAGCAGATGTTAAGTTCCTGAAGCCGTTCCCCAGAGGTTCAGCCTGCAAAATAATTTCAGTTCCCGCCGGAAACTGCTTATCAGCTTGTCCGACTGGCTTATTATGGTTTGTCCGGTCGCAACTCCACCAAGGACCACGGCAGAATCTATCAGTGGAGACATTGAAGCAGTCTTCAACGCAAACAGCGGCTGCTTCATGAAGTACGCAGGCATCTGCGAGGCATATGCAACCTGTGCAGGCCTTATGTCTTATGCGCCAGCTTCACAAAGAACTGACCGAGCATCTTGAGCTGAGCCGAGCGAGTCGGATGGTGGCAACTCCTTGAGGTGTGGACCCCTCTTCTGTGTTCGACCCTTCGACTGTGCCTCGCCAAGGCCAGGTCGAGTGATGCCTGTAAGCTCTGCGTTGGCCTATGGGTTGGGTTCTGGTATGTTTCAGTGCTGCTTGCCGGTATCTTCCCAAGCTTTGCTACGTCAGTCAGTAACTTCGAGATCCAGCATGGGTGGATTCAGGAGCACTGAGGCAGTTTCACCCTTCTGCTCCCTGAATGCGCGTAAGGCCGCTACTGGGCAGCCAACCAAAGCCAGGCGGCTTTTTCTGGTCCTGTTGAGAGCCCTTCCTTCCCCCTCCACACCCTGTTTAGCAACTCGTTGCTGGAAATCTTGGACCGAGGTTTCAGCCCAGATCTTGCCAACCTTTTCCCATTCTAAATCCAAGTAGGCTTGAGTCTTGGATCTTGGGATACTGTAGCTCTTTGCCCACAGGGCGCCTCATCTTGACCAGGTGTCTTGCGATGTGAATCACTCTCGCTTGGTTTGACGGGCGCGGTAGGATGAAGCCCATCTCCGCTAGGGCCCTAGGGCCGCTCGGAGTGAGAGCTTGCGCAGGTGCGATCCCATAGGCCACAGGCAGTCAGACCTCCAACCTTCAGCTTCAACAGCTCTGAATGACTCTAAACGGTAGGCATTTCAGCCAGGTTCTGGCATGGAAGGGTGAGCAGCTTGCGCTGCTGGATGATCTGCTCCTGATGGCAGATCAGCTCGAATTTGTCACAGAACTACAGAGATGCTCTGGAAACATGCCGTGCTAGTTTCTGTGTCGAGTGATATTTTTATTCACGGTCGATGGCCAAGTTGTTTTGTTGTTTAGTTTTGTCTGGAGTTGTGGTGTGCTGTGGTCCCGTGTGCTTGAAGCTTGTGCTTTAGAGTTCGCAATGGAGCTGGTCCGTGCAGAAGCTTTTTCAAGCATTCTGTGCTAGCCGCTAGCAGTTCCGTACACAGGTAGCACACCGAGACTGTTTGGAAAACACAGTATTTTCGGTGTTGTCGGTCAGAGCTCACGGCGCATAGTAGAGGGAGCTTCTGCCTCAGGCAGACGACTCCTCGGACCTTGCCCAGAAGCTGCGGGATGACATCGAGGCATCCGCGCGCCGATGGCCCAGTGCTTCTGTGCATGTCTCAGGTTCATTTGTGGCAGTCTCCAGCTGCCTGGGGCCGTAAGTTGTAACTTGCTTTAGGTGCTGAGAAGTCTGAATTTAATTTGCGAAGCTGCACATTTAAGTTCGTGTGCCTTGTGAGGCTGGTCAGTTTTGAACTCATATGTGACATCGATGTCTCGACGCAGCATGCTGGCTTTAGCTTGAAAGGAGCTTTCGCTCACCGGTTGCAAGCTTCCTGTGGAGCGCTAGTCGTCGGTGGAGATTGAAGATCCCACCAGAATCTCCTGGCTTAGTTCTGGCTCAACAAGTGTTTTCCATTCTACACGTTGTTTTTCGAGTGCCAAGAGATTCAATTTCTTCGACAGGGCCTGTGGGGACTGGTATTGGGCACCTGTCGGAGTTTAGAAACTCTTTAACCCCGTTCTCGGGATTTGCCGACAGCGCCTCAGAAATTCGAAGAGAGCGGCTGTGATCAGAAGCGGAACCTCCGAGAAGTGTTCAGGCGTATGCCGCGGCGAGGTAGCGGCCGTGAAGAACCGAGGACATGCTCTCTTCTCGCTGATGCTTCTTGGGGGTGGCAGGAAAGCCCGAAATCGAGTGAGCACTTGGGATGATCTTTAAATTTAAACAGTCGGATTTTCCGGTTTGCGTGGGCCTGGAAGGCTTGCTGGATTTGGTTTCGGAAGGGAGCTTCCACCTGTCTGAGTGAATGACGGCAGACCAGAAGTGATTTGGCACTGCCGGCAGGATTGAAGTAGATATTGGACGTGACACCACAAGTCTGGTGATTCGTCGGCTGCCACAGCACATCACAACAGAGAGGCCGCTCAGAGCTTGCTGGTGTAATCCCGAGCCCCGGGCAGAGGTGCGGTTCTCCCGAGGTTGGTGGAGGTTCTGCGCGAGTCGTCAAGGGGACGGTTCGACTTCGTGCACGTCCCTCACGACCAGCAGACGGGGCCTCCTGGTCGCAACGTTGTGACGGAACTCGAGGTTGCGAGCTGTCCTCTGGCCGGCAGAGGGTGTATTCGGTGTATGATGCAGCCCAGTTGCTGGATTTGTCAAAGTCATGTCCATGGTCCGGGTCGCAGTGCCGACAGGGCTCCCGGCACGTTTTGCCGCCAGTGACACGCTCGAGACAGTAGCAGAGGGCTGACGGATTTTGGTAGTGTGTTGCCCTTCAAATTAACGCACGAAACTTGCAAAGGCTGAATGTTGCATTGGCCTTCGTCAACTTCGTCGACCATGATGCGGCAGAGATGCTTCGCTGAGTGTTGTACATCAGGCTGCCTTCGTCAGTTGACCAAAAAATTGAGAGCCTCGTGATGATGGAAGGTTGTTTTGCTTGCAAGCAGATAAGTGAGAGAGCAGCTCTGATGAGCGAGTCTCGGAAAGAAATAACCCGCCCGGTTGAGTTTCGTGTCCGTCAAAGGAAAGCATACCGGACTCGGCTGATGCGGCCAAACGGTGGTCGAAATCCACTCGGGCCAATACGCATCAGACCAGGCACCATCCAGGCACGCCGAACTACTGTGAAAGTCTGTCGGAAAGCCATGCTGACAGCGTTGCTGTGTTAGGGTTTGGGTCCAAACCTGGCATACTTCACCACACGTTTCGGGCTGGACGCCCTTGAGGGAGCCCCGTCAGCATTATGAGCGAGATGCAGACCCTTTGCTAATCTGACACCGCATTCTGCTGTTGCTTCATAACACAGCACACACTTGCTCCTCCCTGTGGTTTCGTAAAGGAGTATCGTATTGATGCAAGTTTCAGATTTGCGGAACCCTCTGTGAGCCATGCGCATTCTTGTTTGCCGCTGCTGTGTGGTGGCGGGTAGTGGCGGGTGGTGGTGGGTGGGTGGTGGGTGGTGCTGGGTGGGGGGTGGTGGGTGCTGGTGGGTAGTGGTGGGTGGCATCGGCATCGGCATCATCATCATCATCATCAATCATCATCATCAATCATCATCATCATCAATCATCATCATGATCATGATCATCATATTCATTCGCGATTGTCGTCGTCGCCCCTGTCTCTGCAATTTTCAACGCTGAGGACTCAGTGCTCCTCAAGTCTTCGAAGGAGGACAGCGTGTGCCGCTGACAGCCTACCAACTGCATTTGGCAAACCAAGTCAGTATCTGTCCCTCCGAGATCTTTAGCAAGTGATGCTTCGGCTAGTTACATGTACTGTAGCCACGGTAGAACCAAGTGGAATGTTGCAAAGTTGAATTGAACTTATTCTGTGACATCAGCAACAAGCATATGATTTGGTGGCCGCGTCAACTGGGCAGGCGGAGCTTCTGCCATCGGTCGAGACATAGCATGTAGCTCACGCAGAAAGAAACTGACGGTCATGGTATTCGCAGGATGGCCTGCCTCAGTTTCTCAGTGCATCGCGAAAAATGTGAGGCAGTCGGAAATTCAGAACTGCACGGATATATGAACTTGTGCTTAAGGGGGCTCCGAAAGCATTGGCATGTGCAATGCTTTGACGGGTGAGGGGGTGGTTTAGTGGATTGAAGAGAAGACAGCAACGGAATAGAAACAGAGGCTGCCAGCCCCGGCAGCTAGATGGAAAAGACAAAGAGTTGCAGCTCCAAGTGCGTTGTGTCTTTGTGGCAGCGAGGTCTCGTTTCTGCGAAAGTATGTCACGGTGGACATGATGAAGTCACAGCTGGATGAGCTTGCAGGGTCAGATCCTGTGATCAGTTCCAGGACTGGCAGAATCCTGAGCAAACTGTGGAAGATTGATGGCCTTTAAGCAGAAGAGTGAAAGCAATGCTGCTGCTAGAAGGATCGAAGATGCGTTCTCCCTGCTCTTTCCCGCGGAAGCCTCTGCAGCACCACGAATTCCTGCAGATATCAGCCACTTTGACAAAATAGTGTGCCTGTCAGAAATAGTATATAAGACTGCTGCGGCAATCGGTTCCTCTAAGTGACCACTGTGTCCAGCTCGAAGATCAGCTTGAAGAGCCTTGCAGAGTACACGGAGAACGTCCCCGTCCAAGAACCAGTCACGACTCCATTTTACCCGAGGCCTTTCAGGGGACAGCACGGCCATGTCCGGTGCAGATGCCTCAGATCGGAAATTCTCCGGTCACGCTGCAGAGATCTACAACTGACGTATCGTGTGCAATGGCTTTCATATGCGAGGCACGGGCCTGGCTTGACGGAAATCCTACTGATCCCTCCAGCAAGGACACAAGGCAGGGCTCGGCACATGCAACACATGAAAGTTGCACAATGTTCATAGCCTTCAAAGAGAATGCAGCTGGCGTGATCTCATGAATTGGCCGAGCCCGCAGTGGCTGCATGATGAAGGCCAGTTTCCGATTGCTTGGTCTTGCAACACAGAGTTGAATTGACAGGGATACTCCCGATTCGATTGTCGTTGCTCCAAGCTTCCGATCTGAGCCTTGGCTTGTCGCTGGCAACCCGCCTAAGCTGTTCCTGCGGCACTGCTGAAATTAACACACTCTATGTTGCCCACCGGGTGCAAACAACAAGGACGTTTTTGGATGTTCGCGAGTCGAAAGCCATGAAAAGGAACCGTAGCAGTATAAGCGAGCCGAAGCAGGAGTAAACCCAGAAGTAGGAGTGCTGTTGCTACTTTTGCTACTACTACCTCTTGTCTACGCGACGTTTGCGTTCGAATTGTTTGATGCGCAAGTTCGGGCGCTTTCATCGGCAAGGACACAGTGGGGACAACTCTCCATGCAGTATCTACAATCCAAATTTCCGAGGATCTGAGCAGTTCGTCCAATGATAAGGATGCTGGCGGAGCTTCTCGGCTTGCAACACTGGTTCGAAAACTGATTTCAATGTCGTGCAAGCGCCTGTTTCAATGCAGCCGGAAGGGTTCAGTGCGCTTTATCCGGCTGTGGTGCTTTGCGAGGTTCCGCTTTCTCCAGAAGGACAGACTTCTGTGGCAGGCCCTTCGCACCCCGCAAGATATGAGCATCGTCAGCACGGCCGCCGAAGCTCGCAGGTTGTGGTTTGGAGTGTCTGGCGCACTACAGCGAAGGCAGTCGGAATTCTGGGGCAGAGTTGTTGTCGTGATTGTACACTCATCGTTTTCAGCAGGTGGCATGACCGTCTTCCAGCTCTAGACGCGAAAACGCATCTTCAGGAGTACTGGTCGTGCTGTGTAAGCGTCAACTCGACGAGCTGTTCGTGATGCTTTTCTGACTCCCGTCTCAATGGCATGTTGCCGATGATGACGTGCAGGAACTCTCTCGTGCATGGATGCCCCTTGTCTTGGTTGGTTGGATACAGGCTTAGCTCAGCGTGTGAGTCACAAGCGTCGAGCTTCTCCGAGCCACCGCTTGGACTGCTTTACTGGTCTCTGGCTTCGTTGCTTGAGGGGCTGTGTGTGACCGTCGTGCAAGGTTAGCTCGTGGCGCGAGTCTTCAGGACTTCGTCGAAGATGAGCAGCATCTGGCTTCTCTTGCATGAAGGAGAGACGAATTCGAAAAACGTGATGGCCCTTCGTCAGATATGTGGCTGCAGCGCCGACAGCCAGCCCCGAAGCTTTCGTACTCGTAATTCTACGATTAACTGACACAGTTCCTGCTGATTCAGAAGTCTCTTTCTAATCTCGCAGCAGAGTTTAAGCTCTTGAGCTGGCTGGAAAGGCTAGGCCTGGAATCAGAGGGCCGAGCTGTGGAGCTGTGTACAACCTCTGCTTCCCAGAGAGGACGGATAGTCCCTTCAAGCATCGAGTCATCGCGACGCAATCCTTCCCGCCCCGGGGCCATGTGTTATAATCCTACGAGCATTTTCATGCTTCAGACCTTGCAGCCTGTCAGTGCCCCGACTTTTGTGCAGACAAGTTCGTGTTTCAAACTACGTAGTGGTTGTGTTTGGCGGCGACTGTGAGATAGTTCTGGTCGCAACAGCTGACATAGTACTTGGTTCTGCAGCTGCCATGCTTTGGAGACAGTCGCTGTGCCACAACATGCCGCAACATTTTTCAAGCTTGACCCGGCCCGCTCGCCCCGTTGGCGACAGCGCATTCGGAGATCTTGCGATCCTTACGCTTCAGGCGTACCTGTGCAGACACCGGGCTGTTGCCGCGAGTTTCACTTGCGCCTCCGCCGCAGCAAAGTCTTTTGCATCCATCCAGACTGTGTCGAAGCATATCAGTTCAAGGTTGCGATAGTCTCAAGCAAGCACAAACATCCGCCGCCCAAAGCTTGGCACGCTTCGATAGTTTGTGATTCATCAGGCTTCAGCAGGCCCAGCAGGCATGCAGCTTCTCCGCCATCTTACTTCTGAAGTGCGTGCTGCACTTTAGCTGCGTGCTAGACCCCTCGACGTGGCTATGGACCTTCGGACCCTCTCAAAGAAGTTTTCTACCGTCTAGCGGGGCCTTGCACGCTGCGCACACAGTACATCCACCCAGCAGTGTGAATAACCAAGGACCAGAAATTTTAACGCGGTGCAACCGAGATTGATCTTGCAGTCGACCAGACTGCTCAAAGCAGGCTGCGCCTTCGTCAATCCGACGCTACGAGGGAACCGCCTCGCACCTTTCCCCTTGGAGACTGCTCACAATCCGAGGGTCAGAAACACGTCAGCAAAGACCGTTGTGCCACGGCAAAAGAAGAAGCCGCCACGCTTGCTCTTTCTGTGTCTACGGCGCACGAGCCTGCCTCAATCTTTCACGTGCGTGGTGGACTCGTGCTGCAGGTTACACAGACATGGGTGTTGAGGGAATGCGCTCCATTCTAGAGGACTGCTGCAGTCGTGACGCAGTCGCCGAGACACAAGTGCTCATCACCACGTTGCGGAACAGAAAGTCGGCCTGAGTGGCCAGGGATCTGACAGCCCTTCAGGAGCGAAGCGCGAGCTTCAGCAGCTTTGTGAACGCAGACACTGGCCCTGTGCCAGTGGCAGGCGCCGACTGACGACGCTGGTTACCCCCACACAACGGAAGGTCTCGTGTTGGTGAGACTGGAAGGTGCTGCGCCTCTGCCTACATCGC
Organism: Symbiodinium sp. clade A Y106; assembly: GCA_003297005.1. Taxonomy (NCBI): domain Eukaryota; class Dinophyceae; order Suessiales; family Symbiodiniaceae; genus Symbiodinium; species Symbiodinium sp. clade A. Next base: position 109,544 of record BGNK01000551.1, on the reverse strand, counting down.
TGCTGAGTTTGGCGAGTCGCCTCGAGGAGTCCGGGCAAGAGCTGTCCTGCTGTAACTCTTCAATTCTTCTGCTGGTGCGGCTGCTTAGGACCTCACAAGCTCCATTCCGACGCTTAGCAGTTCACTCTGTGGCAACGGGTGGCAAAGCAAAGCACAGGACTTTGAAATGTCAGTCGTATTGTGCAGGAGGTCAAGAAGTCATCCGTCATCAGCCGTGATTTTTGTTGTCGTCGATAGCTGGCTCACGGGAGGTTTGCTTACTGAGGTCTTGTCACGTTTTCAATCCTATGGTTTGCAGGTCACCATCGTGCATTTCCCAATATAGAGATGTTGCTTGGAGCTCGCTGATGTCAGCACATGGTGTTACTGCACGCAGGATGTTGCGTTGCAGCTGGATGGACAGGACCTGGGAGTTTTGTTCTGGGCCCCCGAATCAGACTCAGGACTTAAGGCTTCTAGTCTGTACCGGCAACTGACGTAGTTTGAGGTTCGAAGTGAAGCCCGATGCATACACAACCAGAAATCTCATGGCATCCTTCACTGCTGACACTGCAAGTTTGGTGGCTCCGTACATTTTCAATCGTTTTGCCTGTCTCTGGCAGGACGATGTGTTCGCCGGTATGGATGCCGGCCACGACCTGAGCGTTTCGAACGGACCAGTAAAGACAATACTCGTGGCAGAAGGGAAGGCAGGACACAAGAAAACAACGATGTGTGTACTGACCTAGGCGGAAATGTCGATTGACTGTAGGGCTGTTTGTGGCATCGTCCGCGGTGACTATGCTGCTTTACTCCGCAACAAGTTTGATGCAGGTCAGGTCATGATCCTCACGCAGTTCGACTTCCTGCGCCGGGCAGTGGAAGCCTTGGCTGTTGGGGCGTCGCTGGCGCTCCAGGCTGCAAACCTTGCGAGCGCGTTAAACTGCATTCGTGAAGCCATGCGCCAATGCAAGAACCTGCTGGCATGAAGCCTTGGGGCATCTTCAGTAACCAGAATTTAGCGTATCTGGTCACTGCCCCTTGTCCGAATGGTGCTCCATGGAGGGCTTCCTGCCCTTGGCTTTGCGCGTTTGCATGCGTTTGCCAATTCCGAGGGCTTGACTTGACCCTTGGATCTGGCCGGGTAGGTGTTGCTTGGACAAGTTATGACGATGGTGATGATGAAATTGCTGGTATCACCACACCGAAGATTTCCACTGCAGGCAGCAGCGCTGGCCGCCATTGCGGAAGTCAATTGCATGATGAAGTTCTCTCCGCGCACAGCTGCTGTCTCTGCTGTGGACAGCGTGCAGGATGCGGCGAATGGCCTGCTGGCTTTGGAAGGGCTCACGGTGGCTCACGGTTGGGGATCTTTAGGTCCAGTGCTTGTTGCACCCCTTCGCCATGCCCCGCACCCATCCTCCACCCTACTACACCCCATTCCCGCCAGCCTGCCCCCCACCCTAGCGGCCCTAGCTACTAACTGTAACAAACAGTGAGGCATCTTCACGAAGCTCGTGGAGGTGCTACCACCTCCCAGTGGCTTGTCGGCCTCGACACCACTGCGACGCTGTCTAAGCGACCGTCTCCAGGACGAGTGCCTCTGCACAGCTCCGTCCTCCGTCCTGCTTGCAGCCTCTGGCGTTTCAGCGTTTCACCTGCAGGATGCTAAAGACAGACTACCACAGGCCCGGGCCTGGTCCGTGACACTGAAAGTCGACCTTGATAGTCCAGTGGTCTCAAGGCCTCCGTGCCGCTGGTCGCCAGCACTCGGCCGCTTCTGTCTCTGGACTTCTGCGGTGTCTAGGCTGATGCCGAGCAGGTGTTTGAGTCGCTCCTTGGGAGAACTAGTATCCAAGGCCGCCTCTTCAATGCCACAGCACACGAAGTGCTGTCTGCTGCGCCGTATGCTGGCGACGCTGCTTTCAAGTCAGCGACGGAATTCTTCGCTGTCAATGGCGAGCAGCGGCACGTGCGACCTGACGCAAGCAGTGCATGCACGCAGTACATGTTGAAGCTTGTCTATGGTGTAGCCAAAGCTGGGGACACACTGAGGCAGTCGGATACCTCGAAGAGAGACTTGGCATGTGTAACTCCTTGTTCGGGTTTGAGCACAATTACAATTAGTAGCTGCCTGGCCGCAGCCCTGACCGAGGTCTTGCGTTTGTTGGCCCCTTTGCCAACTATGCAACACGAACTGGCACTGCAACATCCGCCTTCACATCAGGCGACCAGGCCAGACTTGTCTGCAGTCTCCCAATGTCTCGTGCATATCGCTGGTCGGCCAGGTCATCCAATTGCACGCAGTTCAAGAGATGACACTCCGGCGAGCGGCGCCCGAGGTGGAGGTGAGGCAAGCTCGTTTCATGCGCCCCCTCTAAGATGGCCACATCTTGCCTGAACTGCAATTGAAGGTCGTTGTGTGCACGAATCTGCACGAACGAGACATTGGAGCGCAACAGCAAGTACATCTAGATAGCATACCGTGTCCTGGTCTTAGCAAATCATTTATGCAAATCACGCATCGGACTGACCACGAGCTTAAGGCGAAGAAGTAGCAGAAGCTTGTGGAATGTGGGGATGACGACTCGCAGTCAGGAGTCATTGAACCTTTGCACCACCGAGCAGCTTGTCCAGTTGGCGAGTCTCAGCCTGGAGGTGCATCCGTAAGCAAGAGATGATTTGCAGGCTGGCTGAGGTCGTTTAATTGCCAAGATGGAGCAGGAGCTGTTCTAAAGCTAGCCAAGTCATCACCTTCGGCTCAACCATATTTCTGTCAGGCCTGCCCAAGTGCCACGTGTGACGAGACTTGCCAAATCGGATGCTATCGGCGACCGGATGGCATTTCAAAGACAGAAGAGGCTGACGGATCTCGTAAACAGTCCACACACGACTTGCAACCAAAGACAATGACAAGCACAGGTTAGTGTCGGCGGAAAGGGTGATGTCTCGTCAAGGTGTGGCCATGCACACAGAAAGGTCGGTAGCTCTAGACCGCTCAAATCATTGGTCTGTACTTTGGTGGGCATCACGGATTTAGAGGGCTGGCTTCTCTCAGTGGTTTGTCCCGGATTGAGAAACATCATCGGGCCTGCTGCTGCCTTGGGGTGCAGTCGGGGTACGGTGAAGATAGGTAACGGAGTCTGCGAAGCTGATCCTCAGCTGACTGCCTTAGCCGGTTGGTTTTGCTTGTGTGAAATCTACCTGATCTTCAGTCCGCGTTGTCGTATCATGTACACTTATGTCCCTCATGTAGTACTTGAATTGACGGTAGCTTGAAACCAAGCTTAGTCTTTGAGTGCTTGTTTTTGAAAGCTGACGACCGCAGGCGCCTTGAGCTCGCTAGCAAAAGTGCGTAGGTACCGTGTTCCGTGGCATCCAGCCCCTAGATCCCGCTTCAAACTGGTAGCGGAGCTAGTGGAGCATCGGACACCAGAATTTTCCGCGTTCGCCGCGCCAAGGAGTCGGGGACCATAGAATAGGCGCTGTAGCTTCCTACCATGTCCGTGGCTGTATCAACCCAATGCCTGGGCACATAGTTCTGCCCCAGCGGAGACCAAGTCTGGCTCTTGTATATACATATATATATATATATGAGGGCTCGGCCTCTGGCTTCCACGATTGGGAGTTCCGTACAAAGGTACGTGTTCTCCAACACCGCGAGCGACAGCGACACGAGGTTTTGAAGGACTTGCGTGCCGCCGCATCGGCCAAGTCCCATTCCGCATCTCCGCGCAAATGGAATGGACGCAACAACCGAGGGTGAGTCGAGTAGCGGTATACCTGCTAGCCCCTCAAGTGCCAGGCACATCCGACGCTGAAGATGAGGACGTGGAGTCCATGCCGTCGCACCTGAGCCAGATCGAAGGCGACGAAGATGATGTCCCGGACACAGATCCGGCGACCTACACTCTGAAGGATGTGAAGGTTGAAGAGCTCGATATGAGCGACTGTGTGCAGAAGATCTTGGAAGGCCTACGTGGTGATGCCTTTTGCATTGCCAGGGACATAGGCCTGGAGAGACTTCTGCAGTACGATGGCATCGACCATTTGGTTGAGGAAATCCGGAAGCAAGCGTTCCCCCTGCAATCCGAAGAGGCTTCCGAGCTTTCCAGACAAGGCCAGCTCATCACTGGTCCCTTGGCGAAACAGCCAGGAGAGCCGATGCTGTCGTACATCGCTCGCCGTAAGCGGTGGTGGTCTACCCTCCGGGAGTTGGACCCAGACATCCGCCTGTCTGAGGCAATGAGAGAGCTATCCGGCTTAGACCGGACTGAGCAGCTGATGATCAAGACCGCAGCTCGGACGCATAGCATCGACGAATACGCCAAGGTCCTGGTGCAACACCATTCGGTTATGCACATGAAAGAACGTCTACTGACGTCAAAGGATATGTCAGGCCCAGGGAGACCCTGGAAGCGCTTTCCGCCGCAGGATCGATATCCTAAATTTGGATACCTGGGTTATGACCCCGAGAGTCAGGACGGTGAGCACCCTGAAGGCGAAGGTCAGCCGGGAGATGGCTACGGGTATGAAGGGTACCCGGCCACTGCGCCCGGAGGTGCGTCCGATGACGACTGGGTCAGGACGAGGACCTTGCAGTCCAGATCAACGCCTATATGGCGGTGGCATCCGAAGCTGAGGTCGACGAGCTGGATGATACTTATGCTGAATCTGTACAGCTTGCTTATGCTGCACAGACAGCATTCGTACGGGCCAAGGGCAAGTCATAAGCCCGGCAAAGTCATCCGAAGCAATCGTACGATTGCTGATTGGAAGGCTCTCCTAACTGTGCCGAGGCGGTTTTGGCATGGGTCGCACGACCTTGGGCTCGGCGGCTGCCAGCACTGGCCGCAGGACCTGAGCTGGGCTCCGCCTTAGCCTTAGGACCAAACCCCGTAGTGTAAGTTGCAGTAGGGAGGCGGCCGCCACCCGCAGAGATTACACCCTGATAAACGCCTCGGTTCATGGCACCGGTGAGACTGTTCGGGTCCCACTTCGCCACATACTGTGCGTGGGTCTTGCCGGACGCGTCGAATGCTGTCTCACCCTGATTGGGTGGCCTATCAACAGGCTCCATGGCTGATCTGGCGGACGAGCTGTGCTCGTCTCAGCAACGAGCACCACCGTGTTCTCTTCACGCCCTGTGGCGGAGACAGACTCGCAGAAGGCGCTGGTGATCTCTTCCACCTCCCTGACAGTGTCAGGGGTACGATGCATGCATCGGGAGCGTTGACCTTTACAGGTATTTCTACCCATAGACGGCCACGAAGGGGACGCTGACATATGTGTCAGGCTGCACGAAGTATCATTAATTCGGCGTGCGAGCTCGAACAAGAGAAGACCGGCCGCAACAGAACGGTGTCTGTTGGCTTTGCAAACCACATGCAAGGCGATCTGCTGGATCCGGCATCCCTCGCATCCAGGATGTTCGCTAGAATATACCTAGCAGACCTAGCATTGGCCTTAAAGGCCTCGTGGTCACTATACTCCCGAGTGATATCGGGGTGCGTCCCAACATGGTCGCGCCTCGGCCGTGACTGCTCGATGTGGGCCTGGCGCTCCGCGGGGTTGGTGATCTCGGAGAGTTTCTCATCCGGCAGCCACGTCACGTCGATAAATATCAGCATGAAGCTGGTTTCGACTGTGACGTTGTCACTGCTGCAGTGAGCAGGTCATCGTGGAGGTGGATTCGGGAATGCTGCGCTAACCCGTCGTTTGGTATTGACATGTGCCTCGGCTTCGCCTACGGTGCCGTGGCTGCGTGCCTTGCCTACAGTGCTATGACTGCGTGTCTTGCCCGTGCTGCTGCCCTCCGTTGCTTCATGCACGTGAGCCCGTTGAGTCTTGTGCATGGGCACAGGGGGCGATGGGATCTTAAACTCTAGGATAAGCCTAGGTTGCTTCGCCCTCATAAGCCCTTCACTTATGTTTATACACAAGAGACCAGAGTCATGCGAACGGCAAAGCTGCACCTTGATAAGGGTGTCATCAGAAGGTAACCGAATGCCAGACGAACTGGTACGCAAATCTTGGCTATGCCAAGTTGAGCTTGTGCATACAGCGAAAGCAACAACGGGGCTGACCCCTTAATCTCGTGCGAATCAAGAACTCCTGGGACCCTAGCTTCGACACCCAGAATCGAGAATGGGATAGTGCGGCTTCCTGGGTTTCCGTGGCGCCGCTCAAACCCTTAAAGGTTCGGTTTCCTTCGGGCTTGAACCTGGTGCTATAACCGTACCCTGCTAGCTTCCCAGCTGCATTAGCAACCCAGTCCGATCCATGAACTGTGCTGTTGCAACCCTCATCTAAAATTGCATGCACGTGTGGTTCCGTGCAAATGTTCACAACGGGAAGATCTACTAGCGCTGAGGTCCAGATCGCTTCTACGGCGTTCTACGGGCGCTGCTTCGAGCGAAGGTTGCAAGGAGTTCAGCAAGTCGGGCAGTAACGCGTACATAGATATGCGGACATGCAAGAAGTGCGGCACAGTCACTAAGACCCGGAAAGAGAAGGAGATGGTTGATCAGGCGACGTGCCCGCACACGTCCACCGAGAGGTCAGGTAGCATCCGCAAGACTAGTCGTGTCAAATGCAAGCTGTGCGGTATGCTTCTGGATGAACAGCCGCAGTCCGAGCGCAAGGCACGAGAGGAAGCGGCCACTGTGTTGCGAGAGTCTAACACGCTAGACTTTGACCTCCTTGGGTCCATCGTTGGCAACACAGGGGATAGCCTGCCAGTAGAAGTTGTCGTGCCTGCCATAGCGTGACCGAACCTGCTGTAACGCGGGGGGACTTGCGAGCGTACCTGCAGGAGTCGCTGGAATGGCATGTAACTCAAAGGAATATCCCTCTTGGTGATCGAGATAGGCGTGTCGTCCCTAACGTCACAAAGTACTCGGTGACCCAATCCAAAAAGTTGGCTAGGCCTGCGGACGGACACTTCTGTGTGCGACCCCAGATGATGTAACCTGGGTATGTGTATAGCACGCACTCATAGGTCATGCATTTGTGTTGGCCGAAAGTGAAAATTCTATCAGAACTTCCGGTGGGCTATCACGCATAATGCCCGCGGCGGCAGTGCGCCGGATCTGTGGGGAGAATATGCTCCCACTGCCCTTGCCGGACTTATCCGACTTCGCGGGAGAGCCTTGGAGATGGGCTGGACAAGCCTCCATTCTGCCCGCACTCACGTTGGAGAGGTATACGACTTCACAATCACTATCCTCTTCCACTGTGGCCAGATAAGCCTGAGGCTTTGCCACCGCTGGCTTTGCAGCGGGCACAGTGTTCCCGCCGGTCGTTGCCGGAGTTGAGGCACCCTTAGGCCCTTAGAGCCACTGCCTTTTCCGCTAAATTTGCATGCTGCGTCACTGGCCGGTGATACCGCACTTTAGGCATCGACTCTTGGCCTTAGGCTCCGCGAGCTTTAAGGTCGCCTCTCTCTGTCGTTTGAATTAGAAGATGGATTGTATCGTACGGTAGCCACGGACCCCGTAGATTTACCATAGACCGACGGCTACTATGCGTAGATGTAGGGGCTTTTTGTCGGGCCGGGATGGTTCTCACAAGTGCTCTACGATTGATGAAAAAGCTGTTTCCTGAAGCCAGGGCGAGTTAATATGGGTGGTGTTATACCGGTTTAGTTCTCAATCCCACACGGAGGCCGGACTAGGATGGATAGTCGTCCTAGGAACAGAAGCGAAGCCCCCACGACTCCCACGATAGGACTGTCTACTGTCTACACCTGCTCCCGGGAAGGGAGCGCCGTCTGCAGGCTGCCACCGAGCCCGCCTGAGCCACCGCACCTCAGAGGCAGCCATGCTGGCGCTACTCCTATAAGGGAGGCAAGGGCGGCCCCGCCCCGCGAGAACCCACATCGCCCTGATAGTCTTTTGGTTCAGTTCTGGGAAGTGTTACGCAGCAAGCCATCCCCTGCTCTCTAGGCGCTTTAAGGCCGGCGATCGCGCTCACCACGACCTCTGCGAGCGACATGACCTGAAGGTGTGCGTGGTTTCGCGTGCAACTGACAGTGGGTATAACTCCACTGCAAAGCTCAAGGCGGTGAACCCCGTCGGACATGTGTATATGCACATGGACCCTGAGGATGGAAGCAGCTGGACCTATGAGGGTGCATGCCATCCCCGCAACTCTGCCGCCGATTCCGTGCCCTCCGAAATCGGAGGAGCTGACATGGTAATGCCAAACACTCCCCCAGGAAACTTGGGGGCGTATGTCACCCTGTGGCAGTACCCGCTTGCTATACCGAGCCAAAAGGGCTCGATGATGCCGAGGAGCTCAGCGGGACCAACAACCCGGGCACCGTCCCTGCGGCAGCGCCTGTTCCCGTTTTACCAGACTGTCGCCAGACGTGGACGAGGAGATGCAGCATATATGGCTCTCTGCAGCGGGGAAGCGGGAGTTAGCCCTACTTTCCCCGAGAGCCGAGCCCAGTCGTCCAAGGCCCTGCAGATGTACTCGCAATGTAGGAGTACCCCGGCTAACCCTAGCCTGCGTAATCTCACCAAAGCCCAGGGTAAACGTCTCATTTCAGGCATCACAGAGTCACAGAGGTGATAGCAGGAGACGCGGTGCTAAGAAGTATTGCCTATAATACTGCTCGTAGCGGCGTCAGCCATCTCATAAAGCTGAGAGATCCCTCCGCGCAGGCGTTGTCCGAGGTGATCTGCGAGCGGGAGGCTAGGCCACCGGGCTAAAAGTGGTTGCGAGGGTTTGTGTCTAGAGTTGGAGTGCATGGCAGACACGTTGGGTATACCGATTGTTATGTCCCAACGGCCACCCCCAACTTGAGGATGCAGTTCGCCTTAGGGGTGATTTGAGTATCTCTGGCAAGGCCCTGGATACCCTTCAGGCGTGGTCTGAGTCTTATGGGTATATCCCCAGGAGCTATGAAGACACTGAAGCTGATGATTTCTGGAAGGTGTGCAATGACATATCTGAGGAATTTTACATCGATGCTTTCAGTAGGACATGCTTTATTGGTGATGACCAGGAGACTGATCCTGAGGACGGTGATGAAGAGCTGGTGCCCGACGTGGAAATGCCACTTCATGAGGATGATGCAGGCGGCGCACTTACGCCAGGAGAGCGTGAAAGGCTCATCCTGGAACAATATCCGTTCCCAGGCACACCGGCCACGGAAGCCGAGCGGCGAGCAGCCTGGCGCATGCTCCCTCAGAGGGTGAGGGTTGCAATTAGGCGTCTTCACCGGGCGTTTGGCCAAGTCTTGAAGCAAGCCCGAGCCAACAAAGACTTCATAGCTGCAGCTCGTCTGTGCAAGTGTAAGGTTTGCTTGGACACTGCTCCAGTCCCGAGGCATCATCCGGTTGCAGGAGAGAGCGTCTATCCTAAGGAATTCAACCATACGGTATGTATGGACACGCTAGAACTGAAGGATTACCAAGGCAATCGGTACACTGCTGTCGGATAAGCTGGGCGGGGCATCCTAAGATTATCGTGACCGATAGGGGCGCGCACAGTACCTAGCCCAGCGTGGCATTTTGCACAAAAATGCACCACTCGAGAGTCTTCAAACGATTGGAAAGGTCGAACGGCACGGAAGACTGGCCAAGGCTTTGGTAAGCAAGGTGGTGCAGGAATCTCAACCCTCGAATATCGAGGAGATGGAAGGCATCGTGGTAGAAGCAGTCACGACCAAGAATGAGTTGTCCAGAGACACCACAGGGATTCAGCCCGGCACAACATGTGTTAGGGAAGCAGCCCAGAGCCCCCGGCTCATTGCTTGCTGAGACGGAGAGTCTCGGCACGCTCATGTCCCGACACGACGAGGCTGGTCCGTACTACGTCACGAAGCGAGGCAGGAAGCCAAAAAGCCTTACGTCCACTTAGACACTTCTCGAAAAGTGGCGAAGGCACTTCAGCGAAATGCTGCCCCGCTTGACACTGACTATAGGGTTGGAGACCTCGTCATCTACCGCCGCGATAATGTCCCTGGAAGTACCGTGTCTGGTCAACGGTAAACCGCGTCATAGGACGCGAGGCTGAAAACGCATATTGGCTACTTCGTGAGAACCTGCCCATTCTTGTGAACGCGCGCAAAATGCGCCCAGCCGACGAGATAGAAGTCGCGGCGCACCGTGTTCTCGCTGTTTTACCGGAGGCAATCGTCCACGGGCCTGAGCAGCGATTCGCCGACGAAAGGACGGCTGACCCGGTCACCGCGCCGGCGACATCAAGGCCATCGGCAGCTATTCCGGCTACTCCGTTGCCAAGTGTGACTGCGCCCAGTACCCCATCGGCGCCTGCCCCTGGCACACCGATGCCGGCTCCGCGAACGCCTGGGAGAAGTAGACCCAGAGATAAGACGGGCGCCGCCCGCTCTCGGTCCCCAGCAGCTTCCCACGGATTAGTTGTGCCGGAGGGGGGACCCCGTGGAGGAGTTCGCCAATGGTTTACTTGCCATAGGCGGTTTCTCTCCCCAGGCGAATGTCTGGAGCTGTTACGGCTCTATGCGCGCTGTCGACTTGAGACGTATAAGCGTCCCCTGTTGACGACGGCGACCCCGAAAGGATAGCTCTGGCGCTTGGTGTGTATCACCACGGCGGACGCGCAGGAGTGTCAGGTCCTACAAGGGACCGACCCGGATTCGCTACGTACTTGAATAAGTACTGGCTTCAATATTGTGACTGCGCTGGATACGCGAGACCGATGTGGAGCAGCATACAGCTCCCAGAGACTCCAATATCCCTAAATTAACGAATGTACCTTAAATTCTAGTGTAATTATGATTTAAGGAATGTTCCTTGATTAAGGGATATTGGAGTTTCTGGGCGGACAAATCGTGGTGCCGATGCTCACAAGGACCTGGCTAACACGCCAGGGTCGTCCAATTATACAATTGGCGTCGGTGACTACAGGGGTGGACGCCTCTGGGTTGAAAGTGCCGCAGGTACGACGCCTGCGAGGGTACAAAACGTTGTCATGCAAGGCGTAGTGTTTGATACTAAGAACAAAGTTCTTAGATTCTCGCCCAAAGACGTGCATATGGTTGCTCCGTATACAGGAGAACGTTTTAGCATTTCCGCTTACACGGTCAGCGACTTAGGAAAGCTTACCGGAGAAGACATTCAGCTATTGTCGGACTTGGGATATCCTATATATAACGATGCACCTCGCACGTTCGGCAAAAAGGGCGATGGCATATACTCCATTGGACACTCGGATCTATCTATCCAGACCTTTCTCGAACGACTGACCGAACACGGGATTAGCGATCTCATAGATGTCCGGAGTGATCCACATAGTGCAAGATATCCTCACTATAATCGTGAGGAGTTGGCCGCCACTTGCTTTTCGAGAGGTATTGTTTATACCCATGCACCAGAGCTAGGCAATCGCAACCATGGCGGTATTCAGGCCAACCTCCAGACTGGGAGGGGAAAGGAAACAATCGCACGGATTACCGGCGAAGCCCACGACACCTATCATAGGATAGTGATTTTCTGCTCTGAGGCCAGCTGGCGCCGCTGTCACAGACAAGACATAGCTAACCACCTGCGGGTTAGGTCCGACAAAACTGTTGGGCATATCAGAGCGGATGGGTCACTGGAACCGCACCCTCTTCACCATGCCCATATTGGCGAAGAGATGCAGGGGACAGACCCTCAGCCTGTGGCGGCGCCGTGCATAGTCACTCACTCTCACCCCAGATGGGGAAGAATGCTTCGGTACGACCGTTGATGCAGCCTTTCTTGCCACCCTCATCGACTACCACAACGCGCGCATGGAGGCAGATAGGTCTATAGACCAAGCGATGAACGCTGAGTGGCAAAAGTACACCGAGTTCAATGCGGTAGTCCCTTGCACAGACAAGGAGTTTCGCGATCTGATGAAAGCAGGACATGTTTGTATCCCACAAAGTGGGTGCTCACTGACAAGAATGAACATCTCTGGCAAACCCCAGAGTACACTCCCAAGTGGAAAGCCAGGCTAGTAGCCTGCGGCAACTTTGAACACATAGGCCGCGAAGAAGACATTCGTGCGGACAGTCCCACTGCCGAGCCTGAGAGCCTGAGGGAATTGCCATCATTTGTTCATGGTTTGTTTCACTCGGTCTTAGGCTCAGGGCAGGCGATATCACGAACGCATGCTTCCAAGGGAAACCCCTTGAGAGACTCCTCATTCTTAAGGTTCCGAAGCACCCACAGGGGTCCCAGACCCCTTGGGCTCAAACCGTCCCAGGTTCTTTCCGCCTTGTATTTCATTACAGGAGAGGACAATAAGCTGTGCGCTGCAATCTGCACACACGTGGACGACTTCCTTTGGGCCGCCACGCCATCTGGTGAACCAATTGTACAGCGGCTACTCGATCGGTTCAAGATCGGTCGTATAGAGTCCGACACGTTCAGGTTTTGCGGGCGCGAGTACGTCCAAAGTGCAGAGGGCACGATCAAGATCAACTGTCGAGACAACACACGTGCCATTCGTCCCATCGACATTCACAAGTCGGAAAAGGGGACAACGCCTGTGACGAATGCCCAGCGCACAGCGTTGAGGTCTGTTATCGGATCGTTAGCTTGGGTGGCGCGAGCTACACGACCAAACCTGGCTTACAGAGTCAACGCTCTCCAACAGGCCGTGGTCAAGGCTACGGTCGAGACCCTTCGCGAAGCCAATAGGGTTGTAGCACTCGCGCTGAATGATGCCGAGCGCTCTATCACCTATAAGGCGAAACTTCCGTGGAGCAAAGGCGAACTCGCAGTTGTTACCTTCTGCGATGCCTCGTTTGCCGGCGAGTCTGGGCATAAATCCCAGAGAGGGAGATTTCACTATCTTACATCCGCCAAGGCTGCTGTAGACGCAGATGCAGTCCACCATGACATGCATCTTATCTCCTATAGTTCATCCACTATGAAACGGGTATGCAGAGCAACTCTGCAGTGCGAAGCATACTCGCTACAGCACGCTACCGAGCACGGTGACAGAGTCCGAGCTGCAGTGCTCGAGGTGCAAGGAAAACTCCCTATGTCACCACACTGGGAGGAAATCGCCAGGCGCAGCATTTTTCATCTGCAGTTTACAGACTGCCGGTCACTGTTTGACCATCTGACAGCATCAGTGCCGCGCTAGTGCGAAGACAAGCGCCTATCCATAGAGATGGCAGCTTGCCAGAGTCTGTGGGAGGACGACACTCCCACTCACGTTGCGTATAAACCGCACAGAGACCAGTTGAGGTGGATCCCGACACCTTTGCAACTTGCTCATTGCCTCACAAAGAGTATGAATCCACCACTCCTGGTCAATCAAACTATCGACAGTAATGTCGCACAGGTACGAAATGTGCCAAACATCGCGCCTGCGGACACAAGTGAGCTCCCCAAGCCCGTTGGGACAGCCAGCGAGACCGCACCTTGAGTTCAGTATTTTTGAACACCCACGTCTCATTGCGTGCAACCCGGCATAGACCGGAGTAGCAAAACTGATCCAATGTGAGCAATTCGTGCACGTATCGACACACTACAGAAAAGACGGGTGTGAAATCTACCTGATCTTCAGTCCGTGTTGTCGTATCATGTACACTTATGTCCCTCATGTAGTACTTGAATTGACGGTAGCTTGAAACCAAGCTTAGTCATTGAGTGCCTGTTTTTGAAAGCTGACGACCGCAGGCGCCTTGAGCTCGCTAGCAAAAGTGCGTAGCTACCGTGTTCCGTTGCATCCAGCCCCTAGATCCCACTTCAAAGCTTGTGACACGGCTCCAGAAATCAGTCTTCGATCTTGCTTTGACCGAGGCAGGCCTCCTGCAGTTTCCAGCGATGCATCCCAGCTTCTAACGGGCTTTGGGCAGCCAACGATGTCTTACAGGCACTACTGCAGTCAGTGGACGCATCGATCAGTGCAGTGCTGTTCACGAGTTTCATTGTCATAACAGTGTCTGATTCTGTGATTTTGGAGGCATGTGACCCCGTAGATGGAAATGGTATTTTCTACTCCTTCGGCAACCCGAACAGTTCGTGCCCATTTATCTGCGAGAAGGCACGGATTTGATGGTCACAGACCGTCGCAGTGTCCTGGTGTCGATCCAGCGCATGCCTCGAGGCAGATGAGCATCCTTTGAGCCGATCCTGCGCTCCAGTTAGCCATGGCTACTTCTCTCCCACCTGTGGAGGCCCCAGGACTCCAGCGATCGTGGTGTCATCTGTTAGCGATGCAGCTTTGCGTCCTGCAGCTCAGGCAACAATACTTGGGAAGCTTGCTCGGGGCCAGAGGGGGTGTCCGATGCTCGGCTTAAAAAGCCGCCGCCACCACCAATTTATCCGGCACGATGCGAGTTGAGCTCCAACTCCAACCTGAGGACGAGCTGTTCAGTGCAGTGGCAAACTTTACCACAGCCGGGCATGGTGCACCAGATGGCTGCGAGATCACTCTTGCGTTTCCTATGGCAATGCCTGCTTCAATCGGATGCTCGTCATGCACTGGTGAATCAACTTTAGCAAGGGCTCAGTAGCGAGTGCAGAGTCTACTGTTCTTGTTTGGGGTTTACGCCTCTTCAACAACGACATCTCGGTGCCAAACAAGGCAATGCAGCGGCGGCAATGGCGGCTCCTTTTACCGTGGAGCTGTTTGTCAACATATCGCTGGATGCCATACCTGTAGGCCTGGAAATGTTTGTAGCAACTCGAAGCATCTGCAACTCTTCTAACCAATGTGGAGTGCAGCGGCAGGCAGCACCAGCTCCAGCAGTATGGCGGTTCTTGTCGGCAGCTTCCCCACATGGTGCCTCAGTTGTATTCCAAAATATCGTACATGTTTGTAGGAATTGTACGGACAAAGAGACCATGCCAGTAACCTCGGCCAGTGTCTGACAAAGATGCGGTTCGTGCCTTTTTAACATAGCTCCTTCGATGATCTGCTGCAACACAGCGCAGTAGCATCATAGAAGGTATCTGGCTTTACGCCGAAGCTCGTCCGGGCAGGCGCAGCATGTGCCCAAGATGCTGCAATTTGCGAGTTGCCAGCACAAGTGTAAACAATTGGCTGTAATCCGCTCTGCATGTGTGCACGGTTTTCCAAGGCTCCTTTTCTATCACAGCCGTATCACCTTGGCTTCGCATCTGAGCGCGGAGGTGCGGTGAGGCGGTATTGTAAAAGAGAGAGTACACCGTTAGAATTGGAAGCATGCCCAGGACAGCGTGATCGCATCGAATCCTGTTAACTGGGACAACAGCCGACAAGCTTGGCGCCACGTGGCGGTAGTGGTCATCCCAAATCTGGCATCGACGCACAATGTCTTCTTTTACGTCGATCCTCGGCATCACTGTCGTTGCATTCTGTCCCGAACCAAGCCGGTCCGAACGCATGAGCGAGTGGTAGTATGTGTTGAACCCATGGCCATTGAGGATGGGGAGCTGGCATCCTCAGGGTACCGTGTCGTGTCTTTGATCGACATCCTCGAAGCCCCCTACATCGTGCCAGCACACCGGGATGTTTTCCATGTGGGGCCCGTCAATGTGAAACGCTTTCTGGCAAGAAACGAGTTTTGGGGCCCTTGGGGCCTAAGCTTCAGATTCGGACTGAAAAGGTTTTCCGGAGCTGCTGGCTGCCGGCAGACCCTACTATGACCTGCCCTTGTACACGGGCCAGCTGGACGAAGTGTGCACTGCTTAGCTTGGCCAATCACTGGCAATAGCGCGCGCGAGAGGTTAGTCAAGGCCATGTCGAGCACACAGTTCGTTCAAGACCGCGAGCAAGCACAGCCATGCACACCGAAGCAACGCATTGCCAAACAGATCCAGGCGTGTGCACCATGAAGCCTTGGACGGGCTGACGCTCGGGTCACAGATCTCGGAGCTGCGACGCCGTGCGGCTTGCAATTCGACCCTCGGCCGATGGAGAAGCCTATAAAGCCATGCTTACACTTGCAAATAACGCTTGCCGGCTTGCTATAGAGTCAAGACTTGCGGCGGTTTTTGGAGAGCCGACAGCACGTGAAGTTATCCATGGTGCCGCTATACTTGGCTACTTGGCAGAGAGCATTCCCTCGTTTGAGGCCCTTTGAGCAGCTCGAGGGTTCCACGTGCCAGGCCTTACCCAGGCCTTGAGGGGCTTCGGTCCGATGCCAGCGTCTTGCTTCTCCTTGTGGCCCTCCCCAGACTCGAGTTCGCAGCGCAAGGGGCTTCGTCCATCCACTTGTGGAGAATGTCTGATTTGATCGCTTTGCTAGGCTCACGGCCCCCAACACCAGCTCGGAGCGATCAGAGTGCCGAACTGGCTACGAGCTTTGTGGCGCATTGCCCGGAATCTGTGTGGAAGCTTGCCCAGGCTTCTCGGAAGCACTGAGACTGGCTTCCCCTGAACAGCATGGCATGGGCCGGACCTTGCATGCTTCCGCACCCGAGGTATTTTGCTCCGTCAGTCAGACTGCTCCTGCGATTGTCCGCCGGCCTACTTCCAGCCAGCACCTTGGAAGCTGCCGAACCTCTTTCTCTCACTTTCACCCGATCGCAGCCTACCAAGCGGGACAACACACGCTTGCGGGGCCGTCTGCTCTGATTGACTGATCTGGGATTGGTGCGGGATTGGTGCTACCGCGAGTGTGGTTTCATCTTCTGCTTGCTATGCAGGACATGGCTTGCCTCTGCCATCCACCTGACTGGATCTGGTGAAGTGAGGACGCCAACACAGAGCATGATGTGCTTTTGCGATGCTGAGATAGCTGTAGTCGCATAGCAGCATCCATGCACGACTGGCCACGCCTGTGTCTCCGCCAGGAATGCAACAATCTACGATGCAGAGCACACCATACTTGGCTCGGTTGGCTTCGTAGCGCTGCCTCAGCGCATCGCTCTCTCGCCGGACCCGTCCGAGGCCGGCAGGAAACGATCGTGCTTGCAATGGGATGTTTGAGATGCGAGCAAGCTGATGTGCTCTTGATGGCTGTCTCGGAGGTGGCTGTGGTGGAGGTTTGGGGTGGTGCCTCGGCCAGCTACGTTTCGCTGGAGGCTCGGCGAAGAAGGAGCTGTTGAATTGTGCAAGTTGGGGGAATCCGGGCAGGTGGAGACGCCTTCGCCCTCCAGCCAACGCCTGGGGGTCTCCTCGTGACCTGCAGCGAAGTCTAATAGCAATTGGGAGATTTGGGAGAGGGAGGAGTGCTTTAAGCAGGGCCGCAAAGCAGGGCCTTGGCCCTGCTTTTAGTCGACGGCCTCGGACTTGTCCGAAGCATACGCCAGCTGAGAGTTGCAGTGAGCTCAGCCCCCCCCCCGAATGCAAGGCTCCACGACGTCGCGTTGCAGGCAAGAACTTTGAGCAGGGCTTGAGATGTCAGGGCGCATCAGCTCAAGCTAGCCCCCGTTTCATGCTACTTGTTCTGTTGATGCCTAGTGGGTCGAGTCAGAGGCTTGCATATGCCCGTGGCAGGCCGATCAACCAACTTTACTGCATCACCGCCGCGTCCTGGCGCATGCCGACCCTTCCTTGAGCTGTTCACGCTGCTCCGGAGAGGTGCTTGCAAACTTTCCCAGACGGGTCGTTGTTTTGAGGCTCATCTAAATCAACAGGCTCGCTGACCTCATTTCAGACTTCGTTCGGGGTTGACAGGTCAATGATGCCAGAAGTGTGTAGAGTGCCGCTGGATGGCAGGCGCCGCGATCCGTGCTGCCGCGGCAGGCCAGGGCATTCGTGAGGGCTGGGCCTACCGACTCCTACCTGGGTCTGTGAAGCAGCCGCTTGCTTCTCTTTTGAGCAGGACGCGATGTCTTGTCGATGTGCCGATGGCTACGGTCCCAACCTGCTGGGCAAGTGTGTTCCGGTCGGTGGGCCACTGCAGTCTCCGGTGATCAATCTGGACAACGGCACATACCACACTGCGGGAACTCGAGTTCGCCTCTCCTTCCCACCGGGGCAGGCCAGTTGCCGGAAATCGGCATGGATCGAGTTTCAGCTGAGTGATTGAAATCAATGTCGGAATCCGGAAGGATCTCGAGGCTCCATGGCTTCTGGCGATCCGCTACGAGCACCTCGGCTCATGACGTGTCTGGCACGTTTTTATTGGTTCGAGGTCTAAGTCCACAGTTCCTCGTGCTGGTCAAGCCAGGTACGGCAGCGCACCGCAGGCTCCATCATGCGAAACGTCGCTTCTCTACGAGGACGTGACAGACAGCATCATTGAGCACCGAGCAGAGATGGGCAACGGCCATGGCTCGTTGCAGGAGCCCGCCAACGTTCCAGAGCCCGGGCTCGACATCATCAGGCCCTGAGAAGCTTCGGCTGCAATGCGGGGGAGGGATCCTTATCCTCCTGCGCTTTCTGCGAGGCGCCAGGAATCCGTGATTGTGCGGGCGGTGCTTTGCCACCCGATGTGGACAATGTCCCTAGAGAGTCGCGTAGAGCTTTACGGAAATGACCAGATGAACCCGCCTCGATGCGCTGCCTGGCAGCAGGATGCCTGAGGGATTTGCTTTCGACTAGGACAGCTAGCCACTAGCCCAATGCACGCAGATCGCTCCGAGGTTGTGGTCTCCGGAGACCTCTCAACGGAAACCTCCTATGCTTTGCAGGTTGAGGCCTGTTGGCTTCACTAGTTCCCTCCTGCATCGTCGTGCTTTACATGTGGAAAGCCACCGCAGGTAGACTTGCTCCTCGATCAGCAGCCGGATGCAACGATCTTTTACGAGATCCAAGGGTGTCTCACTTATCATTTGTGCAGGGTTTTTGGGCTCGCTGCGGGAATCTGCAATCCCAGACCCCGAACTACAGTGTGCATGTATCCTCAAAAGGAGCAGTGGTCAAGCTACCTTCGTTGCTCCACTGGTTCTGAACACGCCTGGAGTGGACTCTCGCCTGCATACCAGCTTTGCCTGCAGTGGAAACCGAGTCCTGACTGGATACGAGCTCTTGTCATGGAAAGTATGACATGCTCAGGTGACTGTCACTGCTTGGGCCGAGAAGCTGGGATTCGACCCAAGTACTCGAACCACGTGCGCTTACACGATCGATGGCCAGGAACCAACTGCTGTACATGATTGAAAGGTACAGGTACTTTGAAGCAGCCACACGGATGCTGTTACCTCGCCACAAAATTATTGCGATACTCAGTCGCGGCATGTTGCATCCTTTTCGTTTGCAGCGTATTGCTGGATGTCAGTTTTTGCAATTGAGAGTTTTGCAGCATTCCCTCTCGTGAACTAGACAACAGCCCGTACTGGAACGTAGGCGCGGGCGCGCCTAGCGTTGCAGTGGCCGGCACTCGCGGACAATCCACTGGAAGGCTTTGCAGCTGAGCAGAACGCTTGGCTCGTGTCTTGGTTGCTCAGGCCAGAAGTTCCGGCATGGTATGGATGATTCGCTATTGAGCGGCGAATTGATGAAGCTGCATCGAGGCCCCTCGAGGAATGGAAGAGTTGAGCTTCGACCTCGATGTTAGTGGCGTTCCGGTCGACACTCCCGGGCGTCTTGACAGATGCGATAAAATTGGCCTTATGCCGTATTTCATGTATGCTGTGGTTGGCAGCCGAGCTAGTTGAGGCTGCAGCTCCAGTATCGACTAGAACGTGGAGCATTGGGCTTCTCGTCTTGGACAGAGCTCCCACCAAGCAGAGGACACAGCCAGAGTAGAGTTGTCAACAAGTGCTGTTATAATCCTGCAACATGAAAACACATGGCATCGAACGCCTGCGCTGCCCGTGTTTGTGCCAGGACTTCTTCTGAGGGTTGCGGATAACCTGGAGGTCGACCGACTGATGTGCTTGAGTGCAGAAGATGAAGCGTCGGTTGTGCCAGGCACCCAACAGAACCACCCTTCTCCAGATAGAGTGGCGGGCCAAGGAGACCGAGGGTCGAAAGGGACCCGCCAAGTCCCCATCACCTCTCCGTACCATGTGGAGGAGCCCGGGTATATTTGGACTACCCCCGGGTACCTTCGTGTGCTCTTCGTGGCGACGCGAGTGGAGGCAACGGTGTGCAGATGCACAGCGGTGAATGAAAGGAGCCATCTATCAGTTGAATTCCTAGTACTACAGATAAGACGACAACGACGAGGCGGTGGCCGTAGCGGTTGTGGAGGTGGTGATGCTATGTGATGCTGGTGCTCATGATGGTGGTAGTGAGAGGACGAGATGATAGTGACAGTGTTGATAGGGATGAAGATGATCGACACGGTGCTGCATCTGAGGCTGTCAATGATGTGATCCGACCATGATGAATATGAAGAATAATATACTGATGCTTATGCTGCTGCTGATGATGATGACGACGATGATATGACGACAACAGCGACGATGATGACGAGGATGATAGTTATGACCGTTTTCATTTATGCTGCTGATGATGATGAAACTGATGCTGATGCTGATGCTGATGATGATGATGATGATGATGTCGAGGATGATTGTTAATAAACAGCAGTGGCAGTGGCAGTGGGCAGTGGGCAGTGGGCAGTGGGCAGTGGGCAGTGGGCAGTGAGCAGTGGGCAGTGGGCAGTGGGCAGTGGGCAGTGGGCAGTGGGCAGTGGGCAGTGGCAGTGGCAGTGGCCGCAGGAGGAAGAGGAGGAGTAGGACTAGGAGTAGCAGTAGTGGTAGTGGTAGTGGCAATAGTAGCAGCAGTAGTAGTAACAGGAGTGCGGTGGTCGTGCTCGTGGTGTGGTAGTGGTCGTGGGACCGGTAGTCGCAGCGGTATTGGTAGTGGTGGTGGTAGTAGTAATCGTAATAGTGGGATTAGGA
Organism: Symbiodinium sp. clade A Y106; assembly: GCA_003297005.1. Lineage (NCBI taxonomy): Eukaryota > Dinophyceae > Suessiales > Symbiodiniaceae > Symbiodinium > Symbiodinium sp. clade A. The sequence continues at coordinate 88,869 of BGNK01000551.1, read as the reverse complement.
GGAGTAGTAGTAGCAGCAGCAGGAGTAGCAGTAGTCGTAGTAGTAGTAGTAGCAGCAGCAGCAGCACCAGCAGCAGCAGCCGTCGTCGTCGTCGTCGTCGTGGTCGTCGTCCTAGTTGTAGTCGTTTTGGTGTTGTTGGTGGCGGTGGTGGTGGTCGTCATCGTTGGCGTCCTCGTGCTGTCGTCGTCGCTGTGGCCTTTTGCCCTTTTGTCAGCAGTGCTCGCCATTGATCTGGCAGCCAGTGCCAACATAAGCCCGTTTTCACACAATGCCAGTCAGTGAAGCCGAGTCCGACAGGCACCAATCATCCAAGCAGAGCCGGTGGAGGCTTGGAGCCTTGGCGATTCGTGGTCTCTTGACCGCACCCGAGCGTATGTTGTCTTGCATTGGTTGCCATCTGTGACACATGCAGCAGAAAACGGATATTAAGGTTTCCTGGGAGCAGCCGTGAGCGAGCCTCTTCGGAATACATGCAAAGTCCAGGACTTGACCAAGATGCGGAAATTTCAGCCCTCCAAGCCTTTGCTAAGCCGTGATGGTTGGTTCCGCGAGAGAGGTAGATCCTACTAGGCGTGAAGAGGCAGGGAAGGCACTAAAATTCGAGAACCGCTTCTATTGTTGCATAAGATGAGGCAGCGATCAGGTTTTACGCCATTTTAGGTGGGATGTAGACTGAGGCTAGGAGAGTGAGTTTCACACCCCAAAGGGCCATTGGCAGCCGGAATGCGGTGCATTCATGTCCGGGAGCTTCAGTCATGGGCCACAAGACACGCTAGTATTTCCGAATTCTGGCATGATTGTGATTCTCGTCTCTATCCAGACTGAATTGGGTGAATGGGGAGCGAGCATCGGCGGGTGCAGCTCACTGGGATATCATGAGCATCCTGCGCAGCGGGCATGTGCTAGCCTGAGTGAAGAAATGAAGCAGACTGGGGCCGACTGTCGCACCTCCTGGCCACGAACACGGGTGAACACGGGTCGCAACAGGGCAGCACGGGGCTGCCGATTAACCCGGCGGGGCTGGGGGGTGGGGTGCGGGCAGGATTTGCAAACAGAAGTGCACAAGTGCCAACAGCTGCCTAGTTAAGTTGGCACGCACGTCGCAACTCCATTGGCCACATGCTGTAGGTGCGAATCGGATTTAACGTTAGGGTTGAGGGGTGGGCCATGGAAGAGACAATTTGCTGCGAATGTCTTTTGCTCTCGGAATCGCAGAGGAAAATCTCCATTCTCAAACGGGGACTGACAGGCAACAGCAACAGAGAGTTCCAGTCAGAGACCGGCTTCTACTACGAAGCTAAGGAGCCATGCGTCAGGTGCATCGGATCCAATTGATACAGCCGACGCCCGGCTGCAAACGGCTCTCATCCCAAGAGCACAGTACAGGGCTTTTACTTTTCTGGTACAAGAAGCTGACTTTGTTTTTTTCTCTGCAGCGGGTCAGGAGCTCATCTGCTCGCATGCTGTTCTCGGTGCGAGCAGAACTTGGACAGCTGGAGGCGACACCTGGGGATTTCAGTCAATCAGAAGTGATGTCTGGGCTGAATACTCTGCTGCGAAGGATCCGACGACGACCCTGCTGGAAATCACATCCCAAAACGTGTCGTCGCTTAGCGCAGGCGGGATGACTATCCTGCTTTCCTGAATTTTGTGTGTATCCGCAACCAGGAGGCACAGTTTGAGTTCTCGAAGTCTGCATTTTGTCTTTTGTCTGCGCGCTGCTGCATGCTTGCCCAGGAAGCCCTCAGAAGCTAGACTGTTTCTAAATTCGTCTTGATGCACCTTTTGAAGCTTCCAGCCCCGTCACCGCTTCACGCGCTTGGCAGCCTTCGTGGAGCGCTTCCGCTCGGCAGCTCCGTCCGTGGGACTTTCTCCTGAGGCGGTCGGAGGGCAGCTGCGCGTAGAAAAAGCATTGAGATGATGGACAATGTTCTCGGTGGCAACGACGACGACTATCTTTGCCTTTACTGCCGTTCATCCTGCGATGGTAGTGTTGATTGCAAGGGTAGTGGTGATGGTGCTGGTAGTGGAGGTGGGGGTGGCGGTTCTGGTGGTCGTGGCCGTCCTCGTTGTCGTAGCGGTAGCAGTCGTCGTCGTCGTCGCGTTTGGGGGGAGAAGGATTATGGTTCAATGGTTCTTATTGCTCGTCCTCGTCGTCGTCGTCGTGGTCGTTCCTCGTCTTCGTCCTCGTCCTTCGCCCGTCGTCGTCGTGGTCGTCGTCGTTTTGGTCATCGTCGTGAAGACATCATTTCCACCGGTGCCATATTATGACGACGACTTCGAGTACAGCAACTGCATCGGCAATGATAGCGGCCGCGAGCTTCGGCACCCTTATCTAGTCCCAATGTGCTTGAGGTGTCACTATTTGCCTTTGTTACCGTTCGTCTTGTCTAGCGTTTCAGGACTGTCTATTGACATTGAGTAACGGTTTCTTCTGCAAGCTCTGCTGGTGCCAGTTTCAAGCTCGATTCTGCATTGCGTGCATGGTCCGGACAGGCTTTCCCAAGCGAGTGCAGCGGGGTGTCACTGATTCAGCCGCCTGAGCTGGTCAGTCGTTAGATGTTGCCTGTGAAAGTCGCTGATGCTGGGCATCATTTGCCTATCAGCCTCGCACGCTTGCGGATGGCAGCATGCCTTCGAAGAGTGCACATCGAACCAAGGGCAGCCGAAGTGCCAAAGCTTTGCGACTACCTCGGGCAGTTTCAGGCTTTTGCCCTGCAAGTAGAGGGATTTAGTGCCGTTGTGGTGGTGTGTGTCATCGTGTACGGTGAGTGTTGAGTAAATAGGACTCTTGAGTGCGGCTCACAGGTGCTCGGCGGGGCAGTCGTCACGGCCTATGCAATGGTTGCAGGCCCCCGATAGTGTAATACTTGCACAGATCTCTTGTGGAGCAGGGCTTCAGACTAAGTTTCAGAGCCCGAGAGATGCTGGCAGGCTTGCTGGAGAGCTTGCCTGCCACCTTCCTGGTACCGAAGGAGGCCGGGGCAATGTGCTGAGTTCAGGGGGATCTCCAAACAGGGCATCGGACCTCCTCTGAGGTGGAGCCGGCTCCAGGTGATCTGAGCTTTCAAGCACCAGCAGAGGCACAGCTTCAGTGTCGCAGGGAGTGTCGCAGTCGACTGCGTGTAGCTGTTCCTGGGAGTCCGAGAGGCGACAGGTCAAGTGCTGACCGTCCAAGATGTCGACGTGAAAGTTATGCCATCGACCGCAGAGTCCTTGATTGTCACTGCATCTTGGCAAGAACACGTCGTCCCCGTGTGTCCCCAGTTTATCCCGAAGCAAGCCGTTGCACATGCCAGTCCCAACGGGCCTGGAAGGTTGGGCAGCCAAGCGCAGAGCGCCAGAGTTGCGTGCTCGCGACGCCCTACCGCGCGCTGGCCAAGTTTCGGAGATATCGTGATATGAGTCACAAAGCCGTCAACATACGATATCATACGATGTTCCGGGATGCTGCAGTGACCAGCAATCCCTACCTCAGATTGAGCTGTTCAACCTTGCAAGATCGCGGAGGATTGCAGCCGAGGCTATACCAATTCGGCACCGGTCACTGGCATGAACTGGACCACGAAGTCTATCCTTGATTGCAGCTGGCTTCCATACAATGGCCCTCGAAAGCTGAATTTGGACAACATGATGCAGCAGGCACATTATCAAAATTCGGGCCCGGGCTCGATCTTAGCATTTTGCAGATCGTCCATCCTCGTTTCTTGCAGTGGACAGGCCGGACTGGACACCGATGCCGATCTGACGCTGAATGTGACTATCCTGACTACAGTAAGGCCTGCCTTGCATGCGAGTGTGAGTGGGCACCGGGCAGAGCCGGCTTTTGTGGCTCTTGTACCTTCAAGGCGCCCGGGATACCTCTGGTCTTTCCCAACAGCAAGCGCATTCTTCTGGCTGCGAGAGCGCACTCCGGCGCCGCAGGTCGTGCAGGCCAGCATGGGCCAGCGCTGGTCTCTTGCTTTGCAAAAAAGCCTGTCCAATTCGCTTCCAGGTCTTGGAGCCGGGTGCAGCGAACCCTGCAGCCATGGTCTGGTTGCAGGAGCTCTGAGCTCTAGACTCTAGAGTCTAGAGTGTGTTAGGGCAATGATCAGATTCAGAGTGTGGGAGTGCAGAGGAGCAGGGAGGCGAGGCGGTGAATGCAAAGTGCTATTTCACCTTGCACTACGAGCCCCTGGAACTGTCGGATGCTGCAGCCTCAATGGCCCACCTGCCGCACTGCTTCTAGTCTTGCGAAATCACTCTCAGGTGCCCGCCCCGTTCCTCGTGGAGGCAACAGCCAGTTTAGAGGGACTCGACAAGCCATGCAGTTGATCACAAAAAATTATGGCCAGGTCCCTACCGTCACCGCGAGCGTTGCCAGCTTTTTCGACGCCTTTCGGCCGACCACTCGCGCTGAAGGCCTGCACGGATCCAACGATTGGAGGACTCTCCTCCGGGTTGTGCGCAGTGTTGGTTGCTGAAGCACGGCTGTCCGCATGTGCTTTTGTCGCTGTGCCCCCCCACAGTTAGAGGACAAATGTGGATCTGTGTTCCTGGCCATCTGCACGGCCCTAAGCACGCCCGCAGATTTCTGCTGCCTGCAACCTAGTGATCACGACCTCTCTTCATTTCATGTCCTTCATCCACACTGGAAAAGGGTTGACCTGAGACAATGCCCACCTGCCATCTGACACTCAGCCTAGCCGCCACTCGAGGTCTGCGAGCTGCCCCTCAATGGAACATTGCCTGCAGAGTTGGTGTATGTGCCATCAGGATACTCGCGGCCGAAAGCTTAGCATGCACCGTTTACCCAAGCTCTGCAGTTTCTGTTTCTGCAGTAGCGGCTTTCATACTTGCCTCTGTGGGGTCCAAAGGCTTTGCGCCTGGGCCCGCTGGCCTGGATATCTCGAGTCAGCCCCCAGCTGTCCGCGTCCAAGTGCGAGTTGCCGTGCGTTCGGGGTACGCCAGCCGGACACGCCAGAGAAATGCCTGGAAGTCACAAACTACTTGCAGCTCTTGCTAGGCTAGACTGGATAAAGGACAGAGTCTCCCGTAGGTCAAGTGATTTCGTGTCGTTCGTCTGGGTGTTGAACGGCTCGACAGGATCCATGTTGTACAGACCTCCAGTCCAGCAATAGACAGCATAGTTGCTTTCTCCTTATCAAAACATTCAGAGTACCCTTTGCACTGAGGTTCTTGAGCCGCGAGTCACAGGTGTGCTTTTGTGCTCCCGAGGAGTCGTCGTCATGAGCCAGGAGAGGGAGGGTGATGCGCTCATGGCAGCACCTGAGAATTCCTTCTCCATCGAAGGCGAGTCACCTAACACCACCAAGGCCAAGCCTCCTTGCAATCCGCTGTGTGTGCCTGTTTTCCTGGCCGTGGTCCTCTATGGACAGCTTCTTCACGGGCTGTGTGCCCTGCTGCTTCTGCTGGGGATCCGTGTGTCTCCTCGTGTTACTGGTGACCACACCTTGCGCCTGATGGCAACCACTTTTGCGACGACGGCAGGCTCTCATCCGGTCATTGACGACACACAGGGGCCGGTAGTGTTCCTCTGCAATCACAGGAGCTGGGGCGACTTTGTGCTGGACTCTGCTTTGCTGGGGGCTCCCTCCTTCGTCTCTCGATGGCTCGTGGCCCTCGGAATTCCTATGACAGCGGCTTGGGGCTATCTGCACGGATGGATATGGTTCTTCCAGCGCGGGACGAAGCATGCCGAGGGCACGGTAGCCTGGACAGCCAATTTCTGGGACAACAAATACCATGCCTTCCCTGAGAAGGGAGTGGTGCTGTATCCTGAGGGAACAAGAAACTTCGAACCTCAGGGCATGCCCCTCAAACCGGGCGGACTCGTTTCCATCTTCCAGTTGGGGTGGCCTGTGCAGATAGTCATCACCACCAACAAGGAGTGGCTTGTTTCCGAGAAGTCTTGCTATGTCGGTTGTGGCACGTGCTGCGTGAGCTCTGTGTCGGCACCACTTTACCCATCGCAAACAGAGACGGCAGAAGCTTTCATCGATTTGGTGCAGTCAGTCTGGACTGCCACATGGAAAGATGCATACTATGGCAATGGCTCCGAAGGCGAAGGCGTGCAGGGCCTGGTTCCGCGTGTTTCAGCCCGGCTTCCAGGGGCGCAATCTGCTCCCACCGTCCGCTTCAGCTGCGGCGGGAGCCCGCAGCTTCTGCTCGCCCGATCTATGCTGAGCGCCCTGCTGCTGCTGTACTTTGCTTTCCTGAGGTGAAATCGCCTCTGACAGCAAAACCAGTGCATGGCCTTTCCGTTTCGGGAAAATCCTGCATCACAACGTGCATGAACTTCAAGCTTAAGACCCTGCAAGGGCTTGACGCATGATCTGACTGAGGCAAGCTCATGGGGCCTCTTGGAACGACGCAGGTGGTCGAGGCTGCCTTCGCCAGGCCCCAAGTGCCATCAGAGCAGAAAGAATATCTCTGACTTCGATCTCCGCCCAGGTGCCAGGAACGGCCACCTCGGAGCAGGTGGCTTCTCTCGACCCGGATGTGACCGTTCCAGAGCAGGTGCCTAGCAAGCCTTGTCTCAGACGAATGCTGAGACTTAGAAACCGAGGTTGGCACCGATGCTGTGCTGCGTGCGCAACTCTTGCAAATCGCCGCAGGCACTCCGGATTTGCTACAGTAGCTTTCTGCTTGATGCTGGCCCATGCATCTTGCAGGCACCAACAACACTTCCCGAAGGCTGGAAAGGGTAAACAAGTTGAGTTCATTTACAGATGTAAAGCTGTTCCGAACAAGAGGCTGAGCGGCCTGGCTGAAGCATTCCCGCTTTTTCTGGAACGCAGTCACCCACTGCAATACCGCTTCGGGTCTGTCTGGGGCCTCAACGATCTCTGTGCACCGTTCTGCCACAGCCTGCCATTGGAGACATGTTCGGCCATTTGCTGCGTGTCCAGGTCGCGCTGGACGCCCGCGTCTTGCTGCAGCCGGGGCTCACCCAGGAGTTTCCTTTGAGCCTGCTGCGGCTTTCCTTGACATAGCTCGGATTCGGCATTGACACCAGATGCATCCCTTTGGCAGGAGTCATTGACATCCAGCATCCAGTGCCGAGGTTGCCAATGGCACTTCCCGTTCACTGCAGGCTCTAAGATCTACCAGTACAAAGTATTACTGCTTCTCGTGCTACTACTACGACGACGACTACTACTACATCTATTTCTACTAATACTAATATTAATACTGATTCTTATACTAATGCTAATACTAATACAGTACTAATGGTAATACTAATGGTAATACCAATACTAATGCTAATGCGAATCCGAATACTAGTACTAATACTAATACTAATACTAATACTAATACCAACACCGATACCCATACCAATACCAAGACCAAGATCAAGACCAAGACTAAGACCAAGACTAATACTAGTACTAGTACTGATACTGATACTAGTACTAATGCTAGTACAGTTCTAGTACGAGTACTAATACTAATACTCATACTAATACTAATACTAGAACTGATACTAATACTGATACTGATATTGATACTAATACTAATACCAATACTAATACTAATACTAGTACTCGTACTGGTACTAGTACTAGTACTGATACTAATACTAATACAAATACTAATACTAATACTAGTACTAATACGAATACTACTGCTAACATGAAGTCTTCTACTACTACTACTACTGCAACTACTACTGCTGCTACTACTACTACTACTACTACTACTACTGCTACTACCACTACCACTACTAGGACGACGACGACGACTACTACTACTACTACTGCTACTGCTACTGCTACTGCTACTGCTACTGCTACTGCTACTGCCACTACTGCCACTACTGCTACTACTACTACTACTACTACTACGACTCCCACTCCTGCTGCTGTTGCTACGCCTCCTGCTACTGCGACTGCGACGGCCACTGTCACTGCCACTGCACTGCTACCGCTGCTGCTGCTGCTGCTGCTGCTAGTACTAACTACTACTCCTCCTGCTGCTGCTACTACTGCTACTGCTACTAGGGTTCCGCGCCTCCTGGCGCCTGGTAGTTTTGAGTGGTCGAGTGTGTAAAATGCTGGGTTCTTAGTGTTTTTCAGAGATTGTAGTTAAGCCAACTTCAAGAGAACTAATTGCTCGGGCTTATGATGATAATGTTGTGAGGATCATAAGCATTATGATGATGATGAGGATTATGAGGATGATGATGAACATGGTCAGGTTAACGATGATGTTGAAGATGCCGAGGATGATGGTTATGAAGATGATGGTGAAGATGGTCAAGTCTACTGCTGCTACTGCTGCTGCTGCTACTGCTGCTGCTACTGCTGCTCCTACTGCTGCTACTGCTGCTACTGCTGCTCGTGCTTCTACTGCTACTGCTGGTACTGCTACTGCTACTGCTACTGCTGCTGCTACTGCTGCTGCTACTGGGTACTGCTGCTGCTACTGCTGCTAGTGTTTGCGGTCAACCATGTCGTTAATACCCCCCCCCCCCNTTAAACCCCCCCCCCCCCGACAGCCACAAACAGAGGTTAACACCAGGCGCCTGGAGGCGCGGTTGGCTACTACTACTGCTAGAACTGCTACTACTTCTACCACCTACTGCTACTCAACCGATAGGAAACTCTACTTGCCGGCTTCACCCTCAGCTAGCAATTCGGCCAGGAAGATGAAAGGCATGTGTTTCAGGCCACACAGAACAGTCCTGGGCTTGCAAATATGCTTGTGCTACCTCCCTCTGTCCCTCCCTACCAAGCGATCAAGACAATCGAAACCCTTGTGTAAGTCTTTTTCCAACAGTTCCGTTTCACCTAGGCGCATGGCTTCCCTCAGCCCATCCCAGGCTTACAGGGTGGAAGGACCTCGGTCTAGCGGCGGCCCCTCCCCTGCTACCTTGGCCTAGCCGTCAGATAAGTGAGCCTTGGCGGTGGGTCTTCAATCTTCAGGGATTTTGCAGAATGAGGACCAGGAATTCTTCGGGTCAATTTTGGATCATGCTGAGATGGTTCTTGGATTGTTCTGGTCTGTGTCCCCTCTCCCTCTCCCTCACTCTCTGTCTCTCTGTCTGTCTGTCCGTCGGTCCGTCTGTCTGTCTGCCTGTCCGTCTGGTCTGTCTGTCTGTCTGTCTGTCCGTCTGTCTGTCTGTCTGTCTGTAAGTCCTGTCTGTCTGTCTGTCTCTCTCTCTCTCTGTCTGTCTCTCTCTGTGTCTGCCTGCCTGCCTGTCTGTCTGTCTGTCTGCCTGTCTGTGTCTGTCTGCCTGCCTGTCTGTCTCTGTCTCTGTCTCTGTCTCTGTCTCTCTCTCCAGCCTTTCCGGCTCTTCGTGCATGTATGAGACATCATGCTCGCGGTTTCTGTTCAGTTCCCGAAGCCTCGCAACAGGATAGGTGGACATGCTCGAGAGCAGCAAGTTGCCAAGTTCAGTTCGGTGTAAAAAAAAGCTTGGTTGCTTCTCGACCTCGTTCCGAGGATCACATCCTGTTTGTGGTGGATGTGCGATTGTTGACAGGCGTGCCGGCACTGGCCAAAAGACGCTTTTTCGTACCTGGCTGTGTTACTTGACCACCCTAGGCTAACGGGATGTGGCGCATTGTAGGCTCAGGCGCAGTTGACTGTGTCATTGCTGCATGGCCTTCATCCCTGCAACAAATCGGCGGAAGTAAGTCAGTGAGAGCGTTCTGAGAATGTGTATACAAAGGTTCACTCACAAATCTATCCACGGGCCGCCTCGGAACATGGAAGGTTGAAAGCAGCCGGGCGGAAACGTACCGGAAGCCTGCGACTATGACGCTCCCCCTGGCAGGTGTCAATCGCTGGAGCGCGGAAACCCGGAGCGTGGCCATCCTCCTGGTAGGCAGGTTATCAATATGTTTGTGTATGTGTACTCAGGTGTCTATATACATACATACTTGCATGAGTGTAAGCTGTTGCACTAGAAGTATATCCGAGTCAGGCATGACAGGTTTTCAGCGCTTACTTTCGGCTGCACATAGGACCATGTCAAGTCTCTGCAAAAGTCAGGGCCGAGTCAACGCGTTCACCAGTGCCAACGTGTGGCAAATTTGACCTCCAGGCCAGCAGCCGACTCTTTCCATTTCTCGCAGCGATGGCCGCCAGCTGCGTGTGCAGGGTCAGAGGGAGAACAGAAGCCAAGCAGCATGCAGTGATTGCGCGTGAGTTTTGCCGTTTCATGCCGTGCCCCTTGCCTTGGACAACTCTGAGCCCCACTTCGAGCCAAGGCACGATCTACTTCAAGTGGCTTGGCGGTGCAGCCTCCTCCACTTTTGGTATCCCTTCTGCACCTGAGAACCCGAGTGTCACAGACCTGCTGCAGATTCATGAAGCGAAGCAATTGGAAAAGGGTAGGACGCGGAAGCTCAGGACACGAACTTATCCACATCAAGCAAGTGGCTTGCCTGAAGCAGGTCCCAAAGTTCGCCGCTTTCTTCTGACTCGTGCTGCAAATTCCAAACCTGTGCCAACAGCACAAAATCCCAAACAGGAAAGCTTCCAGCTTGAACTCACGAGGGTGCGACGACTCTGGCCGACGTCTTTGGCGTGTCTTCGGAGGCAGTGCTTCAGCAAGGCGCGCCTGAGTCCTAGGATTTCGGTTTTTGGCCTTCAAGATTTTATTCCTCGAGGTGATGGCCTATATAGGCCCTGCAGAAATTCGGTCGGCTCGGAAAACCATCTCGGCGGAATCTGCTTCGGTTTGAATTAGGTGCGACTAGACTTCACCACCTCATCACAAAGGGAGATCATGTGACGATGGCTGGACCACGTAGCGGGCGATTGGCAGTGCCTGCTGGGTATTCGGAGGGGAATAGCATCAGGCGTGGACAACGCCCTCTGCACCGTCGGCGTGGAGTCACCGCATGAAGAACAGAGAAAGCCGATTGCTGAGTCTGCCCTAGTCCTGAGCTGCGCCGAAGTCTGAAGAGATACTTGCCACAGTCTGTCGTCGCGGCTTCATCGAGGCTCTGCACTTGGCAAGGTGAAGGACTTGAGGTGGAGATTCCGAGCAGCACTGGCTGGACCTTGTGGGCTGTGTCTTCCAGCATCTTGTCCTAAGCCGTGCAAGCCGAAGACATGGAGCATGAGAAGTCGAGACCTTCCCACACTAGGCTGTACTGCAAAGCTCTAAGGCCCTGGTCTCCCCTCCTCTATGCCTGCAGCGCTCAGCGTGGGTCCGCAGTGTGGAGCCCCTGCCGGTGTTGCCTTCGCAATGCTGCTCGTCCGCACTGGTTTGGCGAGAGCCGTCTAGCGACGCCTCCAACCCACTAATGTCACTAATGATTAATGCAGCTGCGACAGGAACTGGGCGCCGATCGAAGCATCGCACTTTTGCTGTCTGCAGACCTGTTCTGCATGGTTGCTGAGGGCTCCGAGCTGCAGCAGTGGGCAGATGATCGAGAGTGGACAAAACTGCACGACCAGTTGTGAGCAAGGCGGGCCAACGCCCGGACTCCAGAAGTGCTCAGGTCGATGTCAACAGGGGATAAGGACGTATCGGGACAGTCTCCTTCTCTGTGCTTGCGGGTATTGGGTCAGCATATTTTGGTTCCCCACATGTTCATGAGTTGACATGTTTGTGCACATTGGGTTTGAAGCACCGACCTTGAGAATGCAGAACCAAAGTGTCTTCCGAGGAAACGAATCACACTTTCGATGATCCCGCAGTGTCCTAGCATGTCCGCCAAGATAACCCAACACAGCACATTTTCTACTGGTAGCACGTCCAAGACGTGACATCGATATCATGACATTGAAAGCTTCATATTTAGTTCAACAACTGTTACATCGCGCGGATGATTAAGTAGTAGGGTGATAGAGGGGTGCGAGCTCGGTCTGTGCGGAATGTTACTTGCAGTGATTTCCGGGATGTCAAGATGAAGAGAGGCCTCTGCTTCTGCAGGCTACCAGCCCTCGGTGTCAACCTTGCGGTGTTCCGATGGCGTCCTTACCCCTCTGCAGTTTGTCTGTCTGGAGCTTTCCTGCGAATCACCGTTCAACGCAGCTTGGCTGGATGATTGAGGGTAGTTTCAGGTTCGCTGATGTTTTCGAGCTACTTTATGCCAGGGACAGGCCACACTGTGGCGGCCGTGATAGTTCCTACAGTCGTTCACGCTTGCGCGGCCCAAACCAATGCTTGCTGGGCTCAGGGATGGCTTATACTCACTCTAGTAGCTATAGGGCTGCACTTGTGAGAGGAAGCCATTGCAGGATTTCAGTTGTTGCAGCCAATCCAAAGTCGTAAAGCAGGCGAGCCAGTAAAGGCCAAAGTAAGTCCGTGCATATGTCTGTACGTCAATGTGTCTTCATGTCTACATGTCTGGTTGCCTGTATTGCTATCTGTCTGTCGTTCTGCCTGCCTGGCTGTCTGTCTGCCTGTCTGTCGGTCTATCTGTCTGTAGGTATGTACTTCTCTATGTATTTATGTGTGGATGTATGTATGTGCACACGTGTATACAGACGGGGTAGTAAGGCACACGCACATCATGCTTACATACGTACAGGCATGTTTTCATTTATGCATACTTGCTTATTTCGTAGCTTTCTTGCTTGCTTGCATGCGTGTGGTTCCTTCAGCTTGGTCCGGCCCCCCCCCCCCCTGCGCAGTGCAAATTCATTGACTGGCACGCGCGATTTTGGGTGTTGGGTTCAGATCAGGTGCGAACGACATCCACAAACTGCCACCGCAACAAGAACGCAAGAACCACAGTCGTGCAGATGACCACTTCGTGCTAGCCGGTTGTCATGTTCGAGATGTCAAGTTTCCCCTGCGTATCAAACCAGAAACTTAACACCATCAGGTTCAATTCCAATGACGGTAGCGGCGACGATCACGCCCCCGAAGGGCTCGATCCCTGTGATTGTCGTCACAGACAGCCCTGGGAATTGAGGGAGGGACGGGGGGACCACTATCCGCACATGTCCACATGTCGGTCTGTCTATCTGTCTGTCTGTCTGTCTGTCTGTCTCTCTCTCTCTCTCTCTGTCTCTCTGTTTCTCTGTCTGTCTGTATGTACGTATGTACGTATGTATGTATGTATGTACGTATGCACGTATGTATGTACGTATGTACGTATGTACGTACGTACGTACGTACGTATGTATGTATGTATGTACGTATGAATACGTATGCACGTATGCATGCATGCATGCATGCATGCATGCATGCATGCATGCACGCACGCACGTACGTACGTATATATATATATATAATATGCCTTTAGGGTCTATTTGGCAATCCTTGTTCGCTTAGAATTGACGACTGGGTTTAGCACGACGACGACAACGACGACGACGACGACTGGGTTTAGCACGACGACGACGACGACCACAAGGTCTAGCATGACGATTACAACGGGAGGTTCAAGCGTGTAAAGGTCTCCAGTCTAATGGTCTAAAGGTCTACGGTCTAAGGTCTTAGGTCCTAAAACTGGTCTACCGGGGTCGGTATACTGTAGAATCTATAGAAGATCTAAGGTTTGGGGCTTATGAGGTTTTAGACGGTTTTAGGGTCTATGACAAAGTCTTCCCGTCCCTCTCGCGCCGGGAACCATCAAGAATGTGTCTTGTGTGTCTCTCTCGTCCTCTTTCTTTCTCTCATCCCCGTTCCTCTTCCATGCCCATCCACTCTGCCGTTTGTCAGGAAGACACAGAAAATGGAAGTCATGACAAAGGGATAAGCATGGAGATGGATGAGGTGAACTCTTCATTTTTCTGGTCCCTCCCTCTCTCCTTCCTTTGATTGATCCTTCTTCTCTTTCTTTTCTTCTCGCCTTCTGCTTTCAATGACAAGGGTAACACGAAGGAAGGGCAAAGGGAAGACGGCAGTTCGTCTCGACGTGGTTCCCTTTTTTCCTTCCCTCTCACGTTGTCTCTCTTCCGCTTCTCTCGCTCTCTCTCTCTTTCTCGCTCTCGCTCTCTTCCTATGTCTCGCTCTCTCATCTCTCCCGTCTCCTCTTTCCTTACTCCTTTCTGAAAGCTAAAGGAAGGAATAGAAAACAGAAACGAAGACATTACATGGTGGAAGATGGTTGGGCGAAGACAAGTGGATTCCTCCCTCGCTCGGCTCTCTCACTTTCTTTTCCCTTGCCTTCTCTTCTCTTCCCGTATTCTTCTTCATAAATTAGAAGGAGAAATGACAGGAACGGAGAGCTCAGGGAACACAAGGGACACTCTTTCTCATCATCTGCTCCTTCCTCGTTTTCATTGTTATCTCCATCTCTCTCTGTCTCTCCCTCTCTTTCCCTCCCTCCCGCCCTCCCTCTCTTCCTTTCTACTTCTGCACACTCCCTTTTCCGCTTCTCTCCGCCTATCATGTTTGCTTTGATATATATAAATATATACATACATATATATATATATCTTTAACTTTCTCCCACTCTCTTTGTCCCGTCGCTTGCCTTACTCCTTCTCCTCCCCTGCCTCCCGTCCTTTCTCCCTCTATCACTCAGAAGGAAGAAGGACGATTCGAAAGGAAGAAGACGAGGGAGTAATAGAAAAGACAAGAGAAACTGAGGGAGAATCCGAGAAGGGCAGAAGGAGAACGAGGGAAGAAGGACAGAAACAAAGAGAGACAGTAAGAGGGAAAGATGATCAATGAGAGAGAGCGAGTGGGGGAAAGAGAGGGGGCGATGCAGAAAGCAGTCGAAAGTGTCTTGCCCTCCGCGTCTGTTCATTCTTTGTTCTCTTCCTATCTGACTGTCTCATTGGTGATAAACCAGGAAGAGCTTGTGGAGGCAGACACAAGAGAAATGTTTTCCTCTTCACTCACCTTGTGCCCTTCCTCTCCCGCCGCTCCTCCGCTCTCCTTTCTTTGATTGTCCTTTCTGGCGGAAAGGTGGGAACCAGGAAGGAAAGGGGGGAAGGGAAAGGACAAGAATCAGAAATGGCAGAAAGAGAGATACACAGAGAGAGATTCAAGCCGAGCAGAGCAAGAAGAGAGAGAAATGAAGATAGCAGAACGGGCGGCAGGGGTGGACAGAAGAAATGTAAGCCACAGCTACGTAATGAAAGGGAGGAAGCTCCTTTCTCCTTTGCTCCTCCTCTTATTCTCTTATTCTTTTCTTAGCGCAGGGCATGCATGGCACGAGGAAAGGGAAGGGGTCAAAACGGATGAGAGAAACTAACGGAGAAAGCGGGCGAAATCTTCCGTGCCCTACCTTCTTCGTTCCTTTCACCTCTTCCTCTCACTCTCCTGATGTTTACTCATTTTAGAAGGGTGTGGAACGGAGTGAAGGGTAGGGCATGGACTGAAGCGAAGGAATAGGTGAAAGTGGATAAGAGAAAGTGACAGACAGAGAGTGGGGGAAATCGAGTGAGAAAGAAAGAGAAACGAGGAAGACGAGGAAGAAGGACACGGAAGAGGAAGCGAGAGAATCCCAGTGTTGCTGTATCTCGCGAAGGCCTCCAGGAGGCTTGTAGGGGCCTTCAGGCACTTCCGCAACTTTCTGGAGGTCACCGACCTTCCTCCCCAAGGGACCCCTCCCAGGAGTTCCAGAGGGGAAGAAAGAAAAACAGCGAAAGCTCTTTCCGCCACGTGCACATGAACTCCAAAACAGGTGTAAAGACAGCAGGCAGAAGTAGAGAAGCAGAGTGTAGTGAGAAGGAGCAAGGAGAGCTCGGCCGTGTCGCTTCCTCGTTTCATTATTGAGTGACAAAGGAAAGAAAAGGAAGGGAAGGAGGAAAGGCTCTGCGAAAAATGAGGAAAGAAGAGCAGACAGCAGAAAGCAAGCGGTAAGATGGGGGGAAGATGGTTCGGAGAAGACAGGAAAATTCCTCCCTTCGCTCTGCTCTCTGACTTTCTTGTCCTTTGCCTTGTTCCTAGAAGGAAGGAGAAATGAAAGGCACGGAGAGTTCAGGGCATGCAGGGAGCATTTTTTCTCATCACCTCATCCATCCTCCTTTTCATGGTTCTCTCCATCTCCATCTCCCTCTCGCTGTCTCTCTCTCTCTCTCTCCCTTCCCGTCTACTTCTGCACATTCCCTTTTCCGCTTCTCTCCGTCTATTATGCTCACTTTGCCCCATCGCTTGCCTTATTCCTTCTCCTCCTGCCTTTCCTGCCTCCCTTCCTTCTCCCTCTATCACTCAGAAGGAAGAAGGACGATTCGCAAGGAAGAAGACGAGGGAGCAAAAAAAAAGACAAGAGAAACTGAGGGAGAATCCGAGAAGGGCAGAAGGTTTACGAGGGAAGAAGGGCAGAAACAAAGAGAGACAGTAAGAGGGAAAGATGATCAAAGAGAGAGAGCGAGTGGGGGAAAGAGAGGGGGCGATGCAGAAAGCAGTCGAAAGTGTCTTGCCCTCCGCGTCTGTTCATTCTTTGTTCTCTTCCTATCTGCTGGGGTGCAGGTGGGGTGGGGTGGGGTGGGGTGGGANATGAGCAAGGAGATCTGCAGATATGTAGTTGGAGCATGGGTTTGCATTTGTTGGGTTGGGTCTGGGCTGGGGCCGTCCTGGGGGTGGGTGCTGCTGGGTGGGCTGGGGCGATTTAAAAATATAAAAAATTTCCCGCATTTAAATTTTTTAATTCTTTAAGTTTTTACTTCCGGACGATTGAAAAATTACTGAACTTGAAAAATTTACAAAGTTTAAATCCTTGGGCTGAAGCCGAAAGCTGTGATCTGGGCTAGAGTCCAGAAGGACAGATTTAAACTGTTTTATTTCTTTATTGAAATTCTCTAAATCTTTAATTCCGGACGATTTAAAAATTTAAAGAATTTAAAGAATTTACCGGATTTAAGTTTTTAGATTCTTTAAATTTTGAATTCCGGACGATTTAAAATTTTAACGAATTTACTTCAGGTAATTTTTGAAATTCTTTATATTTTTAATTCCGGACGATTTTCCAAATTTAAACAATTTACCGCATTTAGATTTTTTGAATTCTCTAAATTTTTAATGCCGTATATATACATTATATATGGATACACAGATCAAAGCTTTACGCCAAATAGACCCTAAAGGTCCTACGTACATATATATATATATATATATGTGTGTGTGTGTGTTTGTGTGTTCGGGTAAAATCATTCACATCCACGCCGTTGTCTTTCAGTCTTAGATGCCCCTTTATGTTTGTGTGTATGTGCAAGTGTATTGTACATGCCTCTTTATGTACCCACATGTATATGCATGGACTGGTTGATCTTGGCATCTTCAGGTCAGCTTCGGGGCCGAGCCTGCCTGCCTCGAGGGCGGATCCGTGTCTCCAGGTGCCGAACTGCTACTACCGCCGCTTCTGCCAACCAACAATTGAATACTGCTCACTGCCGTCAGCGATAATCAACATGGCATTAGGAAAGTTTTTGCGAAAATAAAGACAGACACCTCCTAATCTCACAGGAAGCCCAATCGACTTTTGGGCAGGTGGTCGCTGCACGCCGGCCTGCGAGGGAGGCTACGTGCCCTCCGAGGCCGTCTTGAGCTGCGCACGAGGCGGAATGTTTTCGCTTAAGCTCGCATGGCATGGAAACCTCAGTGACACCATGACCAGTATGATAGCTTCCTCCAACCCTGCCCGTCAGAGTCTTGCTTGACCGTCCAGCATCACTGACACAGGCAAGCTCTATAGCACCGTTTGTAAGGCACTTGACACCCGTTCAAAGTGTTGAAATGGATATTGGGAAGCCTGAAAAGATCCCAAGCCCTGCCAACTTTGAGCCCGCTGCACCGGGGTGTTTCAGGTGATCTCAGTCCAGGCACCTTTCGGTGCGACGAAGCAGCCTGCGACGCGCCCAGCGACGTGCTCTATGCTGCCAGCTGCCTGGCAGAATCTGTATGCTGGTTTGATCCTCTTGTGCAGCATGGCGGCTTGGTGGAGAGGGATGACGTGTTTCTTCTCAGCCGTGTCGAACTATCTTAAGTTTGCTTTGCCCCACTCCTCCAGCCACAGAGACATGACGACGTGACGACGTGACGAGACTTCTTGAACGAACCCCCTGGGGCCAAGCTTTGTTGTGTAATGCACGTGTGCGCGTAGGAACAAGTTCTAGCGGGCGACAGACGAAGCATTCGACTTGACCACTTTTCGATTTCTTTGTACCATCCCTTCGCCTCTCGTCGCCTCGTCATGGCTTGTCGGGCCACCATCCCCGACCGACGGCGCGGGCCCGGGCTCCGTTGCGTTCGACGTGGCGGAGGCCTTGAATATGTTGGGCCACTACGACACTACGACGTCGCCTACCGCATTGGCCTGTTGCCTGGATGGCGCAGCCGCGGCACAGTCGGGTGCAAGCTTTCTTGGCGGTGCCGGGATTCTAAACAGCACGCAGCCACAATGCCCGGGGTACCGCCCACTGGCAGTACGCGTTCTGGAGGTCGTGGCCGAAGATCTCCGGCTCACAACCCCCGTTGGATGTTGTGATGCATGTCCTCGGCGAGGCGGCCGTCGACATCGACTTCGGGCTCCTGCGAGGCTTTTCGACTTGGCACTGTGGTAACGGTGCCGGCGCCGGCGCTTGAAGTGCGCACCCCGACACGGCACCGGTTTTCGGGGCCGGTGTGCCCGGACGGGCGCAGCTCGGACTTCGACCAAAAAAGGGGCAGCGCACTGTCTTATTAGAGTTTGGTTAACGTGTCGTTCGCTTGAAACTTGTTGCATGTGCTGGCAATTCGAGGTCCGTCCTGTAGTGGCCTTGTGCGGGTGACTTCCCGCAGCAGTTGCACACCCCAGTGCCAGGACGGGCGGAATCTTCGGGGCCGTCTGGGTTTGGGATGTGCGCAAGCCGCAAGTTCATCGGTCCTTGAAGTTCCATACTGATCTGTGTGACTGTGGCAACGACTCAAGTTGTTGCGTGTAGAAGAGTCGTGCAACTCATACTGTGATGTACTGTTTTCGACTATCGGGCTGCTGATGGTCGCGAGGATGGATACTTGCCCAGTGAGACCAGTCTTCAGTGCATCCGTGGCCAGCTCTCTCCTGCGACATTCGCTTGCGAACCAGGCCCCTCTGTGGCGAATTGCTTCAGTGTCTGCAACAGTGAAGCAAGGAGGAAGAAGGTGCTAGGCAGGTTGTGTGCCAGGCCGAGGCCGCGGAGTTGGCACTGAGCGTTTATGGTTCCGGAATCGTTGCATGATGCGTTGTGCCTCTTATGGAGGTGTGACGGTAGACATGGGAATCATCATTGCAAGTGTGCCAAGTCACTTGGCAGCATCCATTCTTGGAGTTGAAGATGTCAGTAGTGGAGACCTGATCTTGTCGAGCCAACTCCAACTCCTCGGATCCAATTCTTGCTCGGCCGGTGTGCTTGATGTGCAGTCTAGTCCGTCACCGAGTCTGTCCCCTGCTGAACCCAGTGAGATTAGTGGCTCTCCGTTGGCCGTAAGCTTGGTAGAGAAGCCAGAATCCCCGCGCTGCTACCTCTGGCCAAGTCGGCTTTCTTACTAACATTCGTTGTACGCCACGCGAGTTTCCGAACGTCAGCTGGTCGAAAATGTTGAACGACAATAGTATGCAAAGGATTCGTGCTGTTCGTCAAGTTATCAAAAACCAGTGAAGGAGGGAGCAACAACTGCGGAAGGCTTCGAGAGCTTGGCAAGAGAGAGCTGTGATACGACAGGGAAACAAGCTGCCATGCTGCGACCCCTATTGCAAACTTTAAAGAAGCCCGTACGAAATGTGATCATCTCCGAGCAGCAAGTTGCCTGCTCGAGATGGGATTTCTCCTGAAGCCGCTGAAGTACGAAGGGTTTTCAACTTCTTGGAAAAGCGAAACCATCCACAAAGACTGGAACTGAACTTTTAACAGTGGTTGAAACATTCGGAGTGACCGGCAGTGACCGGTGTGCTCGGGTTTTGCTTAGGCACCATGCTTGCGGCTGCCCTGGCGCTTCTGGCTGGGTACTGTGCCTGGAGCGGCCGCATCCCACCGAAGACCGTTGAGCCACAACCTGAGGGTGTAGGATCTGTAGGATGTACTTGTGCGTTGCGCAACCATGCCTGGCAAGAAACAAAGAATCTCTGCTCATGGAACAACAGATGAAGCACTCACCTGATCCAGATCTCGTTTTAGCCTTGCAGCCTAGCTCGTCTAGGACTCTTCTGCAGAGACTTGTTCATTTTGCGTGCAGCAGTCGGGTTGTGGTGATTCTTGCAGAGCCACGAAGCCATCGACTTGGCAGCTTTTGGTCTAACCTACAACTACAAACCTGCATGCCCAAGGCTGGACAGCGATCCGCTGCAGGAGTGGTGGACTTGCGTTCATGAGGCCGGTCATGTGCCACCTTGGAGTTTTCATGAGGTGCTCGTTCGGGTTGATGATAACTGCAGCCCCAGTGCCCACCTTGCAGAAGTTGGCTCAGCACATACAGTACTTCGCACAAGAATCATCCGTGCCTTGAAAGAGGTGGAGCCAGGCGTGTGCGTCTTCTGCGGAAAGCAGCCGGAGGAGGTTGAAACCAGGCACAGACCGTCACTTCTTGAACCGTGGATGGTCCGAGAAGCCGAGTGCATCGCTCGTGCAGGTACGAGGAACACGGGCCGGCTTCGCTTTTCAGGTGCAGCGGAGAGCCCTTCAATAGCTTATCGGAGTAGGTCCGAGTGCCGCTTCCCTGAATGAATGCTTCACAGGTCTTGTCGTGCCTGTGCGACACTGCTTGGTTTTGAGGAAGAGGAGGAAGACGAGGAGCTGAACAACATGTTAACAATACCGGCCTAGCCCTTCGCCATCGCGCAACTTGAAGAAAGGTGACAAGGGGTTTATCGTTTAAAGTCTGTCAGTCTGTCAGTCGAGCAGTTGAATGAGGCATTCCAATCTTCGAGCTGAGAGTCTTGCCAGGAAGAAGTGCCGGAAGACTCGGACCCTTCGGAGGCCTTTGTGGTGGCCGTCTCCACAATCGCCGAATGAAACTACAAGCGTGAGAGAGCATCTCTGCGACAGCGGTGTGTAAAGTTTGTCAGGAAGCCGGCCCCAGACTTCAGCAGTTCAGGGTGCAGTCCTTTCTTTGGCCTCTTGCAGTTGTCAGGCAGTGCCCCCACCACAAGTGACAGTGGACACGTTGCCTCCAGAGAACGACGTCAAGCCGCTCACTGAGCGAGTCTGCGTCCAGCGTTTCCGTGGGTTGGTCGGGATTCGCCCTTGCAAGATTTCGGCAAAAGGCACGTGCGACAGCACTACCCGTCCATGAAGTTAGCAGAACTCTTGGCCAGTTCGTGTGCTTTCGCGTTGCAGCAGCCGCACTGGAGTCACCAGAGGTCCTCCTCCGAAGCCGCAGCAGGGCCCGAGAGTGAAGCCCTCAGCGATGCCGTGGAGCTGGGGCTTTCACCTTCAGATTCGTGGCTCAGGGTTCAGGCTTAGTGTTTCGGGTCAAGATCGATGCTGGACAAGGCCAGAGTAGATCTACTGGTGACATAGGAAGGATCTTCGTAGCAGCGCCACTTTTTCTCCGATGAGATTTTTCATGCAGAGAGGTCCAGACCGAAGCTCGCATTTCCAAACCTCAAGCCCTTCCACCTCGACTGAACGCCTGAATGATTTCCCAAAATCCTCGCACCCTGACATTTCGCTCAGCAAGGATTGGGTTGATTTCTGGCTCGTAGGAAATCGGGAGGAGTTCCAGGATTCCTTGATTGGTTTTTGTTTCAGCTTGTTTTCCAAGAGGCTTCGCAAACGGTCAATTGAGGCTCGGAACCTGAGGAGAAGCCACTTTTCTGCAAGACCCGGCATCTGCTGGCAAGAGTCACGGCCAGCCCGGCGTCATCGGAGGATGAGGTTTGGAGGTTTGGAGCAACATGCTTCGACGGTGTTGCCCGAAGTTGAGAGCGACGAGAGAAGATGCATGTCAGTTTGTCCTGCCATCTGGTTAGATTGATGCACTGGTGGCATCGCTGCAAAGTAGCCGGCAAGCCTACGTGACTCAGGACTCCGCCGAGCCTGCTTGCTGCCTCTCCTGGCTCCATCAGCCACTCGTCCTGCTTGTGCCTCCGGCTGGAAACTCAGAGCCCTTGAGCTGAGCAGCTGAGGTGATGCTGTGGCAGGACTCAAGCTGGACGACTTGCTCAAAGACCAGGCCTCCGAGCCATCCGAGCCGTCCGAGCCATCGAGCCTTGTGGCCTTGTGTCGGAGGCACTGGACGGATTGGACGGATACGAAGGAAGGCCCGCTGCCAAACGCGCTCGCGGAGTGGTGATCAGCGCCGGCTTTCCGAGACGCGTCCTGTGCAGATTAAGCCCAACTTTCGAGAGCGACCTGCTCAACCATTCAGATGCTCCTCAAATGTCCGAGAGACATTCAGGCAGGGTGCAGAGTAATGAAGCCTGAAGAAACAAACACGGACCGTCCCTCGCATGCCCTTCCGCCCTGTGTGATCACCTTTGTCAGACATTGAACTTCGTGACGATGCTTCAGCACCACTACGCGGTGATCGCTTAAACACGAGGAGGGTCAGTCAACTTGTCAAGAGTTGAGAACGGTTGAGAAGCACTTGGTAAAGTTTCCCCCTGAAGGAAGCGTGGAGAACTAGAAGCAGATGCACGACAAGAGACAGGGACTGCCTGCAAAGACAAACATGGTAGGCTTGTCTTGAGCCGGATTGTCGAACTGTAGATTGGCTTCAGGACACCACGTCGCTCCGACTTCGGACGAGGCGTGCTGCCCGCGTAGAGCAAAGGCCCAGAATCCCAGGTCAAGGCGCGAATTATTCCAAAGACATTTGAGTGACGTACAGGCTTGCAGCCTCTTTCAGAATTAGCGCCTCCGATTTGCGCCTCCGGTTGAACCGCCAGGCCAAGACTTTGGCCGTCTCTCCAAACGGGAAGCAGAGTCAAGGAACTCACTCGATTCTATTCTGCAGACAGGGCTGCAGCTCGTTTGCGGGAGGCTTGTGACAGAAGTTCGAGCTTGATGTCAGCTCAGGATCGGGGCAGCTTTGAAGCCAGGGATGCGCGAGATGCTGGGCTCCCTCCGACCCTTCCCAGGCGTGATTACCAACAACTTGCTACCATTTGCTACCAGTTACGAGATTGGGTTGTTGGTTGTGCCCTATCCTGTGCCCAGGCCAAGCCAGCGCAGACGTGTTGCTTGACTCAAGCACAGCAGCGGCGAACCCTGCAAACACTACGACCTGAAGAATTGCGACATCGTAAGAGGGTTTAGCTGAGTCAGTCTGGAGAAGGTGCGAGCAGCGAAGTTGCGGTTGTATTGAATTATTGGGGCAATCGCGGTTGCACAGGACTCCTCATCCCGCTACACAGCCGAATATCGAAGGGCCACAGCAGAGGCAGCCCGGAGTCGGTTGCTCAGAGATGCTCCCGGCTGCTCGGAGCGTGGCTCCAGGAGGAACCTTCGGCGGTTCCTGACCGGCGCGATGAGCGACTTGAGGTTGGGTTCGCAGTTCGATGCAAGCTGGCACCACCAGCCCGATCGTGAAGCAAGGCACGATAGATTACGTCGGCAGGACTGGGATGCCACACGCCAGCGCAGTCGCCGCACGAGGCAGCGCTTTCGCAGGGGCAGATCGCACTTTTCGATGCTCATGCTGTGCATTGCTGTACACCCAAAGATATGAATGCTGCTGATGATGCAAGGGATAACCGACGGAGCCTCTTCACAGATCCGGCACGGTGCTCAGTCAGGAACCTAAATGGAGTTCTCGCATAGCAGTCCCCACTCTCCAGGATGTAGCATCATCCGAGCAGCGCTGGGACAAGTCCGTGACGCGTGAAACGCATGTGGACGAGGCTTGGCGGCTTCATGAGTGACCGTTACCCGTCAACTAGTCACTAGTCACGTGGCTGCCAAGGACAGGCGCAGAGCACCTCGCGAGTCGACAGGTCGCTTGGCGCCTAGTCGTACCTCAGGAGCCGAGGGGCTTCGTTGTTGTAAGGTTGGTCCATGACTGTTGTTGGGGTCTAGGCTAGATTCAGGCCTACGCGAGTCTCCCCTCAACCGTAAACACGATGACTCGAATTCGAATCTCGTTTTCTTGCTCCGAGCAGCAGAAATTGATTTTTCTTGAGGGACGTTGTCTTTCTCCTTGTACACTAGCCCCAAGTTGTGAGACGAGGACATGATGTGATGCGGCGACCTTCACTACACAGTCCACACCTTGGCTTGTCAGACGCGGAGTCCGAGTGGGCGGTGGGAAGCAGAGGCAGTCATACTCAGGACCCGACAGACAAGAAAGAACTCGCGAGGCACGGCGAAGCTGCAAGCTGAGGCATCAAGCAAGAGCTGGCAGTGGAACTGAGTCAAACCCGTTGCTACTGCAAGGCATACAGGATTCTTGGGCAATCGTTTGCGGATGTAAGGTGAGGTCACAGCTCACATGCGCGCTGAGGTCAAGCGAGGGGCGGCGACCGTGCCCTAACCTGCAGTTGCACCATGTTCTTTTCTGGGTTTTCTAGTTTTTCTGGCTTCCAGCAGACATCACGACATCACGTTATGCTGGGGATGGTTGTCCTGAGTAAGGTTCTCAGCGCAGCTTTTACGAATGATGCCTAAACGACTCTGCAGCCAGTTTTCTCTGGCGGACTGCGGTCTGCCAGCCAATGTCCTGCGCATGCAAGAGCATTGTCATATTATGTTTTATGTTTTTCGAGGAGTTTCTCTGTCGGCACGAGTCCGGGTACAAGATGCTCTTGCATGCCTTCGAATTCCATTGCTTTTTCATGTTGGTTACATCGGTGTAGAGAATCTCAGACAGTGATCTGCAGGCTCAGGGAAGGTCGGGGAGCATTCGAAAGCTTTAAGGAGCCTTGGTACACTCAGGCTTTGTACCCAGCATACCATGCACGATGAATTCAGGACGGCAAGGCTTGGCCCAGGAACGTTTGTAAAAAGAGCTTCGCAAAGAAAGCCCCAGTTCCAGGCCCAGGTCTGCCAGATTTCCCCATGTCTCCTTCTCCCATGAGGCGCCACACCTCGCAAAGAGGACGGCCAGTCTCAGAGTGTCCGCAGTCTTAGCTGCACTGTGTACAGCGGCATATTGCTTGAAGATCAGGCAGGCCTTCTCCGGATCTCATGGTGGTTCTGCCCGTCAGACAAGCGCCCCATTGCTGTCTCTGCAACTCTTGCAGGGCACCATCCAGAACCACCGTGTCGGTAATTCAGATGCGTGGTACAGTTAGGACATTGCATTTGCAGCGGTGTGCAGTATTCTTCTGAGAGCTTTTGAGACTGTGACTGTATTGCAGAATCTTCAGACGCATCTTCGCCATGACTGCACGGCGCACCACGTCAATACCCGTTTCCCTTCCAAAGGTTGAACCCAAAGTACCGTCAGCTTTGCCATAGATTAGGCCGGACACCGAGCTGCGTGCTGCAGGAATCTGACATGGGTTTGAGTTTGTTTGAGTCATCCGGGTCTTCTGGTGATGTCGGCGTGAGGCTTGGACAGCGATAGCGAGGATGAAGTGCAAGTCTGAAGCTCAGCAAAAGAGCAAGCCTGGAGAAGGCATTTGCAACTTTCGTGATGCACTTGTTGACACATGGCAGCAAGTTCAAGCCGATGAAGTTCAATGAAGTTGATGCACAGTCAGACGGAGATGGACAGCGTGTTGGCAGCTGGGATGCTGATTAGGAGGTGACGGCAGCCGCCTGAGAAGTGATCGAACGCCGCGCGCACCTGCGATGCAAAGCTCATCGAACACGCCAGCAGAAAAGCAAAGCGCGCCTCAGTAAGTGCTTCTCTTTGCTATCCTGTAGATGGAGCAGATCAGCGCGACACCGGGACCTTGCACGCAGGATTGTCCAGATTGAATCAGGAGCAATGCTTTGCTTTTCTTTGGGTTTGCGAAATAGTTTGCTGTTCTGATACTATTGCATTGCTCGAGTAAGGAGAGAGCAATGCTGTATGTTTGCAGCAGTTTGATTTGTCACTTGGCTTCTGCGATCTGGCCCAAAGTCACGTCGCGCCAGCTGCGGTGGAGACTCGTGCAGGCGTGTCGAGGGGCGCAGCTGGTACTTGCGCCGTGCTGAGGGACTGCTTCCGAGAACAGGCGTTTGCCACAAAAGTGGAGAGATTTCTAGAGTTGGCAGGCCTCCCGGCCAATGGCCTCCGAAGAGCAGAGGTGCATCCTGGAGACTGCTTGAAGCCCCTGATGCCCGTGGAGTAAACGAGCTTGAGAATTCGACTCTTCGGCTTTGCAGGCCTGCTGAGGAGCCTGGCAAGAGCAGCGTTCTGGAATCCACCGGAAAGCTGGAAGCTCGGAAGTCGCAGCTGCAGTTCTGCAGTGAGCTGCCGCTGTCCTGCCTAAGCTTTGGGACATCCGGTATCGAGCATCGTGGAGGCCTTTGAAGCATTTGACTATTGCAGCGTATTCAGGTCTGTCCTGGCAGACGGAGCTCAAACGGCCCGCGGAACCGAACCGAGGTCATCACTTCTCAGAGTGCATGCAGCACTGATGTGAGTTCGGTGTTGTGGCTACAAAGGGCTCTGGGTGGTCGCATGTCTTGCAGATGAGATGAGGAAGGCTATATGAGTTTAGAACTCACATGATCAGCCTATGCGATGTATTTGTAGACCTGCGAGCAGGTATGGCCGCTCGGCCTACTCTGGTGGCGAGGATCCCGGAGACCGGCACGAGAAACTGCGTGCGGAAGCGGAGGTGCGCTGGGGTGGCTTCTGGCGTATTTATTTTGGACTGATGACTGTCTTGTCCGTCGGGTTCAAGACTTTGCTCCAAGCAAATTTGCAAAACCGCAACGAGGGTAGACAATCTGATTGCAACCAATGCTTGCCTGGTGTGTGAGATTCGCAGAGAACCGGCTGAGGCTCGCTTCTTCGACTCGCCATACGAAGCCGATCGCGTGTCGGCCTTGCGTGTGAGGCTCAGGGCATCTATCCCTTTTCGCCCTTTCGCCTGGGCAGTCTGCAAGTCCGATGCATGGTGTAAAGACAGACTTCTGAAACAATTCCTGGCTTTTTCTGATCTCGGTTACTTGGTACACTGGCAGGGCTAATCCGATGCTGACATGACATGCGCCCCTCTCCCATTGTAAGCTGTTTTAGCTTGGCATGCACGCAAACCCACACACATGACACCCGGATGCCGGTTCGAAGGCATGCCGAGTAGTACTGCAGGGATGGGTCGGCACGGCCATGATGAAAGCCGCCAAACCATAATCATCAATTCGTATTCTTTGAGGCCGGGGATAGGATTTGGGATGAACGATGAGCTCCTGTTCAGTGGCAAGCTTTCGGCATGCATTCGGTGTGTTATTCACAGCTGTGCTTGGACAAAGCCCGAGGTCACAAATTTCCGCGCAAGAAGGCTTGCACTGCCGCATGGATTTTCATTGCTTGTGAGTGCGCATTTCTTCATCCTCCCGGCAATGAAGAAACATCTGCAAGTTTCAGAATGGACAAACAACACCTGGCAGGACGGACCGCGCTCAGGTCGTCGGCCGAGTGGTGAGGTGCGACACTTGTTTACGCTGACATGGATGAAAGGTGCTGCATCTGATATGTATTTGGCCGGCAGTACGAATCGACATCAACCACCATCGGTTGGGTTGTTGCAATGCGCACTCATACTCCCACAAGGGGTCGGTCCCATCGCGCTTGTACAGAGTGAGGGTGGTGGAGCTTGATAGGGGTGATTGGCGGTGGAGTTTGGTTGCGTGTGTCGTCGTCGTTGTGGTGGACGTCAAGAGTGCGAGTAGAAGTAAGAGTGAGAGGTAAGTGGTTATTCGCCCTTGGAGTGCTGGACGCTGGTGCGGTAGTGGTAACCCTGAGTCGGTCTAATCAGTGTCCTCGTCACCGAGGGAACTGTCCTCCTGCTTTGTTCAGTGGTCGTGACATCATCATCGGAGAAGCGGCAGTAGCAGTAGCAAGAGCAGCAATCGCAGTCGTAGTCGTGGTTGAAGTCGTGGTCGTTGTCGGGATCGTCGTAATCGTATTCGTACTTGCAGGGAGTCGCCCTCCTCGTCCCGGTCCTTGTCCCAGTCGGAGTCTACGTCCGAGTCCTAGTCCTAGTCCGAGTTCTAGTCGTCGGGTTCGTAGTGGCCATCGTCGGATTTGCAAAAGCAGTGGCAGTCGCAGTCGCAGTCGTACTCGTAGTCGTACTCGTCGCAGCAGCAGCAGCAGGAGGAGGAGGAGGAGCAGTAGTAGTAGTAGTAGTAGAAGTAGAAGTAGAAGTAGAAGTAGAAGTAGAAGTAGAAGCAGAAGCAGAAGCAGAAGCAGAAGCAGAAGTAGAAGTAGAAGTAGAAGTCGTCGTGGCAGTCGTCGTGGTCGTCGTCGTAGTGGTGATGGTAGTGGTAGTGGTAGTGGTAGTCGCAGTAGTAGTAGTAGTAGTAGTAGCAGTAGTCGTAGTCGTAGTCGTAGTGGTAGTAGTAGTAGTAGCAGTAGCAGTAGCAGTAGCAGTAGCAGTAGCAGTAGCAGTAGCAGTAGCAGTAGCAGTAGCAGTAGCAGTAGCAGTAGTCGTAGTCGTAGTCGTAGTCGTAGTCGTAGTCGTAGTCGTAGTCGTAGTCGTAGTCGTAGTCGTAGTCGTAGTCGTAGTCGTAGTCGTAGTCGTAGTCGTAGTCGTAGTCGTAGTCGTAGTCGTAGTCGTAGTCGTAGTGGTAGTCGTAGTGGTAGTAGTAGCAGTAGCAGTAGCAGTAGCAGTAGCAGTAGCAGTAGCAGTAGCAGTAGCAGTAGCAGTAGCAGTAGTAGTAGGAGGAGGAGGAGCAGCAGCAGCAGCAGGAGTAGCAGTAGTAGTAGAAGAAGTAGTAGTGGTAGTGGTAGTGGTAGTGGTAGTGGTAGTGGTAGTGGTAGTAGTAGCAGTAGTAGAAGAAGTAGAAGTAGAAGTAGCAGTGCCAGCAAAGAGAGTGGCGCGGTGGGCGAAGTCTTCAATGCTAGTCAAGGGCCGTCAGAAC
This sequence comes from Symbiodinium sp. clade A Y106, assembly GCA_003297005.1. Lineage (NCBI taxonomy): Eukaryota > Dinophyceae > Suessiales > Symbiodiniaceae > Symbiodinium > Symbiodinium sp. clade A. The sequence goes on along the minus strand of BGNK01000551.1, from coordinate 60,090 downwards.
AGTCGCAGTAGCCACACTTCAATTGCGGCCAGAGCACTGTCCAGCGGAACGCGCGAAGAATGTGCAGCAACCGCAACAAACAGTATCAGCATCTTTAGGCTTCGTGTTGGCATCTTCAAGGGGTCGTTTCTGGCTTGCGAGCTTGCGTGCAGACCTCGGAAGAGGAGGAACCCGTCCGACGGTCTCCACCTGAGCCTGAAAGTTGGCGACATTCACAGCCTTGGCTATTATGCCTGATGAGAGATTCCAGGTGTTGTTGTGCGACAAGCTGGTACAAAGTGAGTCAGCGTGGCAAGGGCTCTTGCATTCAGCGATCAGCAAGCATTCTGCCAAGGGCCGACCACCGCAGTGGAACATGCGACATCTCACACGAGCCCGTTCACCATCTCGCGATACTCTGGTGAATCGGCTGTTTGCCCCGAGGAGAATAGCTGGCTTCCGTTTGGGATTCGAGAAAATCTTCAACACGACGTGCCCTGGCGTATTTCACGCAGATCATCCACCCCAGCTATACCTGAGTCGCTTGTCACAGCCACTGCCCAACCTCGGTGCCGACTGCAGCCTCACTGAATTTAGTGGATGCCAGGTCCATCCGATTGCCGTGCTCTGCATACACCGTGTATGCCGAGCTGCGGTCGTCTCATACAAACGAGGCTCAGCATCGTGCAGCGGCATTCTACGAATGTAGCCGTGACGTGGGTTTGAACAAATGTGAACACGAAAGTTTGAGGCATTTTGCCGATGCTTCAACGGTCTACACACAGTGTACGACCTGAAGAAGTGGGTTGGCGCCTGAGACATAGCTTGGCTTGGAGGGGCCAACCATCTACCCAGCGTCACTGCAACGCGACAGACAGGGGTTTATTGACCACCAACCCGACTACCAAGGTTTACGAGAAGCTGATGCTGCCCATGAGTGCCTACGAGCTCTCCTATGCGGAGAGCGGGAAGGCAGACGGAGATAAAACCAGGAAGTCTCTGGAAGGTCAGAATGATTGGTTTGAATGACGCGAGCATCTTGAAAGAATGGTGGCAGACATCTTTCTCTCTGTCTTACTCAGTGGTGAAACGGATGGAACAGGTTGTCATACTATACTGCTGCGACTCACGAAGAAGGGTAATTTTTATGCACGGGGTGCCGCCCTACCTAAGCCAGAGACAATGGGAGAAGTCGGGTGGCATGCCTGTACACTGTGGGCATCATGACGTGATTGGACAGACTGACGCCCGCCGTTGTGCTTGAAAGGTGCAGCTGACAGACAACATGCGGCTGCTAACGACCCAGGACGTGTTGCATTTTGCTGTCTTCGGTCCTTGCACCTTCCCGTGCACGGTTCGTTATTGCATGCCTTGTGACGATTCGCCGCGAGAGGACTCTTTAGATTCTCGCTCCATGGCTACCATGCGAGTGTTGCAAGACATGCCGGGACCCAAGCCCGGCGACAAAGTCTACTCCGAAACACTTGATGCCGTGAAGCTGTCTTTTACAGGAGTCCGAGCCTTGCATAGTAGGGATGGGTTTCTAGTCTAGAGAACTTGAAGTGCAGGGCGTCCCGTGCTCTCGCCACGACTTTGCTTAAACAGCTTCCTTCAGGGCAGCAGGCGTTCCTGGAGTTGCCAGCGGCCCAGAGCTTTGCGAGCTCCTACGACATGTGAAGCATGTTGACCTCCAGAGCTTTTGGCCGTGCAACGAACTTCCGCTGCAAATGAAGAGCCAAGCCATTCACCCATGCATCATGTGCGACCCTTTGCCAGCATTCCATCGGCGACATCGGCGTGACGCGCCTGTATGTCAGGCGTTGTGCTGAAAGCCCATTTGCGTAAAGGTGATGGCATTGCCGTTTGCACCACGGTTGCTTTGCAAGCGGCACTAGCATGTTCCCTTCGAAAAGGATTGTAGCATATTGTAACGTAAAGGATACACGTGGTTCCTCATGGTTGGCAAACCTAGTGGCGGGGTTCCTGCAGCAGCAATCACCGGTTGTAGCTAAAGATTTCTGTTGGCCTGCAGCCATTGACCCCAAAGTATGGCCAAGTTCCCTGTGCCACTGTCATGGCTTCTCCAAGTTCCATAAAATCGCCAGAAACGCAACCAGGCTGAAGTGCCGAACCTGTGGCGACTTGCTGAACAGTCACTCCACGCAGCAGCCCTGATGATGATCTGCAGCGATGCTCGCGTTTTTTTGCTGACTGGCTGCGTAGCATCACCAACGGGCATGGGCCCAGTAGCCCGCATGGCGCGTCACTGAATGCACAGCCCTGCCGCTGTCGCTTTAGCCATGCTGCAAGGTGCAGGAAGACCAAAGCTATGGGCTACATAGGCCTTGCGGTGTGATCATGTTGACATGGTTCTCTGAACTCGGCTGTGTTGGGTCGCGGGTCGCGTACCAGCTGCAGGCCGTACTTGACTCCCAGCGGTGCTTTGAATACTCGACTACCCAGACCGCTGGAAGGATCCAAAAAGTAGATCCTTAAGGTGGTTCCTATGGCACAGCCTTTGGTAGTATAGGGTCCCAAATTAAGGGATCTACTGTTTGGATCCTTCCGGCGGTCTGGATAGTCACGACGCAGATATCTGCCAGAATTCAGACACTAACAGTCGTTGCCAAAACCGACTCCTGCAACCAAGCGTCGTTGAGCGTGTGTCTGACCTTTGCCAGAACCGGCCGTCAATGGGATGAAACCCGGCAACTCGAAGCCGTCATCATCCCACAGCCTGAAGACGCTCAAGTCGCAAAAGTCCATGATCTCGCCGCAGTCTTAGCTCTGCATGCAGCAGCACGGCGTATGCATCAGCACCAGACGCAGATGTGTGCCGTTTGCCCGAGGCAAGAAAAAATCATGCGAGGCGCCGAAGGCTGACCCGGGTAACGCAAGAGCAAGAGATGGTCTCAGACTGTTAGACTCCTGTGTCGGAGAAGCGGAATCTCCGAGGTTCTGTCCCAGAATTCCCAGAGTCAAGATTCTAACAGGGTTGCTCCGTCCTCGGAGTCCTGCAAAACCAGTCCTAGGACTCACGGATTGGTAGAACGGGCGGCATGTACTAGTGCGATGATGTGAACCGTCCCGGGAGATGCAAAGGACAAACGAACGCAAACGCAAAGAGTCTTGCATCGATCCTCTCTGGCGCAGATCGGCCGCACGTCTCCGGTCCTCCGAAGCCAGACAAAGAAGGCTGGACGTGCTGTAGCTCTGCCATGTCTCGGCTCGACATGGACTGAAGCCGCAACAACAGAGAAAACATCGGCAGCCACTTGTGGTTCAAGCCCATGTTTGCTGACCTTGACATGGCACAGCCGAAAAGCATCATGAGCTGGGGGTTTCACCATGATTGGCACGTGAACCCCAGCGAGGAGGTCTGGTGTGTCTATGACATTTAGCACCCGGGCACGAAGGACCTGAGATCGAATCTAATTTTGCAAGAGAATGGGGAGCTGCGGTGTAGAATTCCTAGTATCAGTTTTGCGCTGCCACGCGGTGTGGCCACATCTACCTCGTGCACAGCATGGCCCCGAGGTGCGCCTTGCAGGGGGCGGCAAAGCCGCAGCTGACTGAGTCTGAGTCTAATAAATATCAAGCTGATTCTAATTCAGTATCAACCAGGTCTGCGAAGCTGGTCACATGATGTTACTTCTGGTGCGAGCATTAGCGCCCACGTTGCAGTATCACCATCATCACAGTCAAACCAGCACCGTAACTGCCTGATGATGTTGATGTTGATGTTGATTTTGATGATTGAGGTGTTGTCATTGTTGTTGTTGTTGATGATGATGATGATGATGCAAAGTTCCCATCAGCATATTAGCTGACGTTCACTCTTATCAACATCCACATGGATCATGGCCGCTACAAGTGTTCTCGTCAGCAGCAGGCTGTCTCAGAGCCATGGCCATTGTCATGGCCGTCACCTTCGTTATCTCTGCTACTTGTATCCACAGTCATCACCTGTTGGTGCTGCTGCACCTCCTGCCTGCCGTTGACGGCATTTCGCTTCTGTCAGGATTGAGACCGTCTTTTCAGTTGAATGAGCCTTGTCAGGACATGGAAAGTGGTGGGAGGCCGTGCCGCCTGGCTTGCCTGCGTTCACGACGCTTTGTGACACCTGTCGACAGAAACCGAGACTCAGCGATCCTCCCAGCCAAAACTTGGGAGTGCCGCATAGCAGTAGCCCTGCGGAGGTGGAAGCGCTGGCGGCATTGTGGTTCGGTCTGGCCAGAAGCTGGCCTCTGATCAGCTCGCCGATCGTTTGGCGACGGGATCTCTTGTGAAGGCAACCTGCGCTTGCTGCTGTCTAAGCAGACTTAGCTGTGCTGATGAATGATGAACGGTGGTTGCAGGTCATCGTTCAAAGGCCAGTTCAGTCCAAATAGCTCTTTGCCCAGGCCGCTAAGCAGTTTGGCTCAGCTTTGCCTCTAGATTTTTTGAAAGTCCCAGAGAAAGCATGGCATCCAAGTCCACTGCTTCCATGGGTCTTACCCTGGGCGCAATTGGCGCGGCCTCCCTTTGGGCACCCGCCGCGGTTCAGGCCTTCGTGGCGCCATCAGCATCCCCTTCGGCACCTCAGCTGCGTGGCGCGACCGAGGCCAGCGAGAAGAGTGCCAACCCAGCGGGCCAGGCTGCTGCCGCCGCTGTGGGCACTGCTGCCCTGGCTCTGGCCGCCACTGGACGCCGTCACCAGCGCGGAAGCCTAGCACGACGGGCTGAAGCCACTGGCGTCACCGACGAGAAGCCCTTCGCCGGTGGTCTGATCGGTGGTGAGTCTGCCTTTGCGGGCCAGGCCTTCAACTTCGATCCTCTCGGCCTGTCTGTCAAGTGCGAGAAGTATTTGCCTTGGTTCCGAGAGGCTGAGCTCAAGCACGGCAGGATCGCATTAAGCTTTCAAATTCTGCTTGTTGTTGTGCTCTCAATTGTAGCGGCTCCTGCTGCCACCTTGTCAAAGTTTTATGTTATGCTAGACTGCGAAACTACGGTGGGTTTGAGCCTTCACGACCTTCTTGTGTGATCTCCGCTGATCGACCCCTGTCCAGGATCGCCATGCTTGCCTTTGTGGGTCTGGTTGTGCCCGAAATTGTGCGCATCCCTGGCACTCACCCGTGCTATGCGGCCAAGACTGTGGTGGAGGCTCACAACGCCTGTGCAGGCAATCCCCCTCTTCCTTTCATCATCAATGCCGAGAATTTCTTCGGCACGGAGGACCAGACAGGACCCCTGTTCCAGGTGTATGCTTTCTGTGGCGCAGCCGCCTCAGTCCAAAGTGGTTCTAAGCCTCTAAGACTTCAACTTGCATCCAGCAGCCGCTTGCTTGTGTCCCTCGTGCCTGGTTAGGTCATCGAGATGTTGACCACCTTCGCCAAGTCGTGCAATGTCTCGAACAAGCCTGGCCTCACTCTCGAGAATGCCGGTGACTACCAGCTTGGCACACGCTTCCTTCCGAGCGACCCTACGAAGGTCAAAGAGATGAAACTGAAGGAGTTGAAGAACGGACGCCTTGCAATGCTGGCTTTCGGCGGAGCCATCACGCAGGCCACTCTGACAGGCAATGGCTTCCCCTGGCTCTATGCCCAGAAGGAGTCCACCTGCGCACTCAGCTCCTCCGTCTCCCCCGCCACGGGCTCTCTTGCCGCAGGCGGCAGAAAGAACCAGCGTGGAGCAGTGGCCAGACAAGCCGGCTACAAGATGAGCGCAGCTGTTCCCTTCCTTCCCATGTCACCAGCTTTGGAGGGCATCCCCGGTGAGGAGGAGGGCTTTGACCCGATGGGCTTCTCCTTGGCTTTCGAGATTGGTTGGCTTCGTGAAGCGGAGCTGAAGCACGGCCGCGTGGCAATGCTTGCAACTGTCGGATGGATCACTACGGACCTGGGACTTCGAGTTCCCGGTGATGCTTTCCAGGTTTCTACCATTGAAGCTCACGATGCCATGGTGAAGTTCGGAGGAATGCCTCAGATCCTCATCTGGTGCGGACTTTTGGAGGTCCTTGGACTCTTCGCTTATGTGAACATGCGGGAGGGAAAGACGGATCGCAAGCCCGGAGACTTCGGTCTTCGTGGCTTCTACCCCAAGGATCCGAAAGGCCAGTATGAGATGCAGGTCAAGGAGCTCCGCAACGGTCGCTTGGCGATGCTCGCGTACTCCGGCATCGTGACCTCTGCCGTTCTCACACAGGAGAAGTGGCCTTTCTTCGATGTGGTGCTCAACGCAGTGAGTGATGAGGCAAGGAGCGGCTCTGCCTTCTGCGGAGGCGCAGCGCCCGAGCGGGTCAGCCGAACCGTCCGTGGCGCCTCTTCCAGCAAGAGCCTGCCTTTCTTGCCAAAGCCTCAAAACCTTGGTGGACTGATCGGAGGTGAGGCCGAGTTCGATCCTCTTGGCTTTTCTGACCTCATTGACATCAAGTGGCTTCGGGAAGCCGAGTTGAAGCATGGCCGCGTCTGCATGCTTGCAACAATTGGCTTTGTTGCAGAGCAGTACTGGCAGCTGCCAGGTTTCGAAGGTGCCCCGGATGCTCTGCAGGCGGTTTACACCGCTCCCCTGAACGCCTCTGGGGTACTGCTGTTCCTTGCTGGTTACATTGAGAGCACTTCCTATGGTGGCAAGATCACCATGCTGGATATGTTCGAGGGAGACGGAGCCAAGCGCGCACCTGGTGACCTGGACTTCGGCAAGCGATTCCTCCCCCAGGACAAGGCAGCTGCCGACGATCTCGCGCTCAAGGAGCTAACCAATGGACGCCTGGCCATGCTGGCCATCTCAGGAATGATCCACCATAACCTCATCGTCAAGGGCCCCCTCTTCCCTCTCTTCCCCGAGGGCTACGTGGGACCGCAGGGCTCTTGGGACCTGGACAGCGTGGCTGGCGCCCTCAACAGCGGCCGCGTGGGTCTCTGAGCGCCCCAACAGAAAGGCGACTGTAGCTGACAGATGAACGTCCACTAGGGATGTGCAGAGCTTTACCAACCTGCTGAGCAAAAGTATGTCCTTGCATGCCTGCTCGATGTTCTTGCAATATCTGCATGAAGCAAGAATGCGTGGGATTGAAACGGCAGGAGCTAAAGCTAGAAGGTGACCGGCTTAACTTCGAGCTGGTCTCCGGCAAAGGCCTGCAACAGACCCCTCAGTCTTTATCACAGCCATGTGCTCTACCAGCAGTTGAGTGCAGATTAGCCATCCCAGCTCACACTCCCCAGACATGTCCGCAGTTGGGTGTGCAGGTCCGGAATCTGGCTGGGTCAGCTTGAAGCTCAAGGACAAGGAGCCTCCTTTAGGCTGCTTTTCGCCTAATTTTCACTGGGGCGGGATCGACTGTGACATGGGGCGTGGGAAACTTCCATACCAGCTCCATCTGCAGGACTTACTCGTCGAGGTGGATGCCGAAGGCAACACAATTGTCAAGGCGGCTTCCATTCCGAGCTGCTTGTATCTGAGCTGTGTTTATCAGCAAGATGTGGCCTCAATAAGGCCGCACGTGTCGTTCTCATACATTGACTAGTCAATGCTGTTGCGAGACTGGACATGCGCACTTGTGCAGTCGCTGAGTCTCAGAGAATCCCTTTCATTTTACCCGTGTTGTCTCATTCCTGAGCCCGCGTCTCCATCCGGGAAGCAACTGTGGGCTAAGATTCTGGGTTCTGGGCCAATTCTATGAGCGTGAGCTGAGAAGTGGTTTGGGGGCATTGATATGACGTTGGCTTATGCTTGCACAAGCATCCAAGAGCTTTGGGGAGGACACCTTGAAGAAAAAATCCTGGGCGTCTTGGCTGTACTGTACTGGGATCAAGATCGTGTTCCTAAGACTTGCATTGTCGTGGGGCAGTGCTTGGGTGCCATTGCCCGAGGACACAAAGTTTTTGTTCAAGGGATGCGGTGCGAATATCCGGGCTCTCGACGGCGGCACAGACGCTCGGCAACACGGGCTGCGAGGCAAAGGCAGAACAAGGCTTGTGTAAGTGCCCGGGACATTGCAAGTTCATCGGCCAATCAGCAGGAACCCAACTGAACCGAGCTGTGCAGCCGGTTGAGCCTGCCAGTCTGGCAGGCGCCAGAGCCCCTGAAAGTCAGACTTGAATGCCCGATGAAACTGAGGAAGGGGCCAGCCGTGATCAGCTCTTCGAGCTACTTCGTTGCAGAGTTGTTTTCTCTTATTGTTAGTACTCCTACTGTTGCTAATTGTGCGTGTAATGCTCGCTTTCGAAGGCAGTAATGTATGACGATGTTGTTCACACTGTGATATTCAAGGACTGCATTTATTCCCCCGTTACAGCTAGCTTTTCCATTGCCAAATTAGACTAGCGCGAGAAGGCAACGAAGAAGTGATGCAGATAACCAAGTCAAACTGAGATAGTTCCGATAGTTCGGACAAGCGTTCAAGTGGAGATCCCGGTATCGATCTGTTGGCCGCGGCTGTCAGCTCCTGTATACTCGAATGTCAATTTGCTGGTGAATCACGGTTAATCGAAAAGTCGACACGGTACACTTGTCCTCGATTTGTGATGTCTTTTTACCTAAACGCGGCACCTCGCAACCGTTTTGCATGCTAAGGTTAGAATAAAATTTTTCTGTCGCCGCTCGCTTCGTCCAGGTAGGGTAATAGTAGCTTGGCACAGTACAGCATGTCTTTTTATACCATGTTCGTGTGGCGCACACGAGCCAGAAATTGGCTTGCTACTATTGGCCGGTTGCGGTTATAGCTTCAATATACATGGTTCTGTCATGAAGCGCTCAGGCCGAATGTTGCTGGCATGCTTTAATGTCTGACGGAGCAGGCAGTGCTGCTCTTATCATGTCTGTTTGCTGCCTTCGATGTAACGATCATGTTTGAGCAGCAGCAGATGGCGATGATGATAACGACGATGATGATGATGAGGATGAAGCTGATGATGATGTTGTTGTTGATGCTGTTGATGATGCTGAGGATGGCGGTGTTTATGGCGGTGGTGGCGATGGTCATGACTACTTGTGTCGTTCCGGCAGGTGATTTTGAGATTCTGTGCCGGCCGGATGACTCGCTTGTAAAGTTTGCCTGACATGGTTTTGGGGCACATGGAGCTGTTGAGTTTTGCCTCCAACAACTACTGCAGAAAGCATGGGCGTGGCAAGAAGAGTGCACATAGGGGCAGAAGACAACACATGGGATTACTTGGAAACCGAAGGGCATGAGTGATTGACAAACAGCAGCTTTTTGCAGGTTTGATAGGGGCTATCCTCAGCAACTACAGCAAAGCTCCCATGGCCCTCATGGCCAAGCGCTTGCTGTAACCCTAAACCTTCCACCGGCCATAGGTTTCTGATGCGACAACATGTCAGCCCAGAGCTTCGGAGAGATTTTTGGGCTGAGCCGCTTTTCTGGCAAAGAACTCCTGGGCGGGGAGGAGCTGGCGCCTCTCAGTTCCGCATGCGTAGGGTCTTTGTTGTCCCTTCCGAAGGCGCGTCTGCTAGAGATGTATGTACATCGGCCTGACTGCAAGCCTGCCTGCTTGCATGTATGTATGTATGTATGTATGTCCTGCATGTTTCTACACATATGTACGTGAATGCACAAGCGCGGGCTCAGCAGCTTTGGACAGCATGCAGACTCGCTCCAACTCGTCTGCAATCTGGTTGTTGTAGCTCGGAAGGGATGTAGCCACGACTCCACTGAACTCTTTCTCTTTTTGCTTTCTTTGGATTATGAGGATACCCGACCATCTCTACGACACTGCAAAGACCAGCGACGCTTGAACAGCCACTAGTGTTCGGAATCGACGTTGGGTGAGGGTCCTCTTGTAAGGAAAGTAAGGGCCTGCCACTCAGCATGTGAGGGTGGATGATTGGAAATCGGTGTGCGCATCTGCTGCACGGCTCCTGCTGCATGCAATAAGGAGATGGACTGCATCACCTTTTTCCAAACCGTGGGCCATCTCTGCTGCGAGCCTTCAGGCACGTCTAAGGTCGAAGCTGGCGTGAGAGCTCCAGATCGTACGCCGCCACACTAGATACCTGAATGTGCTTCCGGCAGTTCGAGCTAGATGTTTATCGTATTTGCCTGCCTGCCTGACCTGTATCTCCCTATGTTCTTATACACTTTGCCTCTATTGCCGCTTACTTTCTGAGGGAAACGACTGACCTCTCCCGGCGGAGTACGGCAGCGGTTGGAGACGTTCGGCGACCTCCGATGTGCCTCTTGAGAAGGGAGCCGGTTGCTGTGGGCTAGAACGTGGATGGTCTGGTCGAAGACTGACCATGGTATTCCCGATTGAAAGTATCCACACATTCACCGTAGTCGATCCCATGGCGGCCCCACTTGCCTGTCTGCCAAGATGGTCGCGGCAGCTTTAAATTGGGATGCATGGCAGAAGCAGCGGGACGGTTGTTGTCAGACGCTGCCACCGGAGGTATTGTTGTGGAACCCGATGCTGCTTCAGAGCCTGCCAAAGTGGTAGTCGTCCTGGCACATGGTATCGAGGCCTGATGGGTCGGACTCAATGACTCCGAGCCTTTGAGTGACTCCCGCCCGCATCTGTGGCAAGGTCCTGGGCGACGACCTGTATGGGCTGGCTCACCGGCTTTGCAGGGAAGGTCTGAGAGTCGTTCTGCCTGAAGCACCCAGCGAGAGTGGGAGCCTTTGCGAGCTGGGTTCTGTGATCGGGGTCGTCGCGTCCGTGCACTAGTCGCACTGCATGATACTGCATGGTCATATCAAGGTGCTCAACCTCGGGAGGAGGACATAGTTGAGAATGTGCCTTCGACTGCACTGAGCTCGCTTCCACATTTGTTTCGTATGGCATGGCAACGAATTAAGACCGGTTGCCATAGCTCCGTCGCTTGGAGGTGGTCTGAGGCTCGAAATCAGTCTTCCCTTCCAGACACGCGTTGAGTAAGATCCCCGCTTCCGTGGGACTATCTAAGTACACCCTCTGCCGGACCAAGAACCTGCCAGGTCGGCCAGCCGATCGACGAGTCCCAAGACACAGAACGCGAAGAATGGCGCAAGCCACTGCGCGAGTGGTGGAGCAGGACTGTCCAGATTCACTGCTGACTGCTTGCAATGGCGATGTCACATCCTAGACAAGTTCTACAAGGGTATTTCGGCTCAACATCATTGGAAGGAATGTCGTTGTGCTTGGAGGAAAGCAGCACTTGCCTTTCCCGAGTAGGCTCGACTTCCTGACGGCGACTTATGGGTGTTGGTGCTACTGCTCTGTCTGTTGCTTCTGCTGAAGGAGCATCAGCGAAACGGACATAGAGAAATCCTTGCCTCGAGCTAAGAATCATGCTCGACTTGAGCATCCCTGCCTGGGAACTTTGGATACTCTATGGTTCGGCATTGTCGCGAACATATAGAGTGTCTGTCCGAGGTCGAAGAAGTTGAGATTTTTAAAGACATGCACGGATGAAGCCTCAACTCCACCCGCGAACCACGACCGTCGTCTCCCGATGTTGGGATAGAGCACACGCGCAGCACGATCCACTGGTTGCAACCACTTAAAAGTGCGCTGCAAATCCCATGCAATTTGGAGAATCGCAAGTTGGCCGTGCCTAAGGTCCAAGGCCGCAGAGAGTCTCGGTGCCTGCGCAGCAGCAGCAAAAGGCGACGCCAAGCTGGTGCTGGGTGGCTTCTCACAAGGCTGGGCCTTTTGGCTACAAAGCATCTCGTAAGCGCCCGACCATGTCCGACCTCAAGGCTGCTTCTACCAAGTCTGACACCCAACTCCCACATCTGTGCCTTCATGTGACCCACAGAACTGACACCAACTTCAACCAGTCGAAGCGTGACAAACGGCCTACGTGGCGCTGCAGCCAGGCTCTTTGGTAGCCCTGGCCTGTGCCAAGAAGGCAAAGCCCGCTGGCCTGGTTCTCCTCTGCCCACCAGGCCGAACAGAGACTTGAAGGCAAACGTGTCTGCTGGAGATGTGTTTTTCTCAATGCGGATCAGCTCACAGTTATGCGACCGCTGCAAGCTCCTGTTGAGCATTCCTTTGCAAGTCATTGCATCAGGATGTCAGTGGGCAAGTGATGCGGGACTATTCTGCTAGAGCAATTGCACAGTTTCCGTTCCCCTCTCGACGGTTCTGACTTCTTTCGAGTTGTCTGTGCTCTATCTATCTTGAGGGTTCGGGGCGCCGTCTCCGGGCTCAGGTATGTTTCGTTTGGTTCGCTGGGCTTGCCAGTTCTTGAATTGGCGATTGCAGGACTATCGGATATTTTTCCCTGATGTGGTTGGAGGAGTCCAGAGGATCTGTCAACGCAGTTCTTCGGTTCTCATAGTGAAGCGGGTTAACCAACATGACTGGACGGGGAACCAGTGCAAAGATGTGAAGGTAAACATCCAGCCGCAACTAGATATAGTAATCACGCAAGACACGTGTCTGAAATGCTACACATGCGTTTTCTCATAGGCAAGCTTTGGCTGTACGTATGTGTATATATGTACATGTATGTGTACTACAGTACATACATGTACATATATATATATACATACGTACATACATACATACATACACACATACACGCATACACACGCACACACATACACACATACACACATACACACATACACACATACACACATACACACATACACGCATACACGCATACACACACACACATACACACACACACACCCACACCCACACGCACACGCACGCGCACGCGCACACGCACACGCACACGCACACGCACACGCACACGCACACGCACACGCACACGCACACAGAGACACGCATACACACCTACATATACATATACATATAAACATATAAACATATAAACAGATAAACATATAAACATATAGACATATAACATGTAAACATATAAACATATAAACATATAAACATATAAATTTATAAACATATAAACAGATAAACATATAAACATATAGACATATAACATATAAACATATAAACATATAAACATATAAACATGTAAACATATATACATATATACTACAGCTAACTCCCCGCCCCCCCCCCCATGAACTACCGCGGGGTGCCACGATATCGCCACCAATTGTATGATCCAGTTTTGAAGTTCCGAGGGACAGCATATGTATGACGGCAGCCGCCTTCATTCTAATGTCCTTGCGACCCTTCACACAGATACTCCGAAATATGATTAACGATGAAGCTTCTGTCTGAATACCCGAAGATCAATATGGGCCCGAGTATTAACTCCCAAGATAGCCTTCACTACAGTCTCAAATCAAAGCCCCAGCAATACGTATGAATGAGTGTGAGCCTCGACTGACTCCTATTCCTAAACAACAGTATCCTTATGACTAACCCTGCCATTAGAGCTTACCTTGGCCATAATGGTGACAGTAGTACTCTGTTTCAAGTTCACCCGAAAAATATGCCTTTTAGATCAACATCTAATAACCCCACTATACATCCCCATATTAATACCCAGATCGACCTGAAGGTTAATACAATAAATAATATACATCAGCCTGATTGGCCCCCGACAGTAAGGATATTGCAATCCCGTTGACCGCCCTGGTATTGGATCAAAATACCTTACTCGCAAACTTAAGATCGATCTTAAAATCACCCATAAGCTGTTCCCATTGGTCGCCTTCGTGCTGTACCGGATGCTTCCCTCAACAGCAACCCGCCTTAGGAGAAACCCAGACCATTGGCTTCACCAACAGGTTCAATAATCCAGATGTAGCTGGAGTATCCTTGGCATGGGCGTTCTAGACCCCGAAGTTTAAAGTCATGGCATCCCCAATACGAGTACCTGTTATATTCATACAAGTAAGCTAAATACTGCCCAAACATTTACTTCAAGAGTAGACATCATATTCATGCTAATATTAAACTACACAAAACGAACACCACTAACGATCCTTGCTGTCTTCGCTCTTGCGTTGCCCAAGTGATGGCTTTTGGATTTTTTTGGGATATATCAAATAATTTTAACGCTACGCCGCCAGCCTCGGCTGCTGAGGGCCAGAGGGCACGGAAAGCTGCGGCTTTGCATGAGTAGTCTACTCATTTTCCTGCCAGAGTATCGTTGAGAGACCAGATTGCGGTAGATCTACCTCATCCTGAATGCCAGGCAAGCATTTTTTAAGGTATCCAGCCACTTGTGCTCAGTACACGGTTACAGCAAGATTTCGTCCGAGCAGCACGCAGGATCGAGCAGGTGCGGGCGTTCAGTAGATTGCTGTCAGCTTCGGGTGTGCCTGTGCGATTCGTCAGCATGCGGCAGTCGGCGGTTCTGGCAGGCTTTGCAGGAGGCGCCGGATCTCCCAGAGGCAGATGTAGTGCAAAGGTCGTTGGCACGGCGTGTTGTTCGAGGGCTGGGGGCAGGCAAGGCGCAAGCTGGGCGTCCGCTGCGGGTTCAGAGCGCTGCAATGGATCGGTGCCGGCACACGTGGGCAGGCAAGAACAGGCTGCGCACAGCGGCGCGCCGAACGCGGCGGCTGGAGCGCGCCGCCAATGAGCTTGCTGCATTGCGCACCCACATTGGAGGTGCAACGGAACCAGGCGCGGCAGTCAGAAGCATGCTGCAGAGGAGGAGGGCTGCGTTTCCCGCATTCGCAAGGCCAGCTGACAGTGAGGGCTTTGCGGCAGAAGTTCTCGTGGCGGTTGGTGGACTCGCAGCGCCGTATGGTGCATGCAGCCAAGCGGAAGCTGATGACGTTGCAGGCGGGAGGCCGGGGGCATGCAGATCACGACACGGAGCTGTGCGGCCCTGCAGGGCGGATCGCGCTTGTCGCGCACAGATGCTCAGTACTTCTTGCAGAGCATGGGCCTGCGCCTGCTCGTTTTAGAGCGGCAGCTCGTGCCTGGGCTGAACTGTCGGGGCTCGCTCAGTGTTAATGGCGTGAATGTTTGGGGCGTGGAGGCAGAGAAGCAGCTGCCAATTTGGAGTGTCTTGGCACGGGACCTGCTGCAGCTGTCGGCGAATGAGTGCCGCCGTGTGGTGAGGAGCCGTGTGTGCAATGCAACGTAGTCGCAAGAGCTATACCGGTGTGTCGGTGTCGTGGGCGCGGAGCCCAGGTTGTATGGCGAGGAAGCGGTGTCGTAGACGTGATCCGAGGTGCTACGGGTCTTTGACGCCAGTTCGCGGTTAGTGCTGCAGTTTGCCGCTTTGGATCGTTGGGGGCAGACGCTGAACATCATCATTCTACGGCGTATTGCCGTGGAAAAGGCTGGTAACTGCGAGGACGGTTGGAGGGTCGACAGTAGGTGTTGGCTTGCAGTTGTGTGGCAGGCGGCTTTCGCGAAGCTACTGGCGTCGCAGCGAAGCCAGCGTGGCTTTTTCAATTGGCGCGAAGTCGATTGGGATGCTTTGCAAGCTGCAACACGAGACCTCATCCTGACGCGAAGCCGCCCTGCGTATTTGTGGCGCAGCTGCAGGCAACTGAAGGCTGAGCAGTGCGGGTAGGTTTGCTGTGGCTCCCAGTAAAAACAGCCTGTCCACATGTTGCCATAACCGTCGCTGCACTTGGACAAGTACCTGGGCTATAGACGCAAACCGGGCATCACGAAGCGTATTTGCGTATAAGATCAGAAAAAGCCGCATGTATTGTGGTGCATTGGGTCGTCGGCAACAATGCGTAGACAACAGGAAGCTTGTCGTAAGCACACGCGGAACTGTCCGTAGTTGCTTTGATTTTTCGTGAGATCGTGTGAGAAACCCCGGTGCCAATCTTGACCCGTGCGCTTCAAAGCCGGCGAACAGCTGACCTCACGAAGGGCACTTGCCGCCAAATGCCTGGATCGCCGGCTGCAGCAGCACCGACGGCAACCCAAGTTCTGGTGAACGGAAAAGTAAGCTGCCAGCTTTGCGTGACATGACTGCAGGCTAGAAGCTGCATTTGGGAAGACATCGTTTTGGAGTTACTTGTGCCCACTGCACTAACGGCCTCTTCAAATCATGTTACCTGGCTGTTACCTGAGCCAAGCTGGTCCCAAGCTGTGCTTCTGTTTCGTCATACTCTTCAGGCCTCTCCAGCCGTGCCGTCAAAGGAGCCTGAACAGGAAAGGTGGGCGGGCAAACAAGCAGGAAAGAAAGAGCAGGAGCTGAGTCTTGCAGCACACAGAGAACAGCTAAAAACAGAACATGCAGACACCAAAAAACAGGGAAGAGAGGCAGCAACGGCAGGGCAAGGCGGGTTTATTGCAAGTTGGCACGGGGGGGGAAGGAGGAGGGGAGGGAAGCGGAGAGGAGCATTCCTGATGAGAACCTGCCAAATGACTGCCACAGACATGAATTGAATTGCGGCACCATGTCCTGCATTTGAGACTGTACGACTTTGAGCCAGGCGGAAGTTGCCGCCCAAGGTGGACGTCTGCTGCAGGCTGATGACGGAGTGCCCAGGTCTGAGCAGGAACTGGAAGGGCCGTACAAAGGGAACAAGCTGTAGGCGTCGCTAGTTTCCGGGCTGTAAGCATGAGGTCTCTAATCTTCCAGATCGTGGAGCCGAATCCAGAGCCTGTGCCTGGAGAGGCGGGGCCGAGATGAATGTCATGCCGTCCAAGCCCTAACAGGCCTAACATGGGATGTGAAATCACAGGCTTTCTCTGAGTCTGGAGCCCCGCATGGACCTTACAAATCTGTGACGGTGGTGACGTAGAGTGCTAAGACAGGCTCTCGCTAATGCCCATGGATACAGGAAGGCCCCGCCTGCGTAACCAGTAGAATTAGCTTCCTGGTGCAGCAGTCAGGGCCCCAGAGGCAGTGCTGCCAATCTCAGAGGTCAGCTTTTCTCTGAGGCCTCCGAATGGTTCTTCCTGGGAAGACGTGATTCCGGCGGCCCCAGAACCAAACGAGACAGCCCAGAACCAGACCACAGGACTGTCCTGCACCCTTCCTGCGGCACCGCAACTTTGCTTGTGTACAGAAGCCATTTGCAGGAGAGGACTCCACAGAGAACGCCTTTGAGTACAGCGAGCAGGGCCTTCAAGAGTTAGCAACTCTGGTGCAGCATGAGGCTCAGCGCACTCTTGACAAGGACTGCTTGTTACGAGTGCTTGGTACGGACACAGAGACTGAGACGCTCAATCGCCCGAGGGTCTTGCAAAATGCTTCGGAAGTGGGCAGCCCAGAGCTACTCCGAACTGCTTTTGCATCTTACGCACATTCGACACAGTTCGCATATGGCTGCATCATCGCAGACCGGGGCCTTGTCACAAGCCCTGAACGCAGACGTCATCATCGAGAGTGCACCGGCCTTGGCTGCATGATTTGTTCACGGCTGTACCGCGTGTTGACGGGCATGTGTTGCTCAGATCGAGCTGACGGATACCACTCAGCCCGAGGCTGGACGCCTGAAACAGTCATTGATCCGTCAGTCTCTGTCGCCAGGGCTCCATGGCCCTCGCTCCACGCTCTTGCTCGCTCCCTCCGGCTCTCTCGCTCGCGCGTCTCTTTCTCTCTCTCTGTCTCTCTCTCTGTCTGTGTCTCGCGTGAGCTCCCTTAATCAGCCTTCATCGCTGTTCTATCCCTCTCTCAGTCCATTCTTTGCTTCGGTCCATCGCGCCACACAGAGCGATAATTGCACGCGCGTGCTGGTAGCATGTGGAATAAGTTCGATGATTCTCCTGAGCATCATGCTGTGCGAGTTGGGTAGAAGCTGCGCCCCAAGTGCCATGAGTGAGAGTTCTGGGCCTTCTGGGAACCTTGAGTCGCAACGCTGTGGTGAGAATCAAAGCTGATGTAATCAAGCCAAGGAAACCCGGCTCCTTTGTGTGAGCGTGATGGTTGAAGACTGCAGACATTTGTTGCAAGCTTCTCCCCTTCATCCGGGTTGTTCGATGCTTATACAACCCAAGTGAGGACTATCTGACACTGCCATTAGCAGTGTTAAAGGCAATGTGGCCGAGTAGTCTACCCCCAACATTTTGGTGGAACAAGAACAGGGGGTTTGGGAGCATGTGGCTTCATGCCGCTTGTGGATGCGAGGCCAACATTACCGATGCCAATGAGACCAACACCACCACGTCCACTACCACCACCACGGTCAACAACGAGACCGCAGCCAGACCCTTTCTCCGGGTAAGAAGCAGTGTGCTTTTCGACTGGCGAACAAGTCAATGAGGCTCCGGAGATCGAGGAGGCCAAGCCAGTGTCGATATCTTCGCAAAGAGGATTATGTTTCAAGTTGTCATTGTTGAATCTCTTGCAGGACAGTGGCTTGGTGCAGTCTATCCTCATTGGGGTGCGAAGCTCATGATTTTTTGGAGTAGCTGCCGGATCTGCAGCTTCTTATTCTCACCTGAGCTCACTGCTAGGCTGCTGTCGGTGTCGGCGTTGGAGTTCTCATGATGGGAGTTGGTTACATAGTGCGGAACCTCAGGCTTGTTCCAGCTTGGCGATGTTCCTATGCTTGCATGTGCTGCCACTCCACCAGTGCATGCGAACAATGTGCTCATCCGTCCGTTTCGCACTTGAGCAGGAGCAGCAGCAAGTCACTGCTTGCAGGAGGTAGTTGGCCGAACCCGCACCCCCGCTGCAGTGCTTCAGAAAACCACCTGCGCACTGAGAGGCATTTAAATTTACGAGGAGGGGGAGTGGATTGCAAGCAAGTATGCTACATGTGGTTACACAGAGTGATGTTGTGCTGGGTGTTCTGCCAAAGCCGTGTCTGGTTTCAGCAGCTCAAGGTGAGGAGACGCCTCTACTCCAGCACTGCAAGATGCCCAGGAAGACGTTTGATCCCAGCAGCCGTCGTGAGAAGAGAGAGTGTCACCCAGGTCCATCATTCTGAGGGCGACGTCCAGCCCCTCAGCCCGGTGTAGGCAAAGCCGTGCCGCAGTGCAGAGCATTTAGCTGCGAAGATCTTTGTGCGAAGATGATCGAACTTCTTCGAACGTGCCAGGATGGCCCTCGTGGCAGCTGCATGTCATCTCACCTAGCCTCGCCATCGGCAGCCATAAATCTGTAAGTATATGCATATATATATATATATATATATATTATATACACATGTATATATATATATGTCCATATTCTTCAAGTTCCATCGAGGTCGTAGGCCCGCTTGCGGAGTGCAAGCGAAGAACATAGCGACGAGCAAAGTTACCTGGCATGCCGCAATGCCGCCCAGCCTCTTGGAAGAAGGGAGGCTGAGGCGTCTGAAACTTATAGACTTGTCGTTTTGCTGCAGAAGGGCAGTGATCGTCCTAGTGCATGCACACTTCGGACACAGAGGGGGCTGATTGAGCCTCCTGTAGCCTTTGAAAAGTGCTTTCGCCGCTGATGCGATAAAGCGCGTGCTAAACAACAACTGGACTAATTCTGAAAGGTGTCCCCCTTCTCTTCTTTCAGATGACATTGAACTGAACGTAAGCATAGGCTCAATATGGCAACGCAGCGGCCGTAGACCATAGGAGCCGCTCGAGCAGGCTCACCACGTCTGCTTTTGAGTGCACAACGTTGCTCGACTCTTTGACACGGGTGTCAGACGGCCGTGCAGTCTGGACGGGCTTACTGTAGCAGTCCCACACATCAGTCCTTTAACAAAACGGATAGCTGGATAGCTCAAACAGCAGGTGCCTCAAAGCTCGAACTAAGCGGAGTCTTGGCCACGTGAACCTAGCTTGCTCGGAGATAGCACGGCCTGGCAGAGACCTTCGTTACCTTGGGAGACCGGAGCGGAAGATAGGAGAAGATGCAAGCGGGGCACCAACATCTCTACTACGTGGTTGAACCTTTGGACCTTGCCAGCGACTTCTGCTTCTGTCGAGCAAGAGGCGTGTTTTCAGTTGCGTCACGATGTCCCTAAAGGACGCACTCACTCCGAAGTGTTTGATGTTGCATCCTGGCATTCTTGGGTCGTGGTCGTCATGCAGTCGTATACAAGTTGCGGCATGCCGTCGGCCATTGATCGCAGAATTTATTTCCAAACCCCTGTGCGCGCAACCCAACTCGTAGAGTTGAAAGCAAAGGGTGCGATGCCGGTGCTGCTATGCTTTCATGGATACTGCCCGTCGGAGACGCCAGTAGCCAAAGCACATCTGGTGTGATTTTCGATGGCCATGTGGCTCCTGCAGAGAGTGACATGGCCGAGTGCATGTGGAGCCATGGTCCCGTGCCTACTGATGACGGTTGCAGCAGCACAGTGTCTGAATCGACTTCGCAGCACCGTGCGCCGTGGCCGTGGCCTTCGCTTCCATCGAGAGCCGAAACTGAGGCTTTAGAGGCGGCTTTGGAGCCAAAGCGTGATTGGGAGGCGTGTCCCTCCCTCCCTCCCTCCCTCCCCCTCTCTCTCTCTCTCTCTCTTGTGTCAAGCATGGCAACTCCACGAGTGAAAGTGACGAAAGTGAAGGAGTTTCGGGCATGGATGGTAAAGGACTCAGCGAGGACTGGCATTTCAGACTAGCAGCAGAAAAGAAGTTGCCAAGGATTTGCAGCCGCGGACTCCCAGAAGACGGGAAGGACTCGGACGGACGGAGGGATTGGGCTTTTGCAAGACGATGCCCTGTCAGGAGAGATTTTGTCGTACCGGCATACGTTGGCTATAGCTGGCCATGGGCTCGGCTGCTTCGCTGCTTCGCTCGTTGGGAACTTCGACCCCTGACATGCATTGCAGAAGTCCAATCATACCGAAGCAGCTACTGGTACTTGTAGAAACAACGGGGAAGGCCCCGAGGTGAGTTGACATCCAAGGCCTGAGCGTCGCTGCTGGGAACGGCGACGATGTTAAACCTGCTTCAATATCTCTCCACGAGCCAGAAACCCTGGCTTCACTGCTTCACTGCCTGACCTAAGAAATCTTGGCATGCTTCTGTGCACTCCCAGGTCTGCACTCTACAAACATCCTGTCCCAGTTGTCTTGCCTGCACTGGAACAGGCTCACTGCAGTCGTACAGGTTTGTCAGGGAGTTGTGACTTCAACATAGCGATGTCGGGAATTTGCTTCTAGCATGATCTAGCGCGGTAGGTCATACGGGGAGCAATACTTCTGACCAAGATGTGTGCCAATCGCGCTGTGTGCAGACTCGCCAAAAGTGGGAGCGCGATCGAGTGTGCCAATCGGTCAAGTATGGAGGATCTTACGTCTGCGGCCCAGAGCAGCAAACGACAAAGCCGTGATCGTGACGTCCGAAATTGTGGAAAGCTGGGAGCAGTTATCTTGCGCCCTGCCTCAGCAACCATCGACTTCCAAAGCGCGCTTCACGGTGGATTTGCCCTTCGGATCCCAAAACCGTGTGCTGGGCATGGTTTTAAGATGCTTTGTGCAGATTTCGCCATGTCTGAGACTAAGAAGATCATGACTAGCCTTGACGGGACCTTTGCCGTATGATCTATGAGTTTTCAACACCATGGCATTGGAGGCTTGATCCGAGTCGAAGGGTCTGGTGATGTCTGGTGTCACGCAGCCTTCTGCTCTTCTCCGACCATGCCAGGCAAGTATTGCTTTGATGCCAAAGTGGATCCGACCAAAAGCGTTCTGGCCTCTCAGATTGCCAAGGACGGGATGACCCCTCGTCCGATGTAGGCCCGCTCCCATGTCTGCAGCACCAACCTGTGAACCCAAATCCGGCTGTGACTCCAGCCCATTCGTCCTTTGTCTTTTGCAATTCTGATAAGATTCTGCTTGCTTGCAGGAGCAGCAACAAGCGCAGGAGGAGGAGCGAAAGATGACCAGGTGCATCTCCAAGCAGTTGCATGATGTACAGCGCCCTCAGGTTCAAAGGCTCCGAAGTTTGCGAGACTTCTCACATCCAGATGCGCATTTGCCGCTCTGAGGCGGAACTCACTGATGAAGATGATGGGTGGAGCCCCGGGAGTGCAGGAGATTTAATCTGTACCCTGCCTGGCTCGGTTTTCGATGCACTGCTTACCGCATGTTACCGCTAGTTGAAGCGCCCTCTGACTTGGGCTGTTGTGCAGGAAGCCCCGGATCCTGCCAAGCGACACCGCATTGTCGAAAAGCTCATCGGTAGAAACAGTGATGGCCTTTGCGACCGACGAGATCCGGTGTGTGGGCCTGTGTGCAACCACCTGCAACTAAGAATTCCAACAAGACACCCTGGAAAAGATCTGGGAGGAGTTGGAGCAGGTCGGGAGCAGTGCCGTCCGTAGACCATAGATAGAGAACCTCCTGATGTCTGCGAGCCTTGTTTCGTGTCGGACATACCTGGCCAGATTGAAGCTCCGTTTTGCTCGGAGAACAGACAGTCAGGACTTCAGCATGATTCTTGCGCCGTCAGGCACCGGCGGTGCCGTCTGGAAGAGCCATCGCAGCAGACTTAGATACATCAGTCCGTGTAATCTTCGGCGACCGAGCCGTTGTCGCAGGCTCTCAAGATGATGTACAAAGTTAAAGGCGGGCACTGCAGGTCAAGAGCACAAGCCCGATCTTGTTGCGGCCTCTCTCCCTCTCCTGCCCTGCCATGCCTTGATGGATTTTTTGTGGATGCTGCCTAGCTGCTTCTGTCGCAGCCGCCTCGGGTTGCCCATCGAGCCTGGAAGTTGGGTTCCCAGTGACTCAGGGCGTTTGTGAGTCTCTCGATCTTTGAGCTCCTCTATCATCTTGAGCCAGAGCAAGTCGCTTGCCACGTTCAAGGCCCCGATCTTCAACTGGATGCGGAGCAAGTTCAAGCAAGCGGTCAGAAGCTCGGATGTGGCACAGTAGAGGCAGTAAATCAAGTAAAGCAGGAAACTCTTTGCATGCATGGCTTCCCGTTTCCCAGCTGCCGAGAGGTGAAGGCGAACCCGTCCATTGAGCCAGTGAACAAGGATGGGATGTCACTGCGCACGGGGTGTCATACGCTGCTTTCGGCATGTGTGCAGGAAGGCTTCTTGGAGTTCTGCAAGTTTTCTGGCCTCCTGCTCGAGTGAGCCCCGCATGCTAACAGTACACTGCGTTTCTGGTTGAAGGGAAATGCCTGGCACGTGCACGCTGGGTTGCCAGGTACGAGACACATGAGGAAGAGAGACGCCAAAGCTGCCAAGCAATCCCTGAAGAAATGGTTTTGGTGGAGGACTAGTGACTAGGGCGTGGACAGCAGCCCCAGTCTCCCGAAGGAGCTGTGCTTGTTGCCCACGACTGAGGTCAAGTCGTCTTCCATATTTGTCAAATGAACACCGAATGACAACGATGATCTCGTAGCAGGGAGGATATGACATCTTAAAATGCTAAGCTCGACTCCTTGCCACAGAGTGACGACTGCGTGCCAAAGTCCAGGGTCTCTTTGCAGCCCTGGCACAGATAACTTTGCTCCACAAATGCTGACACCCCCCCCCTCGTTGCTGCAGTGGGACCCCGATAATGCGAGACTTCGCCGAAATGTTTGAGGCTGGTCTTATTGTCATCCCGGCTGCAGACTTCGAAGAAGTCGCATGTGCTATCATGTGCCGTAGCCTGGAGCTTGAGCTTGGAAAGAAATGGCTTTGGCAACACTTTCTCATGCACTTTCCGCTACACTTGATCTGATCATGAAGACCACGTATCAATTCATAGGGACTATAAAGGCATATATGGTTACTACCAGTAAGTCTTCAGATCTATACTGCATGAGCTGACTTCTCCCTCGACCCATGAAGGCCACGGCTAAAGTGAGGAGATCTCAGTGCTTCATGGGGTTGTCGAGGTTTTCTGCTTTATTCAGCTTTCCTGCAGGGCTTCGTTGCTCTCGATTGTCGGGGCGTCAGGGGTGGCATTAGTAGCCTCATGGTGGTGGTTGCGGGACGGAAGGATCATCAATGCCAAGCCGGCATCTAGTATATGAATCAATCGAGCCCGCTCGGATCGCCGCCATGCCACTCCAGCAGCGGCTGTGACCGCACCTCATCCAGCTCAAGCGCCATGGCCGCCGAAGTTCACAGGAGAGGCTTGATCATATTTAGTTTTGTTTTGCGACTGTGGTTGAGGGCTACAAACCTTTCACCTCACTAAACTATTCTCTCGGGCTGTGGTGGCTTGGGTTTGGCAGTGGCTTGGTGCGGCTGTGGGTAGCTGTGTGGTTTGCTTGGGTAACGGTGGATGAAAGACGGACACTATGGCCTTGGGGACCAGTCGCGAGCTTCCCACTTCACCGGTTGACTGCAGAAAAAGCTGCACACAGAGCTGACAACGAGACATCCTTCAGCAAAGAAACTCTCTGGGTGGCAAGGCTGCCCTAAAAGGACGCGTGTTGGCCACAAACCCTAAACTCCTAAAACCGTCGTGCCAGTGTCCCACTCCCTCAACCGTACCGGTAATCGTAAGACCTGCAGGTCGAAAAGACACGAGGGTTCAAAAATAAAAAATAAAACCGTCGTGATAACCCACTGCAGGCTTGCCGTAGCGAGCCAGGTGCTTTGCCGTCGTTGGGTGATGTCGTAAGAGGTGGGGGATTACTTGGTATTCAGATCTGGAAGGCAGTGCACACCCAGCGTACCCTGGTTCTACCAAACTGGTTTTAAGAAACCAAATCACGAAGGCTCCTCGTGAAGGAGCTTCGTTCATTACCTCACAGAGTGAGCTTGGGGTTATCGGGGGGGTGCGGGGNGGGGGGGGTGAAACACTGATGTTACACATCCAGGTGCCTATCTGTCTCACGTATCACTTGCATGTATCCATGCCTGTTGCTCAAGGTTCTAGCAGAGTACGATCTACAGCTGTGCGCCTGCAGTAAAAGAGACTCCTGTGTGCCTGTTCCTGTACGCCTTGCGAGGGGATACACGCCCAGGTTACATCTCAACGTGGTAGCGGAGCCCCCGGGAAAATCCCCCGGTGTGCTTCACACAGGTGAAGGTGACCGGAGCTTCTCCGGTATACTTCGCACTGATGAAGAGAACCGGAAGAATTAGCTCCCGGGGCTCGATCCAAGGACAGACGCAATGGTTAGCCACTCTGCTGTGTCTTTCGAGCACGGCGAAGGAGAAGATGACTACCTCCAACAAGGAAGTGAATCTTATGCGACGAATCATCGCCATCTCCAAGAATTACACCGTCTTTCAGCATTCCAGCAGGTGACCACCAAAGTACCGCCATCGTATGATGGAAGAGGAAGTTGGTTCGCATATGAGGATGCAATCGATGATTGGTGCGATATCACGGAGTTGGACAATGACAAGAGAGGACCAGCTTTGCGAAACCGTCTAGAAGGAGAAACAGCTATCCACAAGCGACTTCTCGATCGAGAGCGTCTGAAGGACCCGAACAACGGAGTGAAGTACTTCAAGAGTTTCCTGAGGCCCCTCTTCGTGAAGGGCGCGGCCAATGTGTTCCTCTACCGCTTTCAGCAGTTCATGAACTTGCATCGCGGCAACGGNGACCCGAACAACGGAGTGAAGTACTTCAAGAGTTTCCTGAGGCCCCTCTTCGTGAAGGGCGCGGCCAATGTGTTCCTCTACCGCTTTCAGCAGTTCATGAACTTGCATCGCGGCAACGGGCTTCGTTGGATTACCAGATTTCAGCTCTCGATTCAAAGAATGCAAGAAGCTTGGAATGATACTTGTCTCCCGAT
Organism: Symbiodinium sp. clade A Y106; assembly: GCA_003297005.1. Lineage (NCBI taxonomy): Eukaryota > Dinophyceae > Suessiales > Symbiodiniaceae > Symbiodinium > Symbiodinium sp. clade A. Next base: position 34,711 of record BGNK01000551.1, on the reverse strand, counting down.
TGTAGACGTGAACAACGCAGAGGTCAGAGCTTTCATCACAGGACTTCCGGCAGAAGAACAAGCAACCATTACTCATTACTCCCGAAGAGGCGAGGGAACGAGCCAACGATCGGCTCAGAGAACAGCATGCAAGGACGATTCCGATCACTGCCAATCTCGTTGCGCTCATCTTTGTCTCACGGTCTGACCTCACGCAGGATCAGCGACAGGTGTTGACGTCTCTGATGGCACATCGGAACCGCGTGCTCGCAGACTACCGCCTCAACGAGCTTCGGGAAGTCTATCTCGAGATCTTTTGCACAACCAAGACTTCCGTCGATAATCCTCTCCTCGCTCCGTCCGGTCATGGTGGCAGGAAGACCTTCTTAGTGATCGATGAGGGCTATCTGGACAACCATGAAGGATATTAGGTCGAGGACGAGGAAGATGGCGCAGAAGGTTTCCTTGAAGCAGATGAAGATGCCTTCTGGGTCTACGACGAAGAGAACTGAGGCGCTTTCAAGGAAGAAAGATGAAGAGAGGATTCAAAGGCCGCCGCAAGGGAAAAGGCAAAGGTGGCAAGGGATCCGGAGGAAGGCGCTTTTTCAAGCGAAAGAAAGGCAGGTCAAACCTTGCCGATGATCAGACAGATGCTTGGCAAGCTGAAGGACAATGGCAGGACGGTCAATGGAATGATCAGCAATGGGATGACTGGTCCTGGTATGAGTCCGAAGANGCAGGTCAAACCTTGCCGATGATCAGACAGATGCTTGGCAAGCTGAAGGACAATGGCAGGACGGTCAATGGAATGATCAGCAATGGGATGACTGGTCCTGGTATGAGTCCGAAGAAGCTTGGGCAGCCAAAGGAAAAGGAAAGAAAGGAAAGAAGGGCAAAGGAAAAGGCAAGTATGGGAAGGACAGCGGAAAGGACGGAAAATCCGGTTCCAAAGATGGGTCTGCCCAGCTTGCCGACTCAGCCCAAGGCGGTACTACTACTACTGCCACAACGTTCTTCGTTGACCACATTGATCCGTCGAACTTTTCTTTCATGGCCACCGAGGAAGAGAAGACATCTTTCATCGCTCAGCCCCTTACACCGACCTCAATGGTTTTGGATTTGGGATGCACCAGAGCGATGGCTTCTCGAGTGGCAGCNGAAGAGAAGACATCTTTCATCGCTCAGCCCCTTACACCGACCTCAATGGTTTTGGATTTGGGATGCACCAGAGCGATGGCTTCTCGAGTGGCAGCGCAGGACCTGATGAAGTTCTGCGATCATAATCCCGATTGTGGTACCACATCGCTGAGACCACGTCTCAGTTCACCTTTGCGAACTCCGAGTCGACCAAGTGCAACCAGAAGCTGGTTGTGTGCATGTACGACAGGGAGTACGTTGTCCAGTCCACGGAGTTTGACATTGTCGAGCAAGGGCATGTATTGAAAATCTGTCTTTGCCACAGATGCGCAACCTTAGGTTCCAGTTTGAACTCCATCCGGACAAGGCATTGCTCAGTAGTCCTGTACTGGGTATTTGGGATGTGAAGCTTAAGGTTGCACCTCTCACATCTGGTACTTGACCTTCTTGATCTTAGCCGTTTCCTGTGGAACGTCCGTTTCGACAAGCACAAGAAGTCAAGCTTCCTCACCTACTTCACCCATTACGAGTATGGGTTCCATCNTTTCCTGTGGAACGTCCGTTTCGACAAGCACAAGAAGTCAAGCTTCCTCACCTACTTCACCCATTACGAGTATGGGTTCCATCAGAAGACTCTGGGAAGCTCTTCACAGGAAGAGGTACACAAGGAATTCGCCTTGGCGACTGATGATGAGGGGGTGCTTGATGAAGCTAACATGGAGTTGATTCGCGTCCACAAGCAGATGAGGAAGGCATTGTACCAGCCCAAAGAAGGACTCACACCGATTCCACTGGAGTTCCTGGACACCAAGCGCAAGACGATTATGGAATTCCACAAGGGCAAGAGCGTGGTGTAGGAAGATGATTGGAGTTCCGGTGAGCTTCCTGCAGCCAAGGCTACTGAGTCTTGGAAAGGTAGGACGATCTTTAGGATATTTGCTGGTGGTATCGAGAGTAGGACCTCAGTACCCGCCAAGTCTAAGGATCCTGCCAGAGGCAAGAAGGGATCCCCAGACGATATCATTAGTAAAGGCAAGCCTGAAGACAGCTCAAAAGAGACAGGAGCAACCGGTAGCTCTCCGCTAGGAAAGGCGCCGGTCAAGCGGAGAGTACGCACCAAGGGAAGCGTTCCACCGGGAGCGGTGCCCAAGGTTGCTGCTCCTCCAGCAGCTCCTGAGGATGATCCGGATCTTCAAGACATCGATCCTTCTCTTCCGGGAGATACGGAAGAGTTCCCGAGAGGAGCTCCAGAGGTCTCTTCGCTAGAACCTAGGAGGATTGCGCTTCCACTGCCCGGCCAAGAGGTTTCAAGGGCCTCTCCGCAGTACCAACGCATGTTAGAAAAGCTGAACAACGATGTTGAGTTGTACAAGTTGCATGTGAAGCATTACCACATGAGTCCAGCTCAATTTCGTCGAAGGACCAGCATGCTTGGGCTGCCAGGAGAGATCTACGACAAGTACGACCGCATTGTCAAGGGCTGTCGTGTTTGTAGCACCTCCGTGCCAACGCTTCCGCGAGCCAGAATCGCAGGGTTACGAGCATCATCTTTCGGTGATCTGATTTTCGTCGATCATGAGGAAATTAAGTTTGGTAACAAGGCTTACCTTGCCTTGGTCATCATTGATGGTGCGTCGAATCTCCTGTGGGCTACGGCCCTTACGAGTCTGGAAGCGCCCGAGACTCTGGGAGCTTTTCGTCAATGGACTGAAGAGAACAACTGTTGGTGATCAGGCTTTCTTCGCCGATCAATTCATGGCGTATTACAAGTTCCATGGAATAACACCTTATCATCCTTGTGGACCTCGCACTCCTTGGCCGAATCGTGCTGAGACCGCAGTTCGATTGTTGAAACGAACTTGGTCGATCATGGCAAAGGCCTTGGCTGACGAAGGTTATGCTGAGAAGGTCACTGTTCGTCAGGCAGTGAAGAAGGTGGCTTGGGCAAGGAATTGCCAGTTGACAGTTTCTGGTTATTCTCCTCTGGAGATAGCTACTGGAAGAAGACCACCTGATCTGTTTGATGTGGAGACTAGCACTCCTGAACAGCTCTCGGCTGAACCTTCTGATGAGGACCGTACAACTTTAGACTTGCAGCGGATTGCCATGAGGGCTCATCAAGAGGCTCGACAATCACTTGATCTTCGGAAGGATCTTGCCCGACGGTTCATGCCGTCGGACGGTCCATACCAGAAAGGAGATCGTGTGTTTGTGTGGCGTAAAGATGAGTCGAAGAAGAAGTCTGAAGGTGTATGGGTCCGTGGAATTGTGGTGTCCCAAGAGGGTGCTATGGTTCTGGTTGAAGTCCATCGCGCTGTTCTTCGGGTGAATCAGTCGAAGGTCAGGCGTGATGGTGATCCATGGCATGATGTTGCGATTCC